>CM064545.1:1015310-1342675 GCA_032716605.1 Paralithodes platypus
GTGTGTTGTTAAGTGTAGCGCAATGACTACGAGGAGGGGGTGTTTGTGAGAGTTAGATGAATTACTCTCTGTGTAGGTGAGGCACAAATAGAAACAAATTAGGTTTTGAAGGATTTTAGTGGATTATAGTTGAAGAGGTTTGGGGAGGATACTGATGTTCAATTGTAAGATCTTTCGTGCCAATTAGGTGTCTATTTTTTCCTGGCGAGCGATAGCGAGCCTGTAATTTAAGAGGAATTGGCCTTCGGCCGGGACATTTTTCTACCGAAAAATGTACAGATTTATCTTGAAAGGGGGTCTAGGGGGTTCACTTTTAAGCTTGATGGAGGTCTAGGGAACTAACTAAAAACCTCCCCTTAAGTTTATAAGGACGTGATGGGGTTATAATTGACTGTGTGCGTACCCCTAGGGCTTCACTACCATCTTGCCGACGTTGTCACTGTGGAAGAGGCCAATGAAGGATTTGGGCAGGTTATCGAAGCCCTGCACCGTGGATTCCTTGTACGGTCGCGCTAATAAGTTATGTCCCAGCTGTCATTACGTTTGGCTCGCTCTGTGCTGTATTAATGTCTTTCAGATGTTGAATAGGGGTGGTAAGTGTAGGAATATGTTTGTATATTTCACTCGATATGAAGAAATGAAGCTTAGATATTGCTGATACCAATTCAAAACATACTTGGTGCCGACACATCACTTATTAGCGCGACTGTACTTCAACTTGCCCTGGAGATAAATGAAATATGATAAAAAAGGTAGATTTCCTTAACAAAATACCTTAACAGTAATAAGCAAGCTTAATAATTATAGTATCCAGATATTTTGATAAGATTTTGTTTTTTTAATATATTCAAATATATACGAGGAACTCATTTTGGGAAGACTGTTGACAATGGTGATTACATTTATACATTACTGTAACATTTATATCAACGAGGATCAAAATAGAATAATACATAAATCACACCAATCTTACTTCCAAAATCCACTTCTTCACCTGGCTGAGCGCATCCATCCAGCAGTTTTCCCAGCGAGTCACGAGGAAACCTTCGATACGCAACTGTCTGAAGATCACGGTGCCTTCGTTGTACGGACCTGCACACAAATATACTGTATGTACTGGTGTTTTAAGGGGAGATTTCCACTTGAGTTATTTTTTCTGGACCCCTTTCTCCCTCATGTTTTGTCCCATTGATTTTGAGATTTGAACTCGTTCGCCCCATTAGTTTGGCGATTTTATGAACTTTTGCCCCATTTCTGTTAATGTTGAGACCTGTCGTGCCAGTAAGGTGTCCATTTCTTTCTGGCGAGCGATAGCGAGCCTGTAATTTAACCCTTCCTCCCCGGGCTCGCCTTCTAAAGGACAGCACTGAGAGCCTGGGGGATATGGCCAAAAAACGTTGTAATAGGCTATCCCTATCATTGTTAATTTAACTGCTAGATAATTCACACACATCTGTAGACTGGCGTTGAGTAGAGCTCTCTAGGTCAACGGGTTCAGTTGTGATGACGATCTCCGATCTCCGTGGAGAGAGATTTGATGCGATGTTAGCAATATCAGACAATAACATAGACTTGTTCTTGTTCTCCAAAACAATAACAACAAAAGTCGGATTTCTCCTTGTTTTGGAAGGTGCGCGTCGCTCCGACCGCCATGTTTACATACGGTTGGTTCGACGCACGGCTTTCAAACCACGCTTAATAGGCTTTCAAGCTTACTGATTTTAAGATGACACCCGGGTTCCTGCCCACCTGCCGCGGTGTCTTTTGAAAATGAAAACCGGGCAGGAGGGGTTAAGAGGAACCGGCCTTCGACTGGGACATTTTTCTACCGAAAAATGTACAATTGTATTTTGAAAGGGTGGTCTAGGAGGTATAATGCTAAGATTGCTGGAGGTCTAGGGAACAAACTAAATACCTCCCCTTACCTCCTTCAACACGATGACGTAATTTCCATCATGTCTGGTTACCATTAGACGATTTTCATTAGATTGTCATCTGCCCCTAGGACTCAAAGGGGTAGGTATGATGTCGAGAAACCCTCTGAGTAATATAAATCCTCCTTAACCCTTTGAGTGCCAGCGACGTGGGTCATATTTTATTCTGGCAATAATAATACCATATTATGCAGCTAAAGAAGGATCTGTGGTAGTTTAGAGGGTTGGTTTGATATAGTGTGAAGCCTTATTATTGTTCGAGGTCCTTCCCAAGCTAAATACAATCGTTTAACAGTTGCCTGAATATGACGTCCCTGGTACTGAATAGATTAAAATGCATTTTATCTGTATTTATTATATCCAGAATCAAAGGTAAAACGACGTCGTCATGCTGAAGGGGTTAACCTTTTGGTAATTATGATGCATTTTTACTGTATAATGTGGTTATCTTTAGACGCTTTCATATGCAACTCAGGAAAGCTGTTGATGATCACTGTGTCTTCGTTGTACGGACCTAGGAAATAAATATATGTACTGGTGTTCATTGTAAGTAGATATGGCTCCACACACAGAGATACACATAGATAAATACGACAGTTAGTACGTAAATACAGAATATATATATATATATATATTCTGACATACGGAGCCCTGTATGTTAATTTAAGAGTTAGAATTAGAGTTGAAGGAGTCACACTACCCAAACGGTGAAGCAGACTAGCGAGCGAACTAGCGAGTGGGGAAACCAGCTCACCAGCAAACTAGCCTTCACACCTGCGTGCATCATAGGGGACCCTGCAAACTACTTGATGACCGACGCTATGACGTATGATCGACGCCAGGAGCTGTGAATGGACCAGGCACCTGTTATGCGACTCGAGGAGCTATGATTGGAGCGGGAACCACCCCCCGCCTCCTGATTCGTTCCTACACCATCATTGTTTAGTATATAAGACCCGAGTTGTGGGCATTCAAATTAGTCTCATTTGGAGTTGGGGAAGGTGAACTTGCAGCTGGAGGAAGACGGGGTGAAGTATTATAATGGGATTGTGACTGTCAGTCAGATTATATAAATGTGTTAAGTGTGTTCGGTGTAAACACTTACGTTATGTTGGTTAGTGAGATATGTGATTGGGAATTGACGTTAATGCTACTATTATGTGCTTAACTATTTTGATTGGGAATTAACATTAACGCTACTATTATGTGCTTAACTATTTGATTGCGAATTAACGTTAACGCTACTATTATGTGCTTAACTATTTGATTGGGAATTAACGTTAACGCTATTATTATGTACTTAACTATTTTAGTTGACTAACTTGTGGACTAAAGCAACTCTTTAAGTAATTGGGTTATGATGAAAGTAATACTATTGTTTTATATTAATACTTAAGAGTTCTTTCATTTTCTTTTAATTAAGCTTACATTGCTTAACGGTGCTTAGTACGGTGATGCTATTGTCTCGTATTAGTAATATCGCCTTAGACTAACATGGCTGTGTTAATATTACTTCTAGTGATTTCCTAAGCTGAAGAAAATTCTTTTGCTTCAAAATATTATTATTGCTTTTCATATTATTTGAGTAAGACTTGAATCAAATCTATGAAGCGATCCTGTAACTTAATTTACTCATAATCAAACCTCAATGTTACGTGGTTAAGAAATACATTTAACTAATTATTAAATATATATATCTAACTTTTTATGTGACTTTGTTATTAATCCTGATGATAATAATAATATAATACTATTAACGTAAGACAAGAACCAAGAATAATTACATTAAATATAAATAAAAGGACATAAGAAAACTATCTATTAATTTCAAAAAGGGTAAGAGACAGAAATATTCTTACTTTAATATTTATCTTTCAAGACTTTTTATAGAATTAATAGTCCTTCTTTAGATATAACTTCTTCGGTTCATAACCATAGCCTACTAAGCTTCGGTTAAATAATAAATCTTTATAAATACTACATGACTTTAATTAGTTTCAGTATTTTTCATAATTAAAGAGTATCAGTCAATAAAGGATACTAAGTCCTAAGATCCGAAAGGAAGCAACAACAGGAAATAATTGTATTAGATTTTACTTTTGTTTTGCCTTCAGCTGACTGATACCTTAATATATATCTCTGTGCTATCTAGATTCATCAAGTTAACCACTTGAGGATCAAGATACGTAACAGAAGAGTGGCGACCTCGCCAGGATTCGTTTCATACAGTTTCATTCAGTTTCATTAACGTTTCACTACTTAAAAATCAAATATTAATCATGCCTCAACTAATTAATGACGAAGATGCTCGAGTTTTCATAGAATCAGAACCCACAGCCCCTGATATTGACTGTCTGTCAAAATCCGAACTGAAAGTGCTTGCCTCACATCTCCAATTAACTGTCTCAAACATGTCTAAAGTAGAGGTGGCTCAGACCATAAAAACCCACCTGTTCCCTGTAGAAGGCGGGGAGGGAGACGGAGCAGTTGGTGGGATCCATAGTAAACCTAGCCAACTTGATGAACAATTGCCACCTGGTTTTACCGTTGATCAAGTACTGGAACTAGCCAGAATAAAGAATTAGCCAGACTAAATGCCGAACAAGCCAGAGCAACGACCGAACAATATCAATATCAATATCAAATAGCTCAACTAAATGTCAATACAAATGCTCCCGTAATTGCTCCCCCTCTGGGATTGACTATGACTAGTGTCATTCCACCTTTCACTGAGGATAATGTGCAGGATTTCTTTGTTTTGTTTGAGGAAGTTGCTGGAGGTATGAAGTGGACAAGAGATCAATGGCCTTTTATGTTACAAACTGTTTTGACAGGGCAGGCTCGAGCCACGTATTTGTCAGAAGTAGCAGAAGTTAGGCAGGATTATGACAATCTCAAAGAAGCTATCCTAAAAACCTATCAATTGCAGCCTGAGGCTTACAGGCAATCTTTCCATAAAAACCAGAAGAAAGTAGAAGAAACCCATAAGGTATTTGCCAGGACCATGACTAAAACTTTCAATCATTGGGTCAAGAGTAAGAAAGTCACAAGCTACAACGATCTGAAGGAGTTGGTCCTGTTAGAAAATTTCCTATGGAAAATTGATTCTTCTGTATCCTATCATTTAAAGGGGAAAAAGGTAGATTGTCTTGCCGACGCTGCTGACATGGCTGACACATACGTGCTCAACAACAAATTTCGTGGAAAGAAGCCCTACGATAATTCTAGTTCTAATTTTAAGTATCCCAATCACAAATCTGACAGACCCAGTCACAAGCCTATAACGTCTTCCCCAGCTAGCCAAAATAGAATTGTTCCCCCAACTAAAAATGCGACTCAGGGCAATGGTAACAGAGGTGGGCCCCAAACTAATAGTAATGCTCAAAGAGGGAACGTTCCCGTATCCCCTAAAGTATGTACTTTTTGTGGCAAGAGAGGCCACCTAGCTTATCAGTGCTGGGCCAAGGAGAGAACCGAGAGATCGGGGCAGACAGTTGCCGCCGTATCTCAAACTCCATATGTGCCTGTAATGCAGGACTCCCGACAGAAGGAGTACCTAGCAGCTAACGTAAATCATCTAGACAGGGGTGTAGTAGCATGTGTGGTGCAACCCACTAGGGTTAAGCCAATAATAATTTCAACATCAGTGCAGGACAGTTACCGTCCCTTTATTTCATCTGGCAACGTGAGATTAAATGGTTGTATGCATGAGGTAAAAATTCTGAGAGACACAGGTTCTACTAGCACCCTAATGGTGAATCCTTACACTGAGTGCCCACCTGGCGAACCAGTTGTAATGAGAGGTGCTGGAGGCCAATTTTATGCACACTTGGTAAAAGGCGAAATTGAATGTGAGTTACTACAGGGTGAGGCCACCATAGCTTTGTGTAGGTCCCAATATATCCCTGTGCCTGGGGTAACGCTCCTTTTGGGGAATGACGTAGCAGGTGAGAAGGTCCGACCAGACCCCATTTTGTCACTTTCCCCTGTTAACGAGCCACTAACCGGTGAGCTCGAAAAGGAGATGCCAACAGTTTTCCCTGTGTGTGCTGTCACACGTTCAATGTGTCAAGTAGCAGTTCCCTCAGACAGAAATGTACCGCATGTAAGAGTTGATGAAAGGGATGATGAGAGTGTGAATGACGCTCCAACTGTGCCTGATGATGTGACTGAGGTGGATTTATCTGACACCTTTATGGCTCATCTTGACCCTAACGATGACCATGAAAACCCTCCAAATTGTCCTAGTGGCCTGGTAGAGCTACAGAGAGATGATAGTGAATGCAAGGAGTTAGCTGCCAGGTCCGTGAGTGAAGAGGAATGTGAGAAGGAGGGTGGTGAATGTTTCTACCTCAAAGGAGGAGTATTGTGGCGAAGATGGAGACCGCCACACAGACCAATCGATGACGGGGCTTGGGACGTCCATCAAGTAGTAGTCCCCAAACCTTGTCGTAGAGATATCATGTAAATGGCACATTGTATACCATTGGCAGGACACCTAGGTGTGAGAAAAACTCTAGACAGAATCAGAGCCCACTTTTACTGGCCAGGAATGCGTGCAGATGTAGTGGAGTTTTGTAGAGTGTGTCACACTTGCCAGATGACAGGAAAACCCAATCAGAAGGTGCCTGTACATCCTCTGGTGCCCTTGCCCGTTTTCGAGAATCCTTTTACTCGGGTGGTAGTGGACATTGTAGGCCCATTGCCTAAGACTTCCCAAGATAACATTTATTTATTAACTATCATGGACATTGCAACTCGCTACCCAGAGGCTATACCCTTAAGGACTACCTCTGCTCCAACTGTCCTCAAGGAACTGCTCAAATTCTTCACTAGAATGGGTTTCCCCCATGAGGTGCAAAGTGATCAAGGAACTAATTTTACCTCTAACATTTTCCAGCAGTCCCTGAAGGAGTTGGGTATCGAGCATGTTAAGTCTAGCACCTACCACCCAGAGAGTCGAGGGGTTCTCGAACGATATCATCAGACATTAACACCTTACGAGCGGCCTATGCGGTTTATTTATATGTACCGCCCAGCGGGGTGTTTTTAGCCAAAATAGGGCTGTTTACGTGATCATTTTCATGCCTAAATAAGACCCAGAACGTAAAACAAGTACCTATCCCTGAAAGGGCATAAACAGAGCTTTCGAATGACACCATAACGATCCTTTTATGATGGCTAGTTTTCTTGCAATAACCGTGCAACGCGAGTGCAAAAAGCATGTAATTAGCCACTTTCCCGATACAATTCCTTATATAGCGAGTGAGAGAGGGAGGAGGGAGCTGGGATTCGTGTCAGTATGTTCGCCGCGGTGGTCTGGAGCAGTCATACGCTCGCTACTCTCCTGCCACCACTTGTCTCTCTCTCTCAGCAACATTACGTGCTGAAATTGCCACTCGACCTATGTCGAGCGCCGCCACATAGTCCAGCTTTATTAAATACGACTTATGTGGTGAGCCGCTAATTAAGGGTTAAAGGGAATGTTACGTAAGTATTGTACAGAGACCGGAGTTGAGTGGGATAAGGGGGTACCTTTTCTTTTATTTGCTACTCGTGAGGTTCCAACTGAATCCCTGGGTTTTTCCCCTAATGAACTAGTTTTCGGTCACCAGGTAAGCGGTCCTTTGCAACTATTGCAGGATAGCCTAGTTGGCCAGGAGGGGAACCAAAACCTCCTCAAGTATGTTTCAGATTTAAAAAACCCGGCTGAGATCCTCATGTGAGTTTGCTGCTCAAAACTTGACCGTGGCTAAAAGCTCCATGAAGAAATGGTATGACAGAAAAGCCCATGAGAGGGAGTTTCAGCCCGGTGATGAGGTTTTGGTCCTGCTCCCCCTTTTTGGCCAACCTTTATCTGCCAAGTTCAGGGGCCCATATAAGATCATTCGGAGGGTGAGCATTACCGATTATCTAGTAACTACCCCAGACAGGAGAAAGCCCACGCAAGTATTCCATATAAATATGTTGAAACCCTACCATAGGTCCCCTGATTTCTCTCTTCCAGATTCTCACACTGTGGCAGTGAATGTCAGGACCTGTGGACAGCCTGGTGCGGACGAAGTTTTCAGTTCTCTTACTGACCCGCAACAGACTGTTCCAGAGCCTGAAGGTATCCATGCAAACTTTGACTTGTCATGTAGCCTATCCAACTTTCAGTATAATTCAGTAGCTTGGGGGGAATTACCATCTAAACTATGTCATCTTCCCTCTGAGCAAGCGATCCATCTAATCTCTGTTTTATCTCAGTCTCCCAGTGTGTTCCGTGATACTCCAGGGCTCACTTCTTTGGCCGTGCACGACATCGACGTAGGGGATGCAACTCCCATTAAACTATCCCCCTACCGTGTCTCGCCACAACGCAGGAGTATACTGCAGGTCGAGCTTGACTTTATGTTATCTAACGAACTGATCACTAGGGCCTTAAGCCAGTGGAGTAGTCCAGTCATACTTGTGCCAAAGCCAGACGGGAGCCATAGGTTATGTATGGACTATAGGCAAGTCAATGCTGTCACAAAGAACGATACCTACCCACTGCCACGGATCGACGACTGCATTGACCAGATTGGTACAGCCACCTATATCAGCAAGATTGACTTGATGAAGGGATATTGGCAAGTAGCTCTCACCCCTAGAGCGAGGGAAATATCATGCTTTGTAGTCAACAATCAAGCCTTCTGCTGTAACGTAATGCCCTACGGCTTGAAAAACGCCCCAGCTACATTCCAGCGCCTCATGAATTTGGTGACTGAAGGGGTACCTGGGTGCGTTGTCTACATCGATGATATTCTTATCTTTTCACAGTCATGGGAGGAGCATCTTTACCAACTTAGATTGCTATTCTTAAATCTTGCTGATGCCAATCTGGTGGTTAATCTTAAGAAATGCACCTTTGTAAAGAGTACGGTCCAGTATCTAGGATATACGGTAGGTCAGGGGCAGGTTGCACCTCCTCAAGCAAAGGTAGAGTCTATTCTAGAATTCCCAACTCCTAGCAATAAGAAACATATCCAAAGGTACCTAGGCATGATTGGCTATTATAGGCGTTTCATTATAAATTTTTCAAAGTTGACAGCTCCCCTGACAGATCTTCTCCGTAAGGATGTGAAGTTTGTGTGGTCCTCTGAATGTGAAGAGGCCTTTATTGCTACCAAATATGTATTATCTAATTATCCTGTACTCCGAGCTCCTGATTTTAACAGATCTTTTTCCCTGGCAGTAGATGCGAGCAATACCGGGGTTGGTGCAGTGTTGCTCCAGGAAGACGACTGTGAGGTATTGCATCCTGTGTGCTATTTCAGTAAAAAATTAAATTCTGCCCAACGTAACTATTCAGTCATTGAGAAGGAGCTGTTAGCATTAATTTTATCCCTTCAATACTTTGCTGTCTATGTGCAATCTGCCTCTGGTGCCATCACTGTGTATACTGACCATCACCCCTTAAAATTTTTGCATAGGTTCCAAAATAAAAACCAACGACTGACCAGGTGGAGTTTGTTGCTGCAGGAATACTCCCTGTATGTCAAACATATTAAGGGGGTCCCGAACGTACTAGCCGATTGCCTATCACGTATCTGTTAAAGATTACATTTACCAGGTTGGCCTTATACCGCAGTAAGTTTAACTTAATGAGAGGATTTTGGCAATTAGCTCTCCCTTGTAGCGAGGTAAATATCATGCTTTAGTAGTGCGCTGTCAAGCCTTCAGCTGTGAGATGCCTTGCAGTTCGAATAACGCTCCAGCTACGTTCCGGCTATGTTCTGATGTGGTACCTTGAGACGTTGCCTACTTTGGGTGATATCCTTATTATATCCTCATTATAATCTTGCTGTTGCCAATCTGGTGGTGAATCTATTTATGTATTATGTTTACTATTATGTACTATACTCCTTAAACTCTTTTCTAGGGGGGAGGTCTGACATACGGAGCCCTGTATGTTAATTTAAGAGTTAGAATTAGAGTTGAAGGAGTCACACTACACAAACGGTGAAGCAGACTAGCGAGCGAACTAGCGAGTGGGGAAACCAGCTCACCAGCAAACTAGCCTTCACACCTGCGTGCGTCATAGGGGACCCTGCAAACTACTTGATGACCGACGCTATGACGTATGATCGACGCCAGGAGCTGTGAATGGACCAGGCACCTGTTATGCGACTCGAGGAGCTATGATTGGAGCGGGCACCACCCCCCGCCTCCTGATTCGTTCCTACACCATCATTGTTTAGTATATAAGACCCGAGTTGTGGGCATTCAAATCAGTCTCATTTGGAGTTGGGGAAGGTGAACTTGCAGCTGGAGGAAGACGGGGTGAAGTATTATAATGGGATTGTGACTGTCAGTCAGATTATATAAATGTGTTAAGTGTGTTCGGTGTAAACACTTACGTTATGTTGGTTAGTGAGATATGTGATTGGGAATTGACGTTAACGCTACTATTATGTGCTTAACTATTTTGATTGGGAATTAACGTTAACGCTACTATTATGTGCTTAACTATTTGATTGCGAATTAACGTTAACGCTACTATTATGTGCTTAACTATTTGATTGGTAATTAACGTTAACGCTATTATTATGTACTTAACTATTTTAGTTGACTAACTTGTGGACTAAAGCAACTCTTTAAGTAATTGGGTTATGATGAAAGTAATACTATTGTTTTATATTAATACTTACGAGTTCTTTCATTTTCTTTTAATTAAGCTTACATTGCTTAACGGTGCTTAGTACGGTGATGCTATTGTCTCATATTAGTAATATCGCCTTAGACTAACATGGCTGTGTTAATATTACTTCTAGTGATTTCCTAAGCTGAAGAAAATTCTTTTGCTTCAAAATATTATTTTTGCTTTTCATATTATTTGAGTGAGACTTGAATCGAATCTATGAAGCGATCCTGTAACTTAATTTACTCATAATCAAACCTCAATGTTACGTGGTTAAGAAATACATTTAACTATTTATTAAATGTATATCTAACTTTTTATGTGACTTTGTTATTAATCCTGATGATAATAATAATATAATACTATTAACTTAAGACAAGAACCAAGAATAATTACATTAAATATAAATAAAAGGACATAAGAAAACTATCTATTCATTTAAAAAAGGGTAAGAGACAGAAATATTCTTACTTTAATATTTATCTTTCAAGACTTTTTATAGAATTAATAGTCCTTCTTTAGATATAACTTCTTCGGTTCATAACCATAGCCTACTAAGCTTCGGTTAAATAATAATTCTTTATAAATACTACATGACTTTAATTAGTTTCATTATTTTTCATAATTAAAGAGTATCAGTCAATAAAGGATACTAAGTCCTAAGATCCGAAAGGAAGCAACAACAGGAAATAATTGTATTAGATTTTACTTTTGTTTTGCCTTCAGCTGACTGATACCTTAATATATATCTCTGTGCTATCTAGATTCATCAAGTTAACCACTTGAGGATCAAGATACGTAACAATATATATATATATATATATATATATATATATATATATATAGATACAGATAGATTCACTTACTTGTCATAGCCACTGCACCAATCGTCTTTTTATCTTCATTATAAGTGGATATAGCCCCACACACAGAGATACGACCAAACTCTACCATGTGGGGAAGAGGACAATTATTATTATTATTGTTATTATTATTATTATTATTATTATTATTATTAATAGTAGTAGTAGTAGTACTAGTAGTAGTATGTTCACCCCTATTAACCCCTTCCATACGGAGACGTTTTTTTTTTATATTTCATCTGCAATTAGACAATTTTATGGCGCTTAGGAAGGATATATATATATATATGGTTGACGTCCTTTTTAACTGAATAACATCGTCTACTAGTTGACAGAATATAATGAAAAGGACGTCACTGGTATTGAAAGAGTTAACTGTCCACCATCCTGAGGACAATTATTATTATTATTATTATTATTATTAGTAATAGTAGTAGTAGTAGTAGTAGTAGAAGGAGTAGTAGTAGTATTGTTGTTGTTACTGTTATTATTATTATCATTATAATAATAATTATTATTATTATTATTATTTGGATGTTCACCCCTATTAACACTATTTGGTCCGAGGGGGGTCTCCATTGGTTCGCTCAATTAGTTTTGATATCTGAAAACGATTCACCCATTTATATGGCAATAGTGAGACGTTTAATTCCTTCAGGAGCCGCCTCGGATAAAGCCTTGCCAACGTCGGTCTTCTTGTAGTTGAAGGAGAGGTCAAGCATTCTCTCATGTTGACTCCCTACAAGCATTCTTTCATATTGACTCCCTACAATCATTCTCTCATATTGACTCTCTACAAGCATTCTCTCATATTGATCCCCTACAAGCATTCTCTCATATTTACTCCCTACAAACATTCTCTCATATTGACTCCCTACAAACATTCTCGCATATTGACTCCTACAAGCATTCTTTCATATTGACTCCCTACAATCATTCTCTCATATTGACTCTCTACAAGCATTCTCTTATATTGATCCCCTACAAGCATTCTCTCATGTTGACTCCCTACAAGCATTCTCGCATATTGACTCCTACAAGAATTCTTTCATATTGACTCCCTACAATCATTCTCTCATATTGACTCTCTACAAGCATTCTCTCATATTGATCCCCTACAAGCATTCTCTCATGTTGACTCCCTACAAGCATTCTCTCATGTTGACTCCCTACAAGCATTCTCTCATATTGACTCCCTACAAACATTCTCGCATATTGACTCCTACAAGCATTCTCTCATATTGACTCCTACAAGCATTCTCTCATATTGACTCCCTACAAGCATTCTCTCATATTTTCTCCCTACAAGCATTCTCTCATATTGACTCCCTACAAACATTCTCTCATATTGACTCCCTACAAGCATTCTCTCATATTGACTCCCTACAAGCATTCTCACATATTGACTCTCACAAGCATTCTCTCATATTGACTCCCTACAAACATTCTCTCATATTGACTCCCACAAGTATTCTCTCATAAAATTATTAACTTCCTACAAGCATTCTCTCATATTAACTCCCTACAACCTACAATCATTCTCCCATATTTACTCCTACAAGCATTCTTTCATATTGACTTCCTACAACCTACAAACATGATCTAATATTAACTCCCTACAACCTACAAGCATTCTCTCATATTTACTCTTACAAGCATTCTTTCATTTTGACTTCTTACAACCTACAAGCATTATCTCATATTAACTCCCTACAGGCATTCTCTCATATTAACTCCCTATAACCTACAATCATTCTCCCATATTTACTCCTACAAGCATTCTTTCATATTGACTTCCTACAACCTACAAACATTCTCTAATATTAACTCCCTACAAACATTCTCTAATATTAACTCCCTACAACCTACAAGCATTCTCTCATATTTGCTCCTACAAGCATTCTTTAATTTTGACTTCCTACAACCTACAAGCATTCTCTAATATTAACTCCCTACAAGCATTCTCTCATATCAACTCCCTACAACCTACAAGCATTCTCTCATATTAACTCCCTACAACCTACAAGCAATCTCTCATATTTACTCTTACAAGCATTCTTTCATATTGACTTCCTACAACCTACAAGCATTCTCTAATATTAACTCCCTACAAGCATTTTCTCATATCAACTCCCTACAACCTACAAGCATTCTCTCATATTAACTCCCTACAACCTACAAGCATTCTCTCATATTAACTCCCTACAACCTACAAATATTCTCTCATATTTACTCCCTACAACTTACAAGCATTCTCTCATATTTACCCCTACAACCTACAAACATTCTCTCATATTTACCTCTACAACCCACAAGCATTATCTCATATCAACTCCCTACAAGCATTCTCTCATATTGACTCCCTACAAGCATTCTCTCATATTGACTCCCACAAGCATTCTCTCATATTAACTCCCTAAAAGCATTCTCTCATATTAACTCCCTACAACCTACAAGCATTCTCATATATACTCCCTACAACCTCCAAGCATTCTCTAATATTAACTCCATACAAGCATGCTCTCATATTAACTCCCTACAACCAACAAGCATTCTCTCATATTTACTCCTACAAGCATTATTTCATATTGACTTCCTACAACCTACAAACATTCTCTAATATTAACTCCCTACAAACATTATCTCATATTTACTCTCTACAACCTACAAGCATTCTCTCATATTTACTCCTACAAACATTCTTTCATATTGACTTCCTACAACCTACAAGCATTCTCTAAAATTAACTCCCTACAAGCATTCTCTCATATCAACTCCCTACAACCTGCAAGCATTCTCTCATATTAGCTCCCTACAACCTACAAGCATTCTCTCATATTAACTCCCTACAACCTACAAGCATTCACTCATATTTACCCCTACAACCCACAAGCATTTTCTCGTATTTACCTCTACAACCCACAAGCATTCTCTCATATCAACTCCCTACAAGCATTCTCTCATATTAACTCCCTACAACCAACAAGCATTCTCTCATATTTACTCTTACCAGCATTTTTTCATATTGACTTCCTACAACCTACAAACATTCTCTAATATTAACTCCCTACAAGCATTATCTCATATTAACTCCCTACAACCTACAAGCATTCTCTCATATTTACTCCTACAAGCATTCTTTCATTTTGACTTCCTACAACCTACAAGCATTCTCTAATATTAACTCCGTACAAGCATTATCTCATATTTACTCCCTACAACCTACAAATATTCTCTCATATTTACTCCTACAAGCATTCTTTCATTTTGACTTCCTACAACCTACAAGCATTCTCTCATAGTAACTCCCTACAAACATTCTCTCATATTTACTCCCTACAACCTACAAATATTCTCTCATATTTACTCCCTACAACCTACAAGCATTCTATCATATTTATCCCTACAACCTACAAGCATTCCCTCATATTTACCTCTACAACCCACAAGCATTCTCTCATATCAATTCCCTACAAGCATTCTCTCATATCAACTCTCTACAAGCATTCTTCAATACTAACATTATCAAAGTAGCAGTGTATTCCTTCAGGAACCGCTTCGGACAAAGCCTTACCAATGTTGTCGTTGTTGATGTTGTTGTAGTTCAGGGGCCACTCAAACACGTCGCCGCGCCTGTACCAGCCCCTCCTTCGTGGTGGCAGAAATGTCTAGCAGGGACGCACCAAGCTCCCTGTCTTCAGGAGGAAGTCACAGAACAGAAGAACCACCGCTCGTCGCTTATCATCAGGGACCCTCGGCCACCAAGGACTGTAGCAAGGGTGAGATTAGAGATGCCAATGAGTCATAGGCAACCAGCGAGGATCACCTGCTGCGTGTAGAATCGAGGGCACCTAATCACATAGTGATCAATGGTTTCCGGGGCACCACACCAATGACACGCAGGGCTTCCCAGAATCCCTATACGGTGGAGATGGCTGGAAAGCGTTGTGTGTCCAATACGTAACCTTGCCAGGCCACTTCCAGGCTTCATAGCGGGTGTCTAGCCCAGGGGTGGGGGGAAGGGTTCTCCCTATATGAGTCAAGAGTGGTGGCGGGCAAAGTACGTCGGAGGGCAGTGTTCCAGAGGTTAAAACACGCACGACGAACCAGTGTCTGATGAGACCGTAGATCAGGGTCCAGTATCTCACAAGGTGCTGATGTATGAGCTAAGGCCGCACCCTGGTCGGCTATGTGATTACTCGTAATTCCACAGTGTGACGAGATCCATTGAAGCAACACTGGCCAAGATGGGACTGAGAGGCGTAACAGCAGAGACTGGATCTTATAGACGAGTGATGCGTTAGATGCTGGGCGGTGAGATTGGAGGAGGCGTAGAGACGACTGGGAGTCCGTGTAGATAACCACTCTCTGGTGGAACAGGTAGTCACTAATAAAAGCCAGGGCCCTGTAGATAGCAAATAATTCTGCAGTGAGGATAGTATGTGAGCCAGACAGTTTCCAAGTTTGGCATAGGGAGAGCACCTCGTAATACACCGCTGCTGTCGTAGAGGATGGTGGGACAAAAGATCCATCAGTGTAGACACTAGTGTATCCGCTGTATCTAGAAACATCTAGTTCACAGAAATACCCCTGTGCTAAGTGCACATCCACGGATTTCTGGAAGCAGGAGTGGAATGTATGGCGAATCATCTCCGACAGCGTCCTCCAAGGCGGTACAGGGGATACAGCTGACTCGGGTGCAGGACGAGGGGGAGCAAAACCCAATTGGCCGTAGTTCCGAAGGCTACACACTATGAATGGGCAGCGGCGCCTCACAGGCCATTCATGAGCTGCAGGCTCTACCCCTGAAGACTCCAGTAGTTGTACCATAGCATGAGACGCTGGCTTGTGGGCAATCCTCACCGTCCAACGGCTGTCTGCTACCACCCGATCCCACAGCAGCGGTAATATCCCCGATTCAGCTTCCAGGGAAACGATGGGCGATGAACTTAAGGCTCCCAGTGCGATGCGAAGAGCTGCATTATGAATTGTATGCAATCGTGCCAACACCGTGTCAGAAGCAGATCCGTAAACCACGCACCTATACCTCATCTTGCTGCGAATGAAGATCTCATAGAATTGCAGCAGTGCATCTCTTGAGCCCCCCACTTGGTGTTTGCTATGCATTTCATGAGGTTTAGTCATTTCATACAGGATGTGCGCAGATACTCTATATGGTTCTTCCAAGTGAGAATTGGCCCATTCAGGTGGTGCCCTAGAAACACATAGCTAGTAAGGTACGGTACCAGGTTATCCCTCATGTAAATGCTCGGCAGTCCAGGAAGACGAATTTTCTGGGTGAAACACATGAGGGCACTTTTCTGTGAATTCAGCCGTAGTCCCCATTCTGAAGCCCATTGCATCACGCCGTCTACGGCCGCCTGGAAACGTGCCTGCGCTTCCAATAGAGTGTCCGCTGCACAAACCAGGGTAAAGTCATCCGCATAATTCAGAGCAGAGATGCCAGGTATGTTGAGAAAGTCCGACAGCAATGCGATGAACAGTGGAGGACTAAGGCCTGATCCCTGAGGAACGCCCCGGTGGATGGGGACCTGCCGAGATCTAGAGGCCCCGACTGACACTGATAAGAAGCATCCCATGAGGAAGCTGCAGAACCACTGGAGAACCGTCCCCCAAATCCCCTTGTTTGCAGGCTGGAGAGGTTCACTGACTTCCCCTTCATCACTCGCACAAAATTCGTAGCCCTCATGCAGGACCCTGAGAACCTCAATGAGGAGCAAAACATCCCCCATGCATGCCTCCGAGCTGCCAACAAAATCTTAACACATCTTGCATCAGCTCGGCGATAGTTCCTCTTTGTCTCGGCGCAGGGATGGCGTCTCCAGATCCGCCACGCACGACGCCTAGCCCATAATGCTTCAGCGCACTCTGGTGACCACCAAGGCACCACTGGCAGAGATGATGTGCGGGGTCGAGTCCTCTTGAAAGCCCGGCGGCCCGCCTGCACCACAGCCGTCGAAACTGCCACTGCCGCATCCTCCATTGAAGTAGTACCCATTGATGACTCCAGCTGATTGCAGTACAGTATTCAGGCCATGCGTCATCTACAAATATCCAACGAGGGCGCGTCTGTGGTGATTCCAGTACCTGAAGGTCATTGACGTGCACTAGGATAGGCAGATGACCGCTGCCCATATATGGCCCAGTAGTAACAGACAATCCATGGAATGCAGCAGACTCAAGGCAGAGGTCCAGGGTGGAAGGGGCAGCCGTATGAGGGTCCACCCGAGTGTGGAGACCAGGAGGCGTCAACATGGCGATGTCTGGCGACTGTAACAATGTATCAAATAAGGCGGCGCCAGAGGTGTTATGGGAAGCTCGTGGAAGGCCAGGTTCCCAGTAGTCGTGATGAGCGTAGAAGTTGCCATATATGATACACGGTCACGGCAGCTGACTGTAGTAATGTCAGTACTCCTCCGAAGTCGCACGCTTGAAGGGGTTATAACAAATAATGATTGTCACCCTACCCGTCGTCAGAACCATCGTGGACGCCAGGACCACCATCACACCACCGGGGAAATGTTGGAGAGGGAGTAACGTGCATTGAACTGTGTCACTTATGAGGAGCGCCATACCACGACCCCTTCCATTTCGATCCTCACGGAACAAATGGAAACCTGGAAGACGAAAGGCAAGTGAAGGAGCAAGCCAGGTTTCACAAATTCCAACCACAGTGGGCGACAGACGAGCAATAGTCATGCATAGATCCTGTGTCTTCCAGACCAATGAGCGTGCTTTCCAGAAAAATAACTGCAGTGTCCGTGGGGGCACCATCAATGGGTAATAATATTAACGAGAGCAACCTAGGCAGCAGTCGGAGGCAAGCACCTTTAAATGACAGAACTTGCAGGAGGTGTTCTATGAAGTCTTTGAAGATCCGTAGGATGGAGTCATCCGTGGAGCTCGCAGCACGGGGCAGGGCGCCGTTAAGTCCACCTCCGGTCTCATCCTCTGACGGCCCGTGAGTGAACCGCCAAGGCAAACCAGATGGGCTTCGGGAGCGGACTCGGGAGGGAGACGTTTGGTAAGAGTCAGGAGGGTCAAATAAATCAATCGCAGCACCAATGGTCGGCTCCTGACTAGTCGGATGATTAGCTGGCAGTACATGTTTACGGCGAGGTGACTTGAGCTGGGGCGGTGGGCGGCACAATCGTGGGTTAGTGCTGAGGAAGGTCCACGCGGTATTCCTCGAGGGATCCAGCTCCTGCTCTTCATCGCATCCCGGGGTCTCGTGGCCATCCAACGCGTCCCCCAAAGACGCATATCTGTTTGGGGAAACCACACCTGCATACAAGACCCCTTCCCTCACTCGCACGGACTTCGGTCTGGAGGTAAGTGGTGCAGATCATGTCGCCGTCGTGGTAGAATCAGTGGTACCGGTACTCGCCATGCGTCGACTATGAGGGTTGAGACCCATCAGCCGTACATTCATATCTGCTATGCTTATATCTCCGTCCTAGTGACATGCATGAATCTTAAATGCCTCACGATACACAGGACATGACCTTGCCGTTACACGATGTGAGCCCCCTCAAAAAAACCCAGCTAGGGTCGTTCGAGCACACATTCCCATCTATCTTGTCTGGACTGTGAAGACAAGAGCTATATATAAAGAGAAGGAAATAATTACCTTGAAAAGGGTGATGTAAAACATGTAATTAAGCACTCATAAAATAATGTGGCCCAGTGATTATAGAAAAGGCTTATCTGAATGTAGAGCGAAGTATTGAAGAAGTGGAGTGGAGGATGTAGTAGATTATTGAAGATCACTAATGATATTCAATGTTGGCAGATTGACTCCTATACAGCAAGTGAGATCCCCTTTGTTTTCATACGGGACCTCAGCTACGAATTTTAACTAAGGGCTTACATCTTTCATATAGCTTATACTTAAGGTACACTCATGCATTCGCATATACCTTGATCAATACCAGTAAATTAAATTGGATACTATAATGTATGAATGTAATATTTAAACTACATATTAACGAAAGAAATTATATTATTCCTATCAAAGAAAAAGTATTGGAAAATAAATCAAGGTAGACTTAATTAATGTCAAGTTATGACACACTGCCACCACAAATGTGGAATATTAAAATCTTGTCGTGGCCGATGAAGGGCCTAAATACTAAACTTAATGGTACTGAAACATCAGTCTTAATCCAGGCTACGACCAATATCAATATTTACAATTACTTAAATTTAATTCTTAATCCAGGCTAGGAGAGATCAATATTTATGATCTCATAATCTTAATTCAGGCTAGGGTACATATATACAATTTATAAGTTACAGTTGGCCAGAAGCTATTTTATTCCGCCATAAAGAAGCAGCTTGACGGGAGGGACGTAACTCAATATCGCTCACCTCCCGATCAATGCCTAATGTGTTAAGAGGGAGATCTTGAGTCGACGGGTCATCGGAAGGGGCCACGCACTGACTTACTGCCTGTTCTAAGGGGTACAACCTAACAATGGGGCGAATGGTAACACCTGTACTCATCTTAAGATGCACTACTCGACTTATTCCATCCATGCCCACCTCTAGGCCAGTGATTTTCCCTAGTTTCCACATTAGCCGAGGACTGTCGTCATGTATTAGAACAACATCCCCTAGCTTCGGCCATGATTTGCCTTCAGTCCTCAAGTGACACTGATGCATCTCTCTCGATCCCAAGAGGTAGTCAGACTGCCAACGTTTCCAGATATCTTTTGACAATTTAATCATATAGTGATATCTGGCAGTAATAACATTATCCCTGCGGAATGACAGATTTGTCAATTCCTCATCGGCTATCGCTTCTTTCGGGAATGATTTTAATCGTCTACCCTTTAGCATGTGAGATGGCGTAATAGCATTCACATCGCTTAGTTCACCCGAGACATAACCAAAAGGTCGGTCATTTACACAGGCTTCAATTTCACATAGAATAGTTTGCAGCTCTTCTAACGTTACCGATGCTCTACCGAGAACCTTTTTTAATCTGGCTTTCACTATCCCGATTGCCCTTTCCCAAATGGCACCGAAACAAGGAGCTCTGGCGGTGATAAAACGCCACTCACAATGGTGTTCTAGCATAAAATTCTGAATTACCAGATCATTAGATATATCGGCCAGCTGTTTGGCTGCACTAACAAATGTTGTTGCGTTATTGCTTAGAATTATTTGAGGAAAGCCCTGCCTACTAACAAACCGGCGGAATGTGTGCATAAAGCTTTCGCAAGACATGTTAGTTACTACTTCTAGGTGAATTGCCCTGGTGATGGCACAGGTGAATAATACAATGTAAGCCTTAATGGCGGGATTACCCTTTACTGATAATGCGCCAGAATAATCTATACCGGTCACTGAGAAAGGATCTTGAGGCTGTACTCTAATACTAGGCAAGGGAGGTGCATTCCTTGGTGAGTAGGATTTACCCTGAAGTCTCTTACATACTATACACTTTCGTAGTACCATTTTTACCGTCTGTCTCATGTGTGGGATCCACCATTTTTGGCGCAAATAAGCTACCACATGACCCACACCATAATGAGAACATACTATATGACTTTTAACTATAAGCAAACGCGCAATCGTGTGGTTAGATGGTAGGAGGATAGGATATTTACTGTCATCGCTGATAGTGGCCAACTGAATTCTACCCCTACATTTGATCACCCCACTGTCCATGAATAGTCCCAGTTGTCTCATGACATTAGTACCCGGTATATTATGGTTGGTATTGGTCAAGATGCTCCATTCACTCATATAGGATTCCCTTTGCACTGTCATAATCATTAATTTTTCAGCGGCTCGCATTTCACTAACTAGCAAGGAAGGGGTGTCAGTCAAGAGCTCTCCCTTTACCTTTCGCCGCAAATTACATACATATCGGTTAAGCCATGCAAGGACCCATACTGCCTTATCATAGCTACTAAATCTGTCCCAAGCAATTGTGATGCCATCGATATCCTGAGTGACTACTGCTGCGGCCATTGATTCTACGGGAAAGTCTACCTGAACTGGTACGGCCATTGCTCGATCCTCTGGCCACTCTGTTTTGGAAGTCCAATTGGAGCATGAGGAATGCCTTCTCGATATCGCTTTTAAACCCGTACGGCTTGCATATGAACCTCAACATTACCTTCGCCAAATCTGGAACCAAAGAGGTTCCCGTATACAGACAATCATTGAGGCTTAAGGCCGAAGGCGATAATTTGGCCGAACAGTCAAACACGACGCGAATGGGAGTAGTTTGGCTGTCGCGTTCAACCCCGTGGTGGGCAAGATAATGTGTAGGCGAATCGAATCGGTGATAATTTTCTCATCAGTGGACTCTATGAACCCGCGATTTAGCTGATCTTTAACTCTAGATTAGCGGGCTAGCGGTTTATTTATATGTACCGCCCAGCGGGGTGTTTTTAGCTAAAATAGGGCTGTTTACGTGATCATTTTCATGCCTAAATAAGACCCAGAGCGTAAAACAAGTATCTATCCCTGAAAGGGCATAAACAGAGCTTTCCAATGACACCATAACGATCCTTTTATGATGGCTAGTTTTCTTGCAACAACCACGCAACGCGAGTGCAAAAAGCATGTAATTCGGTATTTTCCCCATACAATTCAGTATGGAGCGAGTGAGAGAGGGAGGGAGGAGGTGGGATTCGTGTCAGTAGGTTCGCCGCGGTGGTCTGGAGCAGTCATACGCTCGCTACTCTCCTGCCACCACTTGTCTCTCTCTCTCAGCAACATTACGTGCTGAAATTGCCACACGACCTATGTCGAGCGCCGCCAGATAGTCCAGATTTATTATACTCGACTTATGTTGCGCGCCGCTAGTTAGGGGTTAATAACATTACAGTAGTGCTGACAATACGCCGGATTCGCGATAAATTTCTTCTGTAGGCCCCGTTACCTTCCTATCGCCAGACCGTAATTGTTCGGCAAGTCGCCTCTGTTTCTGCGCCACGACAAACGGACACAATACTGGTTTTCCTCGGGTAAATAGGTTACAGCTTCATCATACAATTTAAGTGTATCCCTAGCCTCTGCATCTATCTCTCCTGACTGGATACCTAAATTGTCCATATCCCACAGTTTATTCAAATCTTGACTACATGTATCCTGAACATTATTCCTAGGGGGTAGAGGAGAAACGGATATAAAGTAAATAATTAGACCTGGGAAGATGAAATGGCCTAGGCTATAAATACGGCGTTTGACTTACTTGTAAACATGTATGTGTATGTTATCTGTGGTAGTCCCAGTAATATCTATGAAGTACTTCTAGTATTAAAGGAACTTAGCTGTGATGATAAGAGTGTAGGTTAGGTGATGGACATGTCGGTAGGTGTAGTTCAGTGAAGTTCTGTTGTTATGTGGCAGCAACTGGTGTTTGTTGTGAACGGAACGAAGTCTCTGTGTGAAGTGTACCGAAATATCCTTTTATCGTAACAATATAAATATATTTTAGGGTTCTATATTGTCTCCCGTGATTAATTAATAAGGGAAAATAAACTAAGATATAATTGGCGCAACCACAGTAATATTTATCCACAAAGATAAATAAAGTAATGTGTATAAACAAAAAGGAACCAGCTGTCGTGAACCCGGGAAATTCAAACTACGGTATATATACCAGTTAGGATTCACGACAACATGGTTCATTGTCTGTCTGTAGATACTCACTAATTGAACTGACCGCAATTTTTAACACTGTCACGACTTCAACATTGGTATTGGCTATATGATCCTTGTATGACCCACTAATCGCGTACCCAAACTTGGTGGGCAACAACACTAGATTGCCCTCCCATTTATATCCTGGTAGCACTAAGTCATAGTAATAATCGGCACCGATCAACATGTCTAGCTTAACATTACTGCCTATGAATGAATCGGCTAGCCTATACCCTGAACCCTTCAATTTGCCTACTACTCCTTTGATGCCTGTTGATACCTTGTATTCTGGTAAGGAGTCTACTACTACCGCCATTAACCTGACAAGCGCGATATAGACCTAGGTGCTAGGGTAGTTATTTGTGCATTTCTAGCCCTGGATTCTGACAGAATTCGTTATATTTACAATATAAAGCATTATTTGTTTTCGATATGCTTTTATTTTACATATATGATGTATATATGAACCTTCAAGAGTGCTAAAATAAGTGGGAAAAGCATTTGGGTGGTGAAAAACGAAGATATTGGCCACCCGGTCATAATCTCAGGCGAGAGAGAGCCACAGGCAGCCCTCCCCTCTCGCTGTCTGGGAGTCAACTGAGATGAGCGGGGCGGTGTGTGCCGGTGTCTGGGTGTTGCATAACGATCTTTTATGCAACCCACTTGTGCTACATTATCGCGGGAGAGAAAAATAACCGATAAATGATGATAATAAGAGGAAAAATAGGTGATAATTGAGGAGGGGGGGGAGGGGGGAATAAGGTGGGGAAGGAGGGGAGGGGGAGGGGTACTAGAGGGGAATTATCTCACCTAGAGACAAAATCCTTTGTTTTGATAGGCCCTTTTTTTTTTGGAAGGCTTTTTTTATGGTCTTGCTTCCGTGAGGCCTATCGCGTTCCCTATAGGAAGCCTTCCGTGAGGCCTATCGCGCTTGCCGGGTTAAGGATGAATTCCTATCTCTATCCTTGTACTGCAGGGTGACTACCTCATATACCTGTTCGCGCTGGGCTCCCGTAAACCCTTGCAGCTTCAATGTCTCTCTTCCCGATGAAACGTACTGTACTGACGGTAGAGAGGACCACAGAACAAAAGTGCGTTGGGAACATTGATCTAGCAAAGCACGATAATTGTAATAACCTTCATTGTTAATAACTGGCATCATAATTGTGGGCAAAACTACTGTCTCTCTCTCTGACGGTACAGACAACGTCGTAGAGGATGGAGCAGGATCAGTTGTCGCAACTGTAGTTCGACTTGCTACATCCCGAGCAGATTGGGGATATAATGCGTGGAAATGCCTGCCATTGCATACTCGGCAGGGACTAAATTAATGAATTTGTGCAACCGCGCCCCCCCCCCCCATGCTCCCTGGAGAGGTATCCCTGGCACAACTTCAGATTTTTAGTTCTATTTATTCTAGCCTCACTATTTTCATATTTTGGACACTTGTACCATGCATGTTTCGGACTACTACATAAATAGCAAGCGAATTTCCTTGGCTCTGCTTGCATTTTTACTTTACCGGTACTTTTATTAACAGTGGAGAATGTAGAAGCTGTGGCATTATACTGTACTGCTTCACTGGTGACTCTATCCATATTGAACACCTCTGCCTGGTAATTTTCTATAAAAGACTGCAATTCGAGTGGGGTAGATTTCATGGCTCTTTTTACGTTTTCACGAAGTGGTGTTGGTAACTTATTCATTAGGATGACGGTACATATCTCATCGACGCTGACATCTAGCGTATTGAGGGATCGAATGGTACTCTCGAAAGCGGCATATAACTTCTTGAGCGCACCTACCTCATAAACTGGAGCACACAACTCACACAAGTTTGTAATGTGTGAGGATTTTATTCGGTCTTTTTGTCCGTATGTCTTCTCAAGTAGGGCTATTGCAGTGGCGTAGCTACTGTCAATAAGGCTAAATCCCCCCAACAACTTCTGTGCTTACCCCTCCAGCTGTCCACGCAAATATGTGAAACGCTGAACGTCTGACAACTCTTTGTGGTCATGCACGGTACAGCGGAAGAGGTCCCAGAATTCTGTCCACTTTGCTGGGTCTCCGCTAAATTTGGGAAGATGAAGTGTAGGTAGCTTAACCCCTGCTACCTTTGCCATGGCACTATTGTTGGTTAGAGTAGAGGATTTTGTGTAAATAGTCTCGAGTTTAGCGACAATCGCTTCCATGGCCTCAGAGTATTCGTCATCGTCACCAGCTATAGTCTCAACGTCAACGGTCTCGTCATATAGGTCATAAAGATGGTCATTGATTCACTCCAGCTCATTGAGGCGCTTGCGAATCAGGGTAACTTTGCCCTTCACCTCGGACGCATCTGCCCGATCAATGAAGGCGTCTGAGTCCCTAGTTAGCCTAGTCAAACAGCCCCTCACTATCCCTCTCTTTTTTTTTAAGTTCTGATAGGGTGGCAGGCATGTTGAAATTAAGTCTAAGCTAGGCTATGCCAAGCGCATCAAAAGTCAAGTAAAATTATCACCACCAACCCCAACACAATGAAAAGCATTAAATAGTAAGCGTCTAATGTGTAATGGTGAAAATGCCCCTCGCGATGGTCAGAAGGAGCTGGAAGAGTCTGCCCTCAGGGATTAAATGCACACCATCGTAGCCAATTTTTGCGTCTTGCACTTCCATACTATGGTACCGAGTACGTGTATAGGGATTACGTCTTTTCAGCCGGTAATTGATATTGTTCCTAGTTTTGTTGTACTCGGCCCTGTGGATGTATCGAGGTGCAATCCGCTTTTCGACCCCGATGATGTGACATTTGCCCCCGGTCCTTAACTCTACCTCCCGCGCCAATTCCTCCAACGAGAGGGCCACTTCCTTCGGTACGACACCAGGCACCATATCATTACCACCCAGTACAAGCAGTGTTACCTCCGGCCGTCTCCTCAATAAATCCCTCCAAGACTGTGTATTTTTTATAGTAGAAACCCTAGCTCCTGGCACTGCAAATTTACGCACAACAAATGAGTCTTCATAAATTGGTTGATCAACGTAAATGCCATCTACAAAATTGTGTCCCAAGAGCGCTAGGGTCTTAAGAGGGTGAGGGTATGCTGCTGGATCTGGTTGAAATCCACTACCTATACCGCCTGCAGCAGCCGAACGTGTATTATCACTCCGCCACATAAGCGAAAATAGGCACAAGAGTGCCAAAAAAATAAGGCAAGAGAACATAAGGACTCCCTGCTTTAATGTGGCCTAGTGCGGGAACACACCCGGCCGCGAAAAAGAAAGCCAGGCTAAAGTCTGGCACTAGGACAAAATACTGCCTAGGCCTCGCCGAAAATATAGGCCTATATGGAGGAAAAGCCAACAATACTATACCTTGATCAATACCAGTAAATTAAATTGGATACTATAATGTATGAATGTAGAATTTAAACTACATAATTTTTATTAACGAAAGAAATTATATTATTCCTATCAAAGAAAACGTATTGGAAAATAAATCAAGGTAGACTTAATTAATGTCAAGTTATGACATCGTCAGTCTTCATCGAGTGAAACCCGCTACAGTTGGCACACCTCACCTTACTCTTGCACGACAGAGCACCATGGCAAAATGAATGGCAGTTATAACAGCGCAGCATAGGGAAGACATAGCGACTAACGGGATAGGAAACAATGTCATGACCCAGCAACATCTTTCTAGGCCTCGGACCTAAAAATCTCAAGCGCACTGTGTTGGAATCCTCTCGTTCCCGACCAGTCTCCGAATCCCGATCGGCTATGCGGCCCTCCTCAGTCCGTGGGCGTTGAGTCAGGCGAGTAACATCCACCAGGGTAGTCTGACCCCCATGCAAGACAGTCAGCTTAGCTAATAGAACCTGTTCACTGATGGTGGGGCTCACTGGGCCTATTTTACCCCACTCATATTTCCCATCCCCCAGAGAGAGCGACTGCCGACACTTCACTGTCCACTTGCCCAGCTCTGTACAGTCAGTGAGAGGCCTAGCCAATTTCCCCACCCACTGCAGATCCAATGAAACACATAAGGCTGACCCCTGCCCCACCATATGTACTGTATATCTCCTTCCCTCACATATTTACCAAACTATGATTCATTGACAGCATTAGTCACAGCACTAGGGTTGTTAAAAACAGCAGACTGAGGAACTATGGTAAAAATGTATGTCACCAAATCCGTCGTCGCAGCATGAGCAGAGTTGATGATTAGTGGCCTAACATCTGGAGTGTCACCAGACCCAACACACAACTTCATCCCTGAAGAATGGTGTGCGGGCTCCTCCACAACAGCCTGGTCAACACGGTCGGGCGATCCCATGTCGGCTTTCCTTTTCAGACTCAACGATTGCTGGTGTTCCATATTTTCACTCCCCCCACTGGCCATCACTAACACTCAACAAACACAGGCACCCCTTCGCAGCGCTCACACCTATGGCCAAGCCTCCCAGAGCTTGCCACAGGGATGCACAGGACAGCGGGAACCAATAGAACCACCCTCTGTGAAGACACCAGACTGACGTCTATGAAAAGATCAGACGCCTTTGGAGCCATCAAGTTTGTTTATCCCTTGCCAATGTCAGTCTTCTTGTAGTTGAAGGAATAGTCGGCCCCCAATTCCTTAACCCAGGCTTCTTCATCAACTCTCAACTTTGGGAGAGACACTTGTTACAGGCAGTTTTACATTTTGTCTCTTTCATACACATAATAAAAACAAGAAACACACACACATCTTCTCCAATACTAACATTATCAAAGTAGCAGTGTATTCCTTCAGGAGCCGCTTCGGCTAAAGCCTTGCCTACGTCAATCTTCTAGTAGTTAAAGAAATAGTCGGCCCCCAATTCGTTAACCCAGGCTACTTTATCATCAGACCCGGTGAACGCGATCACCTTGCAAGCTGAGGAAGAAAAGGCTAGCATTAGACGATTTTATACAGTTTAACCCATTGAACAAAAATATTATGGCGCATTTTGACTGTATGTTGGATCTCAGTGCAGTCCCATCTCTGAAGCTGCTTCGCCTCTTTGCTTCACTATCTCACCCATAAGACTCGGACCCTCACTCTCAGAACGCCACCTATTGACCACTTAACTCACTATGCATTGCCCCCCAATAGCCTATTTTGAATATATATATATATATATATATATATATATATATATATATATATATATATATGTATATATATATATATATACAGTAAATATATAGAGATAGATAGATAGATAGATAGGGGAGGTGTGGCAGAGTGGTCTTGCCACTGGACTGGTAATCTAATGGACCGGGGTTCGAATCCCAATGTGTCAATGAGAAGATATTATTGGGATGGAATTTGTGCTGTACCTAGTTTCAGTGCATTACCACAGCATACCGAAATATCAAAACAAAAAAATCATTGTTCCCTGATCAAATAGCATTGAATGAATATTCCCTTATTCAAAATATGCAACAGGGGGGCAATGCCTAGTGAGTTAATTGCTCAATAGGTGACGGTCTGAGAGTGAGGGTCCGAGCCTGGGGGATGAGACAGTGAAGCGCATAGGCGGGGCAGCTTCAGAGATGCAGTTGCTTCGAGCCGTGGGTGCTTCGCATATCTCACTCCCTAGGCTGGAACAAAACCTCACGGGCCTCACCGTGTTCAGCGGTAGAGTGTGCAGGCTCTCAGCCTATGCCCAAGAGGGAGTAGTTGGAATATAGAAGACAAAAAAAAAAAAAAAAAAAAAAAAAAAGACAGATAGATAGATACATATATGTGTGTATGTGTGTATTTAATTTTTCTATGTAACTAAAGGAGAAAACAGGTAGAGTTGCCTGTAACGAGTGTCTCTCCCAAAGTTGGAAGCGTGACAGAGCAATATTCAAGGTATGTTAGGGCCAAAATGTCTGGACACATGAACCTTGCAGCAGTTTAAGTCATAGAATGTGGGAAAGACAGATTAAGGGAGAGAGTTCCAGAGCTTACTTGCTTAATAGAAGTATGACTAGGAAAATCGGTTCACTCTTGGGTTAGGGAGTTGAACAAAATAGGGGTGGGACAGTGTTGAGAGGCAGTAACCCTCCACTCTCTATAAGGGAGGTGGTATGCACTGAGAAAGCTCTGAAGAAGACTGATTATTGTAATTGTGGTAAAATAGTAAGAGAGATGCAACATTGCAGCGTGTAGAGAGAGACTGTAGAACTAGAGATGTATCTACAGACTTGGTACCTTGGAGGGATGAGGATAATATCTGGGGCCAAGTCATGTCAATGTTAATACCTGTTAACCCTCTCCGACATATGACGCGATTTTGAGCATATTGGGGATACTTTAAAGCCTTTGTTACCATCAGGGGTATTTAGAAACCTTTAGTTTAGTTACTTCAACCTCTGCAGTTGTCTTTGAGTTAGCTGTGGGCAGAAAACTAATATTGGAGAGGTAATTATAAGAGTGAGAGAACTCTATTTCTTATTGCTAATCTGGCAACCTCTGCGTCATAAATGCGTGAAAGGGTTAAGTTGTCAGGGAAGGTTAGTTAAGAAGTCTTCACTGGTTGGCTGCCTCTTACTGAGTGAGGAAGCTCGGACACACCTTCTATAATCCAACCTCTCATATCCATTAATACGCAACTTACTAAATGTACTCAAAAATTCTGACAGCAGTTGTAAATACCAGTCATTATTATAAGCGACATTTCATTTTCAGTTTAGCATATACTTAATGTTATTAATATTTAAGTAATTAAGAAGTAATTCAAGAAGTATTATCCTGCCAAGACGTCTTAAATTATTGTAATATATAAAGGAATCCTACCACTGTGCAACTATTGAGCTGCTATACCCCCGCCCCTCCTACTTGTTCGGTCATATTTAAACAAACTATATCCTGGAATATCAAATTCTGCTAAAAAGTGCCTAGATTCTGTATTAATCCAAGTTTCAGTTAGCGCTATTATGTCTATATTTTCTGTGCTAACGAGTGCTCTAAGTTCGTTCATTTTGTTACATAAACTCCTACAATTTGTATAATATACCCTCAACCTATTACTTTTATTTGCAACTAATTTTCTATTGTTTTTAGCTAACTTATTATTTCCTGTTGAACTACTAGCTCTAGACGGAAATTCTACTCTATCAGTAATCTCATCTTTACTATCAGTTACATGTGTAGTGTTATCGATACTACTATTACACATCACTATATTCGCACTATCTTGACTGATTATTTCTATTTTACTCACTGGTTTGTCACATGAAGTACCTGCTCCATATGGAGACAGTATTTTACTTACACACCCAAGTTTTTTTAACGAAACCCCGCAACAATCTTGTCCAGTGAGCTGGCCAAGGTCGAAACTCCTAGTCGAGATAGATGTACTCCATCCTGGGCATACAGTTCATCCTTACCATAGAAGTGGGTCCAGTTATCTAGGAATGGTATTGACTTTGCCTTGCAATACTTCTCCAGCCGGCTATTTACACCAATAGCCCTGGAGGACCATTCCTTCCGTTGGTATAGTTCACCATGACGTAGTCATAGTTTTGCATTATCCGATTCCAGATGACGTGAGTATAATGGATTCCAGATGACGTGAGTATAATGGATTCCAGATGACGTGAGTATAATGGATTCCAGATGACGTGAGTATAATGGATTCCAGATGACGTGAGTATAATGGATTCCAGATGACGTGAGTATAATGGATTCCAGATGACGTGAGTATAATGGATTCCAGATGACGTGAGTATAATGGATTCCAGATGACGGGAGTATAATGGATTCCAGATGACGGGAGTATAATGGATTCCAGATGACGGGAGTATAATGGATTCCAGATGACGGGAGTATAATGGATTCCAGATGACGGGAGTATAATGGATTCCAGATGACGGGAGTATAATGGATTCCAGATGACGGGAGTATAATGGATTCCAGATGACGGGAGTATAATGGATTCCAGATGACGGGAGTATAATGGATTCCAGATGACGTGAGTATAATGGATTCCAGATGACGTGAGTATAATGGATTCCAGATGACGTGAGTATAATGGATTCCAGATGACGTGAGTATAATGGATTCCAGATGACGTGAGTATAATGGATTCCAGATGACGTGAGTATAATGGATTCCAGATGACGTGAGTATAATGGATTCCAGATGACGTGAGTATAATGGATTCCAGATGACGTGAGTATAATGGATTCCAGATGACGTGAGTATAATGGATTCCAGATGACGTGAGTATAATGGATTCCAGATGACGTGAGTATAATGGATTCCAGATGACGTGAGTATAATGGATTCCAGATGACGTGAGTATAATGGATTCCAGATGACGTGAGTATAATGGATTCCAGATGACGTGAGTATAATGGATTCCAGATGACGTGAGTATAATGGATTCCAGATGACGTGAGTATAATGGATTCCAGATGACGTGAGTATAATGGATTCCAGATGACGTGAGTATAATGGATTCCAGATGACGTGAGTATAATGGATTCCAGATGACGTGAGTATAATGGATTCCAGATGACGTGAGTGTAATGGATTCCAGATGACGTGAGTATAATGGATTCCAGATGACGTGAGTATAATGGATTCCAGATGACGTGAGTATAATGGATTCCAGATGACGTGAGTATAATGGATTCCAGATGACGTGAGTATAATGGATTCATGACGGTATAGTTCCGCATTTTGTAATTCAAATGGGGGAACACCATGACGTAGTCATAGTATGGCATTATAAGAATATATACTGTATATACCTTGGGGCTCTTTGGCCAAACACCCTGGGGAACAAGAACAACACAACAGGGAAGGGGACAAATTTTATTTTTTATATATATACGGTATATACCTTTATATATAAAATAAATATAATCAAATAAATCCCAATATATAAAAAATAACCATATAAATACTCTATTATGGGCCCTACCCTTGCTGTGGACCTAGGGGGTGGTCCCATGGACACCCTGGGGAACAGGAACAATAAAAAAAAAAAAAATACATAAATGAAATAAAATTATAAATAAAATAAAACGATATAAATAAAATAAATAAAATAAATAACAACTATAATAAATCCCAATATATAACAAATAACCATATAAATACTCGATTATGGGCCCTACCCTTGCTGTGGACCTAGGAGGTGGTCCCATGGACACCCTGGGGAACAGGAACAATAAAAAAAAAAAAAAATACATAAATAAAATAAATTTATAAATAAAATAAAACGATATAAATAAAATAAATAACATAAATAATAAATCCCAATATATAGAAAATAACTATATAAATACTCGATTTTGGGCCCTGCCCTTGCTCTGGACCTAGGGGGTGGTCCCATAGACACCCTGGGGAACAGGAACAATACAAAAAAAAAATACATAAATGAAATAAAATTATAAATAAAATAAAACGATATAAATAAAATAAATAAAATAAATAATAAAATCCCAATATATAAAAAATAACTATATAAATACTCGATTATGTGCCCTACCCTTGCTCTGGACCTAGGGGGTGGTTCCATAGACACCCTGGGGAACAAGAACAATAAAAACAAATATGTAAATGAAATAAAATTAGAAATAAAATAAAATGCTATAAATAAAATAAATAAAAACTATAATAAATCACAATAAAGAAAATAGGCCTATATATAAAATAACAATAGAAATACTCGAATATATATATATATATATATATATATATATATATAAGAACATAAGAACATAAGAAAATGGGAGTCTGCAGAAAGCCGATTGGCCTAAGCAAGGCAGATCCCTGTCCCACACAACCCCAATTACAAAGCCCAATTATAGGCTGAACACTCTAATACCCTGAGGATCATCTTACCAAAACGGTTAGAGATTAACGCAGGATTATGGGGTCTGCAGAGCGCTGATTGGCCCAACCCTGCTGATCCCCCTTCACACCCAACCCTTCTCGTCCATATGCTTATCCAATTTTATCTTAAAGCTCCCTATAGTTTTTAATCCCACTATAGCACTTGGTAGTCCATTCCACCCATCTACAACTCTGTTACCAAACCAATATTTGCCTATATCTTTTCTGAAACGAAATTTATCTAATTTGAAACCATTGGTACGAGTTCTTTCGCTATCACTGAGCTTTAGTACATTTGTCATGTCCCCTTTGTTAATCCCACTAACCCACTTGAACACCTCTATCATATCCCCTCTAACTCTGCGTCTCTCTAATGAATGTAAGCCTAATTTCTTCAACCTTTCTTTATACGGAAGATTTCTAATATTATGGATCATTTTTGTCATTCTACGTTGTACTCTCTCCAGTGAATCTATGTCCATTCTGTAATAAGGACACCAAAATTGAACAGCATAATCCATATGGGGTCTCACTAATGACAAGTAAAGTTTTAAGATAACATCAGCAGTTCTGTTACTCACACTCCTAGAGATGAACCCGAGAATCCTGTTTGCCTTGTTTCGAACGCTTATACACTGTTGTCTAGGCTTCAAATCATTGCTAACACAAACACACCTAGATCTTTCTCACAATTCGAGTTTTCTAATTCCATATTAGCTAGTTTATATTTAACATTTGTATGCATCTTCCCTATCTTTAATACCTTGCATTTGTCAATGTTAAACTTCATCTGCCAATTTACTGACCATTCGTGTAAGGTATCTAGATCCCTTTGGAGGCACTCTATATCTCTATCTGAATCAATTGTTCTCCCCATTTTGGTATCGTCTGCAAATTTACTTATCCTACTAGTTATACCTAAATCAAGGTCATTTATGTATATAACAAACAACAGAGGACCTAATACAGATCCCTGGGGGACACCACTTTTGACTGCACCCCATTCTGACTTCGTACCATTTATGCTGACTCTCTGTTTCCTACCAATTAGCCATGACCTAACCCATCCCAATAACGCCCCCCCTATTCAATGCGCCTCAACCTTTCTCATCAATCTCTCATGGGGGACTCTGTCGAAAGATTTACTGAAATCTAAATATATTATATCATATGACTTGTCATTATCTACTGCTTCATATACCTCTGAGAAAAAACTAAGCAAATTAGTAAGGCAAGAACGTCCCTGAGTGAATCCATGCTGAGAAGAATTTATTAAATTAAATGTATCTAAGTAGTTTCTAATTTTACTAGCAATAATTGACTCTAGTAGCTTTCCTATGATTGATGTAAGACTAATGGGACGGTAATTGGATGTTATTGATTTGTCACCTTTTTTGAAGATCGGAACTACGTTTGCAAGCTTCCAAGCTTCTGGAACTATACCTGTCTCCAATGACTTGTTAAATAAAAATGTTAATGGGTAACTTAACTCAAACGTCTATGCCTTCTCAGAATGCAGCCAGTTTCTAAATGCATCAGACAGATCCCGGGCATGCTCAAGAAAGGTGCACTCACGACCCTTCGTTACACCCCGGAACTTCAATCTGTACGTCTCTGGTTGTAACTCATATGCCCGCAGGACAGCCACCTTCAATACCTCATAATCGATGCAAGACTCCAAGGGCAACGCATCATATGCCTTGAGTCCTTTGCCAACCAACCTAGAGGAAACAAGGGCTGCCCACTTAACCTCGGGCCATTGGTGCTCCCGGCACTTCTTCTCAAAACGCATGAAAAATTCAGAGTCACCCGACTCATCAAATACAGGGACCAACTTGAGCAGGTGCGATAAAGACTGATCAAGACCTCGATTCCCAGAACCGAGACGCTGCCCTGTCGACTCCACCCTAAACTTCTCAAGATCTTTGTCTGCACAGTAAATGGCCTTTCTCTCCTCAGACTGAATCCTGGACATCTCAATCTCAGATTCATGCTTTCGTTGCTCAAGAACAGCCTAATGCCTTCGTTGCTCAAGCTCAGCCTCATGCCTTAGTTGCTCAGCCTGCATTTTAGCCGTCTCAAGCTGGAAGAGCATATCTGCAGTCAAACCTTGAGGAGGAGGAGATGCAACAATTGGAGACCCACCCTGTGACAAACCACGCTGCCAGTGACTATCGGCCTGCGGGAACGTACACGGCTCCGGAGCCCGAGGGGGCGCCATGGTAGGAGTCGAGTGGAATGGGGGCTGGGCCGAAAGTGCCCCAGCTCCCGCTCCACCCGAAGCCCCACGCACCCTGCTGAGCACACAGGCCACCAGGTCACCTCTCGACATGCTGCTAGTGCCCACATTCCCCATGACCGTGGCCAAACACTGGAGACCATACCGATCAATCCCCGACACCCGGTCAATAGTAATAGGCATCTCCAGAAATTTCCTTGCATCCTCCTCACTAGTTACTACTCTAATATCATCTAACAAACCCCACTGCTGCACCTCAGAGTCTGTTTCCCGTACTGTGTCCTCCCCGTACATAGATCCGTCGTCCGACATAGTGTCCACCGAAAATTCTCAACGTTTATAAAAAAAAGAAGTACCTAAACTCTCATGTAGCACTATTCACTTAAAAATATTAAATGCTCGAAGACTCTAAGTGTTATACTACTTGCCAAAAAAAAAATCGTGTCCACTATATTCCTTCAAACAAAAAACAAATGACCACAACAATCCTGCAATATTTCTCTAAGTTCACAAAATCCTAAGTAAGTTGCCATTTGTTACGACCGGGACTCGTATAAAACAAGGGCTCTTAATCATTGGACTAGAAAGGCACACAGCCACAACGGTAACACTTGATCGAACCCTCGAACTTATAATGCCGGCGCACAAAAACACCTATACCCTCCAGAGTTAAATCTGCGATAGCGGGGTATCCTCTAACTCGGTATAAATGCACTACTACTACAGGCTGATGATCTCTGATACAGCCTGATCACAACAACATACAATTAAGTAATAATGTATACAAGGAAAAAGATAGAGAGCTTAATTAAATCACTGGAATGAGTTAATGCAAACAAGAAGAAGGTATAATTAAAGTTACTCTAAACAATAATAATATGTCACACCTATATTAAAGAAAGTGACTGAAAGTCCTAAAGCATCGAACAAGAATCTTCTGAAGAAAGTCTGATGCTGCTTAAGATGATCGAATCGGATTTTGAACTGTTATATAAAGCAGGAACAAGATATGACAAGTGTAGGGACATACAGTGTTAACTGGCACGGGAATAACGATAAATGTGCAATAGTATTATCTCCAACAACAAAAGAAGTACTTCCTCAGGCAACACAAAAGCCTGCTCGGGTTGTGCAACTCAACAACAACCAAGGCTTGCAATCAACGTGAATGAAAATGCTGCATACATAACATGAGAGTTTATAATCCTAATCGGGTGTCTGCTAGGCGAATAAAGTCCAGCTGGGATGTCGGAGGCTAGGAAACAGTGGCTGAGCAAGCGGCTCGTAGCCTAGCGAGGTCCTTAACACCTTACGAGCGGCCTATGCGGTTTATTTATGTGTACCGCACAGCGGGGTGTTTTTAGCCAAAATAGGGCTGTTTACGTGATCATTTTCATGCCTAAATAAGACCCAGAACGTAAAACAAGTACCTATCCCTGAAAGGGCATAAACAGAGCTTTCGAATGACACCATAACGATCCTTGTATGATGGATAGTTTTCTTGCAATAACCGTGCAACGTGAGTGCAAAAAGCAGGTAATTCGGTACTTTCAGTACATAATTGAGTATGTAGCGAGTGAGAGAGGGAGGAGGGAGCTGAGATTTGTGTCAGTAGGTTCGCCGCGGTGGTCTGGAGCAGTCATACGCTCGCTAGTCTCCTGCCACCACTTGTCTCTCTCTCTCAGCCACATTACGTGCTGAAATTGCCACTCGAGTTATGTCGAGCGCCGCCACATAGTCCAGCTTTTTTTAACTCGACTTATGTTGCTCGCCGCTAATTAAGGGTTAAGACTGTACGGCCAAATTACGTTAAATGACAGGGTGCTCTCTTGAGAGATCCAGATCGCTAGTATCTGGTTCTCTCCTGGCGACCCTCTTCAAGTCAAAGCAAAACGAGTTAGCACAGTGTTGGGTGGCAGAGGCAAAAGCCCTCACTCGCAACACAGTGCTAAACTCACAAGGTACACAGTCAGAAAGAGAACCTAGGCTTCCCACGTATCCGTTGTGATTGTACAAGTTCAACAAAACCTGGTACACGTCGGAAATCACAACACCAGTAGCCTTGTAAGGGGGGGGTTTTCGTAGTCTTTACTTTTCTTTTCTAATGTTCCTGGGACTTTGCTGTTACCCCCTCCTTATTTATTATTTCCCGTTCATTCCATTATTGTGTTTCTTCCTTACTTGATGATTATTGGTCCAACTTATTACTCTGGTAGCTTAATGGCCGTTGCATGCAAAGAAATACAGGTGAATGAATGCAAATGGTCTAAATGACACAGGATAAATATAAACACAATATACCGTTTGGTATTCTTAACTATATTAAAACACTGTAAAGAGAAATACACTTTTCACTGTGATACACAAATCAATACGATTATTACTTTAGTCAACCACGGAATATATCGGTATTATTGGCGCAATGAACTACTTCTTATCACCACATCAAAGTTAACTAAAACCCTTCAACAGGTGACCCCAAGGCCACTACCCTAGTAAACACACACTCGGTCACTAGGTTCATAAGGCGTACAATAGCTCACAATGGGGTTGAAGGTTAGCTCAAGGCTCAATAACACCAACAGCATCCTGTCTCAGTACAGCCACTAGGTCATGTCCACTGGGGTGGACACAGGACTCTCTGCACCTGGTACTTCTCCTGGGACTTCGCTCCTGACCTGGGACCTGGTATTAACATTACCATTAATAAAACTGACAAAATTCTATATCTGAATTCATATCAACATTACAAAGTGGTCAAATGTATCAATTAAGAGACAACAAAAGGAGGATGTAAATTATTAGGTTACAGATCAAATTTACTTAGTTGACCCTCAAAAATATATAAAGAAAAATAGTCCAAATAGAAAACGGAGGGTTGGAGATAGATATAATTTACTTAGTTGACCCTCAAATATATATAAAGAAAAATGGTTTAAAATAGAAAACGGAGTGTATACACACACACGACTCAGGAATGTGGGCTTACATTAAGTTACATACATGATATTGAACTCGACATACGGGATCTTATTGCTGTGATAATACTACACTAACATAATACAATTAACATTATTATCTTATACATAATTAATAAGGTTGGCAGGACAAATAATATGGAATTTGAAATCTAAATGATTAATTATCAGACGGAGTGAACAATTTCACCTTCGACCAAGACAAAGGATGTCGTATAATTTCGTAGTTACATATAAGAAACTGGGCTTAAAAATGGTCTTAAAACTTATCTTAAATACTTCACAATTCATTTCAACTCACCTTCAACAGAAGGTTTTATCTAAACACAACACAAAAGGGAAATTTATACTGAGTTAAGCCAAATATATCCCCTTAGTCTGCCCGAGGCTGGCGACTGGGAGGGAATGACGCTGGCACTCTCGGCTCTAGGCTCTGTAGGACTCGGGGTCAGCGTCCTTTGTCACAACAATAACCATACCTTGATTAAATGAGCTCCTCAACTTACCTAGAGTCTAATAAAACTTTCAAAGGATAATTGGATTACTTTTATATAATGTAAACGAATTTCAGGTACAAACATGTTAACTATTACTTACGATATCCTAGGTAAGACTATAGTTTTTAAGTTGGAGGTAGGACTCATAAATTTCCACCTGTCAAACCCCCTTGAGGTGGGCACTTGTCGCTAAGGCCTCAGAATCAGGGTGTCACCCTAGAGACCCGGTACAAGCAATTATTAGGCCAAATATCAGCATTATACTAGATTCACAATGTTAAAGTTATGCTCTGCAATTAACTTTATACACCTGGAAGTGATTAAATGGCCAAAACAAGTAAATTTCATTCTAATTCCAAAACATAGCTCCGGTTGTGACACCCCTTTCCTAAACTTAATATAACAATACCAAACAATTATATTTAACTACTTCAGACATATATGACGCTACCGCGTCATATGGCCGAGTGCGCCAAAAACTCATATGACGCTAGTGAGTCATATGGACTTATCTTCATGGCTCGCTAATAAGTTATATGACGCTCTAGCGTCATATGGAGCTCAGTAGTCCGATAAGTTAGCTTACGATAAAACCGTTGGTGGCAACCTCAGCCACCTCCGATAATTCTAACGGCCGCAGTGTTGTTGTGAGTGTAGTGTGAGGCGGTGGCAAGGATACCGGGCTCCCGCCTCCTCGGACTTATTGGAACATAATATGTCTGAAGGAGTTAATATGTAAAGTTAGAATAATGACTCTCGTACCTATGAGACACCATTGGGCCTATTTAATTATTTCTTTCTAGTTATTACAATTTAATATATGTCAAATGATATCTTAATCAAGATAATAACATAATACCGAACATTTCACCTAATCTCAACACTGACTGGGTCATTATTGGGCTTAAAGTGAGTGAACAGTAAAAGTCTTGGTGTAAATATTGCCAAAATCAAGCCTAGTCAATTTAGACCCCTTACAGCCTCACCCTAGTCTAGCATTAAATAGCCCAGCAGACAACCAAGAAATAGGTAGGGAGACACCGCGAGTGTGTCGAACCTCTACAGACAAAATGTTAACCCCTCCAAAATGTCTAACTAAGCATGAAATATCTGAGAGCTTCAGCATATAATACGATGGCCGATATCTGAAATCGTGCAGAACCAAAGGGGAGTTATGATATTAAATAGATTGGAAGCATAAGAGGTAAGAAGTTGAGAGAGAGAGAAAGTGTCTATAGGTAGAAGTCGGGGACAGGTGGCAAGGGAGGTGTGAAGGGTATGCTGGTCAGGCAAGCTCTGAGTGAGGAAGGCACAAAGGCAGCAAGGAGTGCGGGGGACTACTTTCTGCTGTGGCAGAAGGGTCGCAAAGCGGCCAGCCACTCAGAGGGCCCGGCCGTGGCATGACGTCACCGAGACAACACGTAACACTACGCGTACAACCCTCTGCCTCCTGCACTTACTCACTCACACTCTCTAGCTGTATCATTCAGTCTTATACATTAAACTTATAACTGATGATATAAAATATAATGCATTGTCACAGACGAAAATAAAGACCACTTCTATACTGCCTGTGACATGACGATTCACAAGAAAGAAAGTATAACATTCTCTGATAACTGTAGCCCATTTCACTGCCCTGGCGAGTGCTAGTGGCTACCGGGAGGCGATTCTGCCAACGCTGGTAGGCGTCACAGTGTGTCTTGGATCTACTGCAATAGTTAACCATTACAGTGCCGGCGACGTCTTTTGGTATATATTTTACCTGCATTCAGGCGATTTTGTGAAGCTTTGGAAGGATGTATGGTAGCTAAAAGGATTAATTGAGATAGTCTGTACTCTTTTAACATGTAGAAATAATTCCTAAGCTGAAGAAATGAGTCTGGTAGTTGACAGAATATAATGAAAAGGATGTGACCGGTATTGAAGGAAGTGGGACCTGTAGACATTGATATTAAATAGAAATGCAATAATAATGTAGGTTTATGATGGTTAAAGAGTATGGTAATTGGATTTTATGTATTTATAAATTAACTATGACCGTGTTTTAGCTGGTAATTCTGCTAAATATCGATGTCTACAACTGCAACCTCCTTATAGAACGAAACTCGCAAGTGGTCAATTGGTCCGTTTTTATCTTCTGGAGAGGAAGGGTTTAGGGGAGATTTACACTTGAGGGACTTTTTTTTTTTACCCTTTTCCCCCTCATGTTTAGCCCCATTGCATTTGAAGTTTTAAAACGTTCGGCACATTAGTTTGGCGATTTTTAGAATTTTGTCTCCATTTCTGTGAATCTTAAGACATTTTAGTGTCATTTAGGTGTCCATCTTTTCCTGGCGAGTGGTAGCGAGCCTGTAATTTAAGAGGAACCGGTTTTTCTACCTAACAATGTACACATTTATCTTGAATGGGGGTCTAGGGGGTGTAATTTTTTGCTTGATGGAGGTCTAGGGAACAAACTAAAACAAAATCTTAAACCTATCCTTAAAGGTCGACTGCAGGGATGAAATATATTCAAACTACATTGTCCATTGGTTTCTACTTGGTTTCAGGGATATAATATTATAGAACTTTCATCAATGTGTTTTAACAACATAGAAATATAGCTTATCTACCTGTTTTTATGTGGCGAGAACTGGCGTGTTTACCATGGCGACACTATGTTCAATGGCGGGAACACTCGACATAAGAGTTGGATGAATCTGTGGTCTTATTGATGAGAGAAACTCTTATAAATTATATGCATGTGTACAGCTCAACATTTGGCTCCACCACTGTCTGGTCAAGGGACTGCGATATATAAATTAACAGAAAACGATACTTTCATTAAGAAATAGGCCTTAGAAGTGATCTCCCTCGACTCTGGACAAGGATAAACACTCAAAAACACTGCCTGTATGTTTATTGTTGACGAGATTGGATTATTTCTTGATGTGCACCACCTCTTCAGGACGTTGTTTGACCTTTTGCAGAGCTTGAGTATTGACTTGAAAGGTATTTATTAAGAAAACAGACCTGTCAACGAGCGTGTGTGATGGGGGCAAGTATCCTATGTATACATATTGTTGTCAAGAGAATCAGCTGAACTCGTCCAGCTGATCGCTGAGAATGTCAACGACGTTTAAACTAGTAATTTTCTTTGAGTTTAATGAAATCATATCGATAACTTCCTTATAGCCTGAAACTGGCTTGTAATTGATTGACCACTTACGAGTTTTGAGCTATAAGGAAGTTGGAGCCGTAAATATCAATACATATCAAGATTTAGGATAGATACAGAAATTATAAGAGTTGTTGGTTCATAGAAAGTTGGCTGGATTTTATGGTATTTATATATTATTATACATTATGCTTTACAACTATTTTAACCCAGGAGCTGCGGGAAGACTCTTAAGAGTTTCCCCGGGCGACTGCGGGAAGACTCTTAAGATCCTGGGCCTAAAAAATTCCATTTAAAACACCCCCAATTTTTTTTTTTTTTTTTTTGCCCCTGGGCCATGCCAAATATCACTCCGCCACATCCCCTCCTTCCCCCCTCCTTCCCCCCCCCCCCCCCCTCCTTCAATTATCACCTATTTTCCTTGTTATTCCCTTATTCTGTGGTCTATTTTCGTGCTAACCTCTCATGAGTAGAAGGTTGGCTCACACTCACTCACACACACTCTCGCTTTCATTTTTCCTCCCTAGACTTGATCCATCATTTTTGATAGAAAAATATCCCAGCCCAATTCCAGTTCCTCTTATATTACAGGCTCGCTATCATTCACCAGGAATAAATCAACACCTAAATGACACGAAAAGTCTTAATATTGACAAAGAAATGGGACGAAAGGTCTTAAAATCATCAAACTATTGGGCCGAAGGTCTTAATATTAACAAAGAAATGGGACGAAAGGTCTAAGAATCGCCTAACTAATATGGGCCAAATGTCTTAAAATCTAAAAAATAGTGGGGCTAAACATAAGGAAGAAGGGGGACCATGAAACCCAACCATCTCCCCTTCAGTGATATATTTATAGACCAAAACTCGCACCTTGTTAATTTTGTGTTCATGTGTTTGCGGTTACCCTTTGAGTACCAGCGACGAGTGTCATATATTATTATAATTATATTTAGACGATATTATATGCAGCTTAGGAAGGATCTGTTGTAGTTAAAAGGGTTGGTCGAGACAGTTTGAAGCATTATTATTGCTAAAGGTCCTTCCGAAGCTGAATAAAATCGTATAATAGCAGCCAGAATATGATGAAAAGGACGTCCCAGGTACTGAATGGGTTAAATTGTGATCATCGTTAGTCAGGGATTATAGTTTGTTTGTTTTATGATATTTTATTAAATATTTATGTATTTATTTATCTATTTATCCATTTATTGTATGAAGAAGATGTGTAAATGTGAGTTTAGTTTAGTTAGTTTTGTAGATGTTTAGGTGAGAATCACCACGGTCGATCTGGGGATCCGCCGCTGATGAGCTCGTCCTGGAATCTTTACGACTCTGAATCTTACAATTCTGTACAGGACTGAACATGCCATTTTTATCGGCAATAGCTCAGAGAAGAGTGTTGAGAGGGGAGAAGGGGTGTTGGAGAGAGGGGAGAAGGGGTGTTGGAGAGAGAGGAAGGTGTTGGAGTGGCTTTGTTATGTGTGTTTTGTCTGTATACGTCGTCAGGATGTCCCCTGACTGGGTGAAAGCATGTGAAAAATGCTAGGACGTACTACCGCACCCACTAAATGTCCGCCGTGGCAGGGATTCGATCCCGGGTCTTTCAGATTCACATGCGAGCGTGCTCACCACTTGACCACCACATTAGTTAAAATAAGACTTCAGAGGATATCAACCCTTCTGGATTATTAAGCCAGCACACTGTAAGTTAAGTATATTTTAAGGATTGGAGCCCCTTTTTGAGAACCCCAGTCCTATGTGTAAATGTGCGTGAATAAGTGTGTTGTTTGTGTGTTGGTGTATTGTATGTGTTAGTGCGGGTTATAAAATTATAATAGTTGATGCTAATATCTCCATTTTCTCTTACATATTCTTAAGAGAGAAATAGATTTTAAAGGGATAACTATTATGTTGTTAAGACCAAATTTCTGATTTTTTTAAGTGTAGCCGTTTAAAATCACCAATGAACAACACAACTGATTGAAACTCAAATATACAAGTAATTTACAATACTTTGTATGTGCAAATACGTTACTTAAAGAATTAGACATTGATGTATATAATATAGCTTTGATATCTCATGTTGATGCTGTGTTACTTTATTATTTGACAGGCGATCGTGGCGATAACTTCTTCAGTGACGTAGTATAAGTGCATTGCTGTATTGGTAGCCTCGTCTATCAATTATTTGTGGTTACAGCATTAACAACATTGATACAATTTAATCCAGTACTAAATAATTAACTAAAGACGCGAGTAAGTCAGATATTCAACAGTTCTATGGGCAGATCGCCCTTGGGGTCTGTGGCCCTATACCTCGTCATTATAATCATAGTATTTATCTGTGTAACCTCAGTAATAATGAATAGCATGTTCACCATTGATGAATACTTGGTATGTAGGGATCTCTCCCAAGGGGAGCCAACCCTCAACAGCATATGGAGGTTTGTGCCCAACAGCAGTTTTCTGCAGGTTTCGGTTTTGATGATAAAAACAAAGTAGTCCATTATGCTTACTACTTCCAATGCATTATGTGGACTGCCGGTGGGGTATTGAGTTTCATCTTTATTGTGGAATACATCTCCACGGATTCCCGATTAATGGTAAGCCACCTAAGAGCTTATTATAGACAAAATAGATCTACAACTTATCTGTTTGGGGAGTCACTCGTGGATAAGCTTGGGACTTTTAGAAACCATTATTTCAAATCACTACTTATTCATGTGACACTATTATGTTCATGTTAAGGATCAATATTGCTTTTGTACTTTCTTTCAAATGGGACACTTATAAATTTGGTTATAAATGATTACAGCGCTTGGCGAAATTATGATGAACTTTTGGACCCGATCACCACAGCCTTCCCTCCCTTCACCCGGTGCTAAATATTAACCCTTAATTAGCGGCTCACCACATAAGTCGAGTTAAATAAAGCTGGACTATGTGGCGGCGCTCGACATAACTCGAGTGGCAATTTCAGCACGTAATGTTGCTGAGAGAGAGAGACAAGTGGTGGCAGGAGACTAGCGAGCGTATGACTGCTCCAGACCACCGCGGCGAACCTACTGACACGAATCTCAGCTCCCTCCTCCCTCTCTCACTCGCTACATACTCAATTATATGGGGAAAGTACCGAATTACATGCTTTTTGCACTCGCGTTGCACGGTTATTGCAAGAAAACTAGCCATCATAAAAGGATCGTTATGGTGTCATTCGAAAGCTCTGTTTATGCCCTTTCAGGGATAGGTACTTGTTTTACGTTCTGGGTCTTATTTAGGCATGAAAATGATCACGTAAACAGCCCTATTTTGGCTAAAAACACCCCGCTGTGCGGTACATATAAATAAACCGCATAGGCCGCTCGTAAGGTGTTAAATAACCCCTGACGATCACATCATAGGTGAAGCAACAGTAGTTTATGGTTGCTATAACATGATGAACTCAATCTGTGAGCGATGGGTTATCATCATAACTTATATGGTACTGGCGTTAACAGTTACAACTATATTGGTTGTGTTCTGGCTTGTATTTATATTTCCGTGGTCTGCCAAAAAGTCAATCTTGTCGGGGTTGCCGCATTATGCTGATAAACTAATATTGAAACGTTTGACGCTGGGCGACCACCTTGTCCTGAGCTACCTGGTTCCAAGGGTAACCAGTTAGCATTTCATAAACGCACTCTTAAAAATATATCAAAATGACAACTGTCTAAGCCCTTGCGCTTGAGATTCTAGTCTCAAATTTTCCAGAAATGTGCTTAATTTATGGGTAGCAATTATTTGCTACAATTGATTTTTATTTTCACAATTACAGTACCAGGTAGGCCTATACATTATATTTTCTTTACAGTCTAATTTTCTTATTGTTATTGTATGGCAAAACAAAATGATTTATGATTATAAAGGGATCACTCGGACTTATTGAAACAGTATGTGAATGGGTGAAAATGGAGCCATGAGACTTTTACCTTTTAATTTTTATTTATTTCCAAGGATTACAGTGTTATTATTATAGGTTTGAGTACTGGTGGGAAGAATGAAAACCTAATATTTAGTAGTGACCCCGAAATCATTGACGATATGCCGATTATATAATAGCTCTCTTTCAAGCGCCCGCGTCAGCCTGTTTGAAACAACCCACCACGGGGAGAAAGAGTGCCGTCATCATAAGGGTACGCTCATTCTCTTATGGAATCATCATTATGATTTGGTACTCACTACGAAAAAACTTTGTAAAAAATAAAAAATAAAAATGACTTAAGAAATGCTATAATGAAGCTTGCTAACTTTGTTGATGTCTTTCTGTGGATTCTATCCGAGACGCGGAACTGAGCAGCGCCATACTCCCTTCAAAGATATATCAAGACTTAACGCAAGACATCAACGAATGGGAAGGGGATGGACGAGAGGGCCTGCATCGTCAATGATTTCGGGGCCACTATTAAATAGTAGGTTTTCATTCTTCCCTCCAGGACTCAGACCTATAATTTATTAGTGGCCCCTCCATCATTGACGATATGTCTTATATCTCAAGACTGGAGGTGGACATTCTTGACAATCTCTAAACCCGTAATCAAACCTACCATAAGTCGAGACAAAACACTAAAAATAGCATTCTTAAATTTATTGTATACATACACTATTTTTTGTATATAAAATGGAAAGAGAAGTAGATTGCGCACTTCGAAGAAGACTGCTTGTACATATCCTTGCAGGTACATGTAGGCAATGAATATCACATTGAGATTCATAAAAATAATGGTCAAGAATTTCCTGATTCTTGATAAAATAAAGATAGTTCTCTGACTCTCCCTAGATGTCAAAGTTCTGTAGGAACAAACAAATTATTTGGTTACAAGCATTTGGTCCTTAATTAAAGTTAATTTGAACGTATAACTACTGTATAATGTTGTACAACTTATTGCCTATATCTCATAGTTGCAACTACCATATAATTATATATATTACTTAAAATTACAAATATGAACTGTAACGCCAGTTCGACACTATTTAGTATCACAGCTCGTATGCTTATCAAATTATCCGGTGGAGGGTCTGAAGGTCTTGACTTTCATTGCCCCCCCCCCCCCCTCTCCATTTTCATACTTAAAATTATTCTTAATACTAATAGCACAAAGACCTATTAGACCCGTTGATGTAATGCCACACAGGTAAAAAATTGTTTATCTAAGGCAACAGACAGATAATGCGTCAGGAATGTATGATTAGATGACCATAAACGAGTGTTAGCCATGTAATCGACTGAACATTTTTATAAGAACCTTAATGAAACTACCCACTTTCTAATATCGTGGGCACTACCCACTAGACCGGGGTTGCTTTCCCTAATAACCTCTACAAGTAAGGATGCTAATTTCCTTTTTGTGATGCGCTTGCCTATACTAGTGACCCATAGAGCTCCCTGTTGTTGAGGGTTTGAAACTCTGAAAAACCTAATAAGAGATTGTACTGGGCATAAAATATGATGGGTATCCCCTCGCTTTAGCGCCGGGATCGTAAAATCTGAAAAAACATGATCACTATGCTCATTTTTAGCAATAAAAGTGAGGGACGGCGCAATTTTGACATTGATATTGCGTCTCCCAAAACTGAGGCAATTAGGTTCGTAGCTCATCGCCGCCAGCTCAGACATCCGGTTACCTGTGGCCAAAGCCATAAGGAACACAGCCTTCTTTAAGATTGAAACAAAATCTGGCACGTGATTATACTTGCGCGAATGAGTTAAAGACAATGCTTTGTCAAGTGACCAGGTAGGCATGAGCTGACGGGGTGGTGGGCGAAGCTTAAAGCATGCCCTCATAAAACCGGCTTCCTCGGCCTGCGGTATGCATAGCCCTGTTAAACCATAAAAGGGGATTCTGATAGCTGACAGCTTTAGCGTTACTACGGAAAGGTGTTTCTGTCCAAATAAGTTAGCAGTCTAGATATTTGAAAATAAAAGCTACTGATGCGTCAGTTTGTGCCGTTTCCACTATCCAGGTTGTAAAAGATTTTCAATGTGACTGGTACTGACGCCTGGTAGATAGAGTGTACTAACCATTTTGCCTTCTGAATGCCCATAAGGCAAAAGTCAGCGAGGTCTTTAGGTTGCCAATTGTCTCTAAGTGGAAGTACGAGATCGGGAGTGACACCGGGTTCTCGCACCATGTCTTCAACTGGTGGTACCACACCTGAGCTAGCAACAGGGGCGCGATTATCGAGACTATGCCCCGGTAATCCCGTAGTTTGCGAACTACTTGACACATAAGAGAAGCTTCTGGAGGCGGAAACAGATAGATGGAATTCCACCTGTTCCAATCCTCCATCAATGCGTCTGGACCCCCCGCCGAAGTTACTTCCCGGCGGGTTAGGTAGAGAGGAATTTTGTGGTTTTCCTTGGACGCGAATAAATCCACTTGTGGACGGTATGGCTCTGCAATTATCAGATTGAAGATCGATTGCTTGCGAAACCTTTCTACTCTGGTGATCTGTCTTCGTGAAAGTGTGTCTGGCCAGACGTTGGCTACGCCCGGCAGGTAAGATGCGTGAAGATGAATGTTCAGCTTGTTCGCCAAAACAAAAATCTTTTCCGACAACTCTAGCAACTTCCGAAACCTCGTTGATCCTTGCTTTTGAATGCAGGACACTACATTCAAATTGTCCATTCGAAATGCTACTGATTTCCCCTGCAAGGTGGAGCCATGAGCCTGTAGGAAAAGTAAGGGGACTAACAACTCTTGCATTTTTGTGAAAATTCTCAGATTGGGACCAAAGTCATTGACCCTGATGGCCAAGGCTTGACTGATAACCCCAGACTATCGTCCCTGAAGCATCTGTATCTATTCATATCGTAGGTGGAGGAGACGTCCATGTCATTATTAAGTGGAATGTTTCTTTCCTCGCCCAAACCGATAGCAAGTTGTGAATTAACGATGGAATCCGCAATAACTTTCCCGCCGGCAATAGCGGGAAATGTTTGTTTCCTTCCAGGATTAATCTCTTTACTTTCAACCGGCCAAACTTTACTGTAAGTTGAATCTAGTTGAGAGAGCCGATTAGGGAATCCCACGTCCTTCTCGTGGTAGTCAGACTGAGGAGAAACTAAAACAATTTCTTTCAAAATCTGTTTCGATTGTTCACACTCTGACTGAGAGCAAGATGTGCTGTGTCCCAGACCAGCCCTATCCACTGAATTACCCTTGTTAGGACAAGGTTCGACTTCGTCAAGTTGACCTTGAACCCCAGGGATTGAACATGATTTATAATTTGAGTTACATGATTCTTGCATTGACTCTGATTCCGCCACCACTAGCCAGTCGTCTAAGTACCACACCACTTTGCTTCCCTGATTTAAAAGTGGTAGTAAAGCCTGTCGGACTAATTTGGTAAATATTCTGGTGCTAGGTTCAACCCGAATGGTATCCTCTGAAAGACATGTCTGTTGATCTATCCTCAAAGTGAGGAATTTTTGGAACCTTCTGTTTACCGGGACATGCCAATATGCTTCTGTCAGGTCTAACAAGCACATCCAACTTTGCGGCGGAAGTGTTAGCCTGATTTGATTCACAGTGAGCATCCTGAACGATGCGTTGTGAATGTATCGATTTAAACAAGACAGATCTACGACTGGCCTCATCTGAATACTGTCCCTCTTTGGTACGAGAAATAGTCTCGACGTGTAAACTGGGCAAGTTGGATTGACCGGGACAATAATATGCTTGGTGATCATTTCCTGGACTAGTGACTCCACCTCTAAAGAAACATGATTGATTTCGAGTGGTTGACGTGAACGAGGTCACCGGAGCCACTACCAGGTTTTGCCCTTGCGTACCACTGTCCTTGCCCAAGTCCGCCGGGGCCAAGTCTGATGACATGCCCGAAATGACCCAGTTACTTGACTGGGCTTGTCCGGCATAACTACACTCTGATCCAACTCGCCCACGACAGTCACTAGGAGTGAGAGAGTTTGTGTAATGTTTAGTTTTTTAAGGTGGTGGGGTAGAGTTAGACGGCTGGCTAGTTTTGTCAGAAGTTGACCCTTGACCTGATTTGTGTTTGGGTTGATGTTTGAACCATTTACATTTATACTTTCCCTGTTTATACTTGGCTTGAGTGCTTCCCTGTGCTGGAGGAGACTTTGAGCCCTGAAAGAATTTGGACCCACTAGGTTGAGCCTTTGGACTGACTTTGGGTTTGGTATACGGCTTAGGAAAATTTAAATGATCCTTCCTAGCTTGGGAAGCACTCAGCTTATTTGACTCTACCAAATTAAACACTGTTTGCCACGTATTGGGGCAAACTAAGGTGGGCGTTAGCACTGGTGATAAAAGTACCCGGCAACCAATGTTGTCTGGTAATTTCTTCACCAGATGGACCCGTAAGTCTTGACGTGCTCGGACTGCCTCCAACAAGGCTATCCTGACGTTGCCCAGTGACTGGGTTGAATTTTGAAGCAAGAGGCGCCGGGATAATTCCATGGCCCTCCTCGCATCTGAATCACTAACAGCCTGTATGGTTACTAGAGACTGGGCAAATTGTCGACTTAGCAGAAATTGAGAGAAAACTCTTAGTGCTTTACTACACAATTTAAAGTCCCTATCCAGGTGCGCCGGGGGGGGGGGGGGGGGGGGGCGTCGAAAAGGGCTCCTGCAGTTCCCATAAACACAATTTGGGGGCAGCAAGAAAACTAAAGATAGCAGGTGGTACTCCTCCGACCTTGACAATTGGCATTGAGAACCAAGAATGATGATCTTGAGGTATTTGATGGGAAGATTTTGAACTAATGGTTGAGGCAAACTGCTGTGCTTCAATTTCCCAGTCTACCCACGGACCTGTGCCCACCTGAAGGACTGGATTGCTGGACTGATCGCTAACCGGATGTGTATCCAGTTCCGGCGTTACCAAGGCAAGAGACTTAATGTCATTTAAACCTTCAGTCTTAGACCAGTCCGCAAACAGATGTGCAGATGAGGCAGGTGGGAGAGCTGGTGGGGGAGAATACACAAAATACTCATATGCATATACATTAGGGATTGCTTTTACAGCCACATCTAAAGTATTACCTGCCGTATCCTTTGCTCTCAGTTTACTGTTCTTATTCATTTGGATGACCCACTCATTCGGAACTGGAAGCTCACCCAAGATTGTCCGTTGTGCACTAGTGGGATTTTTAGCCATAATAGTAACCCATGAACAACCTGGACCATAAAGGAGAGGCAAAGGGCCTTCTCTATCGGAGCCCTCTCCAAAGGTGGGGGAATAATGTCAGTAATCACCCGTACGTTAGTTTTAGTTTAAGTAGATGTAACTGGAAAACTACTAGCACACGTAGGTGTTGGAATTACGTTAGAGGGGGTAGGCGGTACTTTAGTAGGAGCAACAACCATGGCAGTCTCCAGGGGTCGCACAACAAATGCTATCGATGGAGTTTCCGGCACGGTTGTGGAAGTTTCCGGTGATATTGTTGGGTTCTGAAACTTTTGTATCATGTTATTTAAAATATAGTCGAAGTCATCACGTGTCAGATATTCATTCTGTGAACTCTTAGATTTTTACCAAGCCTACCTCTGACCCTTGTTACGATCGGGTCTCGTATAAATCAGTGGCTCTTATACATTGGACTAGACTGGCATAAATGCAACAACAGAAACGCTAGATCCAACCCCTGATATATAATCCCGTCGAACAAAGAACACATATTATTCCCTCCAGAGTTATATCTGCGATAGCGGGGTATCTTAACTCTCAGTATCTATGTGCTTCTACTATAGGCTGATGTTCTCTGAAACAGCCTATTACCTATAACATATGGTTGCTTAGTTATGGTACACAAGGAAAAGATAGTTAACTTAATTAAATCACAAGAGTGATCTAATGCAAACAAGAAGAAGGTTTACTTAACGTTACGTTAATCAATAATATCTGTCACTCCTTTATGAAAGAAAGTGTTGTAAAGTCCTCAAGCACCGAACAAGGAATCTTCTGAATAATGTCGGATGCTACTAAGAAGAACGTATCGGAAATGGAACCACAAAATAGCAGGAGGCAGGACAATGCACGTGTAGGCTAAATACACAAAAAGGCTGGACCTATAATGTTATTGGACACAAGAATATTATAAGCGGTGCAACAGTAATAATGCTCGCCACGAAAAAGTAGTACTCCTATTAACAAAACCGGTCTATGCTGGTTGTGTCTCTCTACAGCAACCTAGACCTCAAAATGCTTGTGTAGAAATAATGAGTATGCATAAAAGAGAATATGATCTAATCCAGCTAATGTCTACCCGGGTTAATAAAGTCTAGCTGGGATGTGCAAAGGTACAGAATTCTGGTGGAGCAAGGCAGCTCCTAGCCTAGTGTGGACCTTGGGTCTGTGCGGCCTGATTACGTTAATATGAAGGGGTGCTCTCTTGAGGATTCTCGATCACAAGTATCGAGTATCCTCCTGGCGACCCTCAAAAGTAAAAGCAAATAGAGTTAGAACAGTGTTGGGTGGATTAGGCAAGCAGCCCTCACGCACTAAACTCCAAGGTACACAGCCAAAAGATCCACCCAGGTAACCCACAGAATCCGTAGTGTCGTGCAGCTCAAAAGTAGCCTACACACAGTGAAAACACCAACAGCAAGGTACCTGATCCCTAGTCTAGCATTATTTAACCCTGTAGAAACATTAGTGATTGATGGAGACAGTCCGAGCAATACAATCTCCCAAAAAAACAATGACTATCTTCAACCTTAGCCTAGTACATAAGAAATGTGAGATCCAGCATATAATACAGTCTGGCCACCAATTCCAGGTGTGGATGCAGGGAACCAGAGGGGGATTGATAATAATTAAAGGTGAGGAAGTAGTGGAAATGATAGAGGCGGTAGAAGAGAAAGATTCTAAGACAAGAGTGTGGAACAGTTCAAGGGAGATGCTTAGAGTATGCTGTCTGGGACAGATCTGACCAGGATATTTCCAGGGACCGCATGGGTGGAGTCCCAGTTCGCAGGAATGGCACGAGGGCGCGCGACAGTCGCCCAGTAAGTAGCCGCCTAGTAGGCCGTGTTAGGCAGGAGGCAACGAATCCCGCGAGGCCTATGTAAGGGGGCCGGCCACGCGCCACACTCACCACCAAGTCACACCACCTGGTCTCTCTCTCTCTCTCTCTCCCGCTCGCCTTCCCATCATTCAATTACTTAACACAATACTTTCAATTGACTAAATAAAATAGAAAGGATTGTGACAGACGAAAACAAAGAACAGTTCTGAACTGTCTGCAATACAAGCTTTCTCGAGAAGGAAAGTACACAATGATAGGTAGACTGTAGCTACATTCTCTGCCCTGGCGAGTCCTAGCGAGTAAGCCATGCGGTTCTGGGGGAAGCGGTGAGCGTCACACCCTTCAGCTACCTGGATGGGTTGAGCAGAAGATATAGGTTCTATTTCTTCTTGCTCCTGACCTATCACTTCCACTTCTTCCGGTTGTTGCCGGGTGTTAGAAAGTAAATGTTGCTCAAGTCCTACCCATGACAAGTCAGGTACGGATGAAAGTACCGTTTCAATGTTCACACTATCCATGTTATCCGCCCGGTAATATCTACTAGTACCCGTGTGGATAGTTTCTGGGAGCCTCCACACACTACGACTTTCCTTTTCAACTCTAGTCTGTGAACTTGGGTTATAACTGTGATGTTCCCTCGCCGTGTACCCTCTGTACTGGTCAACCAAGACTTTCGATGACATCCCACAAGAATGACTAAGTGTTTTATCTACCCGAGGTATGGCAAAACTGAAATCTTGAGATCCTGAGTTCCTATCACTTGACCCGTCCCTGGGAGTTGACTCAACGTCCTCCGTCCCCACCTCTGAACTGCAAGATTGGACAATAGACACGGTAGAGGTAGGGACGGAGGCTGGTGGACGCGACCCCGGCCTTTGACGGTGCCGCGAGCTCGTCGCCTCTGTATGGGACTGTTTACTACCCTTCCCATCTGAACTTCAGCCACTAGTCGCCACCGAGTCAGTTTTCAGTTTCTTATATATCTTTGAAGTCTCTGCCGATGACTTCGTAGACCTCTTGAGAGGCGATCTCGACCTGGACCTTGGTTGGTCGTCTCGTGGAGATGGTGACCGCGCTCTCTTACGGCGGCCAGGGGGGGGGGGGTTGCCTGAGTTGACAAGTCACTACTATCACTACTGCTCACTGTTACTTTCGAAAGAACTTTAGGCTTTGTTTTAGATTTAGAACTGGACCGAGAAGGAGGAGTTTTATGAACTTGAGATTTAATAATCAAAAGGTCCCAAAGCGCATCATCCCTCGTGTCTTTGGTGTAGTTATTAAAAGTAGTTTTAATCTCTTGCAAGGCTACTAGGCATGACTGGTCCCGGTGATCAAAAAGACTACTCCTGAGATCTGTGCAAATACGGCATTTCTTGGACATCCAGATGCCTCTGGAGTGGTCCAGACACTTAACACATTTAACACAGAGTATATGGTTAAAGACCGGAAGTAATAAACCCGTAGGAGTGGAGCACAAAGTGACTAAAGGCATGATGGGGACAAAACGATTCCTCCCCCGCCGGAATCGGCTCCCTTCCTTTTGTCCTGTGCCGAGGTTGTTGTGTTGTGATCTGGAAAGAAAATTTCCAGGAATCAATGTCCATATGGATGAACCGAGACATTCACACACCACTTTACCCCAAATACGCCGGAAACTAGATGTAGCAACACTTTGCTACTCTATTTTCCCGTCGTACTTTTCTTTGAAAAGACCCCGAAGACCTTTTCTATGAAGGTTAATAACTGCTTATCTAAGACCATGTGTCACCGACCCATACTTTTATGTTAATCCTTGTGGATGTTTTATTAACTAACGGATCGTCTACGAAGACCTGAGTGATAGTTAATTACCCTACTGAACTTTTCCGCCGCGCAAATTTAAAGTCGTTCTACGCCGCATGAGGCTATCTGTATAGGTGAGTTTTTCCGGCTGAGCCAAAAATACTCCCTTTTGGAACCTTAACTTCCGCCGAGAGTCTAGTGGTACTACTGACCACGCCGGGCTTATTGGATCTACTCCCTGCCCGCCTTCGAGGCGACCCTCCGGCATCAATGCCTGATAAAAGATCGCCGGAGGGAAAACACCAAACCTTGCGAGTGCTGACTTCTCCGGGCAAGGGCAGCCACTCACAAAACCCACACCAAATAAGTCAGAACATCTCCTGACACCCTTCAATCATGTATAATAGCACCACATGATAACGGAGGACATATCTTTCGGCTATCACTTATTATATAATTAAACGATTAATAATACCTCCTAGCCGTAGATAAATAACCCCTAACTTTTTTTTTTTTTTAACTGAAGCTGGCCACGAGGCAGACAGTAAGTATTACGACGAAGACGACAACCTTACCTCCCAAGACAAAACAGCAACCAGCATACACGCGTTGCTCCACGCCAGAGGGGAAAAAAAGCAAACTCGGACTCTGGAAAGCTCCCCACCACGTGGGACAACTCTTAGACCAGAGCTTCTTCTAAATAATTATAACACACGTTACCCCGTCTGATAGATGGCAAGTAATTTAGCTCTGCGTATATATATTATAGCCTAAATAACTAGGTAAAAGCAAAGCTAAAGCTAAAAACAAAAAATAAAAACAAAGGCAAGCATGTGCCAAAGTGGACCGCATGGACGCCCAACACTGTACCCTATTTTAATACTTCCTGTGGATGTGCCAATGGGGCCGACCGTCCTAACTAATCTAAACCTATTCTGGAACATCTCAGATAAATACAAATGAGCAAAAGACTCACTAGAGACGAAAGAATGCAGAATGAAGGAAGGACGGACTAGGCACATCTGATCGGCACGGACACAGGGAAGAGAAGGGAATATGGCAATGCTCAGTTTAGCGTCTCTGATAGAATCCACAGAAAGACATCCACAAAGTTAAGAAGCTTTGTTATAGTATTTCTTAAGTAATTTTGTTTTCTTTTTTTACAAAGTTTTTTCATAGTGAGTACCCAATCATAATGACGATTCCATAAGAGAATAAGCGTACCCTTATTATGTCGGCACTCTTTCTCCCTGTGGCGGGTTGTTTCAAACAGGCTGACGCGGGCGCTTGAAAGAGAACTATTTTGTAATAGGCATATCGTCAATGATGGAGGGGCCACTAATAAATTTAATATTATGTGCCTGCAAGCTTTTACCTCTCCATACACTGGGATTTGCATAACACCATGTCCGTACTGAATATATTGTGAAATAGGGTACGCATTAGTGGTGGTTGTAGGATTTGTGTTTTACACCTTACCAGTAAGGAGGGTTATATGGAGCTCCGAACTTACTTTCAACCATCTTGACAATTGTTTCCAACACACCTAAACCTCATTTGATGTTCAAATAGCATTCCGAAACTCTGTAACCAGGGAGGGAATCAAACCCGGGACCCTTGGGTTATGAGGCAGACACGTTACACGTTGATTCTTCAGCCCCCTATAACTGTATTGCCCTAGCAGCCCAACCCAAGATCTTATCCCCTGGAAGATTTCGAATCATTTTGTCAGTTTATTCTTGCTATCAATAGACAATTTTAATCAGTTTACGAAGGAATTGTAGAGTCGGAGGGATGATTGAGATAGTTTAACCCTCTGACTGCTAGAGGGCCTTCCAAAACTGAATACATACATACATACATAAAATTTTAAGACTGAGTGTTCCACACATAAGTGCAGTTTCAGTCTCTTGTCCTAATGGCGGCGTTCCAGGCAACCCTGTTAAGGGCTGCTTCACTTGTCAAGTTCTTGGATTTGAGATCGGCGCGTATAGTCCGATCCCAGGTCTTCCTCGGTCCACCCCTTGGTGCAGCTCCCTCCACAATCACAGACCTGCATTTTTTCACCCAATTTTGTTCATCCATTCTCTCCACATGTCCATACCATCCCAGTCTACTTGTACGCATCACCTCGCTAATACTCTTTATACCTAAACGTCTCCTCAGCTCAACATTTGTTATTCTATCCTGTAGCCTGGCCCCACACATCCATCTCACCATTCTCATCTCATTACGCTCCATTCTGTTGACATCCTTTACTTTAACGGCCCATGTTTCTGAGGCATACGTCATTGCACTTCTAACACATGAGGCATACACCTTTCCCTTCAGGGGAAGAGGCATTCTTTTCATGGTCAGGATTGGCATCAATTCTCTGAACTTCCCCCAGCACACCTAATTCTAGCAACAGTGGCAGCCTTGGCCCCACCACCGGCAGAGATGGTATCTCCTAGGTAACAAAACTTGTTCACCAGCTCCAAAGACTCATTTCCAAAATTCACAGCCACAGGATCATCACTTAACACAAGCTCGCCTTTGCACACTACGCACTCAAATTTCACTATTTCTGACTTATCCTTCGGCAGGGGCCCCTTTATTCTACTACAGCGCTTACTCCCATGGTGTACCCAACATCGACAGATGCTACATTGAATTGAGTTAACGCCCACTCCCTTTCCACACACTGCACATGGGTATGCACCGCTCTTTTCCACATTGCCTAGTCTCAATCTACAATGCATAACCTTGGTTTTGTTAATATTGACTCTTAAACCCTTGCTCGCCATGCCCTCTCTCCACTCTCTGAATTTGGCCTCAGCATCTTGCATACTGTCAGCTATTAGGACTAAATCGTCTGCATAAAACAGTTCCAACAGGAGTCCGCTTCTAAAAGCTCTAGACAGTGCCTCCAAGACCATAATAAAGAGGAGGGGGCTTAACACTGAACCCTGATGGACTCCAACACGGACTGCGAACTCATCACTCAGTACACCCTTCACCCTCACCGAACTTCGCGAATCCTCATACATCTTCATTATCACACGCACCAGCCACTCTTCCACACCAAGTTTCCTCATAGCCCACTGTACAACATCTCTAGGTACCCTATCAAAGGCCTTCTCCAGGTCCACAAACACAAAGTAAAGATCCCTGCCTTTTAGTAAGTATCTTTCCTGTATCTGCCTGACTATGAAGATAGCATCGGTTGTACCACGTCCTGGCATAAAACCAAACTGCATATCATCAATAGAGATGCTTTGCCTGATCAAACCCTCAAGGACTCTCTCACAGACCTTCATGATTTGGACAAGCATTTTCAGGCCCCTATAATTTCCTCTATCTAGCGCATCCCCTTTTCCTTTGTATATATTTACTATTACACTTTTGAGCCAATCCTCTGGGATTTTCTCATCTTTAATAATGGTGTTTATCAACTCAGTGACTAAGTTTACACCAATCTCCCCTGAGGCTTTTATCATCTCAGCGACAATGTCGGAGCAACCTGGAGCTTTACCGTCCTTCATTTTATTGATTGCGTCGCTCACTACAGCTGGTGCTATCAAAGGAGGGGGCCCAGATATTGGTTTTTCGATACTAAGCTGTTCCTTATCCCATTCAAACTCTACATTTAGCAATCGTTCATAGTGTACCTTCCATGCTTCTCTGATTTCATTTTCTGCATACACAATCTTCCCATTATCATCTCTTAACACACTGTTCACCTATAATATCCCTACTGTCATTTTTAACTCGCCTAGCTAGGTTGAAGATCCCATTGGGATTGTCAGTGTTACACACTTGTTCGAGGACCAGGTCCTTAATGCGATTTTTAGCATTGTAAATAACTCTTTTGGCAGTTCGTTTAGCTGCCTGGTATTCCTCCCTGCTGCCTCCTTTCCTCCATGCTTTGAAGCATCTCCTTTTCTCTTTCACAGCATGTTCTACCTCATCGTTCCACCACCAAGAGTATTGGTAACGATCTATCTATCTATCTATCTATCTATATGCTCAGGCCCAATCCCCATTTTGGGGGTAGCCGACTCAAGACAGAGCAAGAACAGGGAAAACACAAAAACAACATAAAACAAAAAATAAACACAGATAAAAAACACAAACTCTCACACATCCAGGTCACCCAGGAGAAGACCCAGAGACCAGGGTTACCAAGGTCGCTCCACCACTCCCCCGGCCCCTGACCACCCGGAGAGGTTCCGATCTCGGCAGGCAGACATGCAGCGGAGCCAAAGCCACAAGCCCTCCCACCACACTTCCAGGCGCACCCTTCATATTAATCGTCTGCCCGGGCCAGGCGCCTGATGGACTATTATCTAGTCCAACTTGCGCCCGATCCCTTACTCCAAATGACCACGTGTTCACTCAACTATTCACAAGCATTCTCCATTCACTCCTGTCCACCACCACTTCCCCTGCCTGATCTATAGTCATTCCTCTATCATCCAAAGCCTTTCTTACACAGTCTCTCCATCTCAATGGGGGTCTTCCTGCCCTTCTATCTCCCCTTGTACCTGACTCACATATTCTCTTTGTAAGCCTTTCATCTCCCATTCGTTCAACATGACCATACCAGCTCAGCACCCTTCTGTCCACTCTGGCTGACAAATGTTCCTGCTGCCCCACTCTCCTACGTATCTCTTCATTCCTCAATCTGTCTCTACGAGTAACTCCACACATACTCCTCAAGCAGCTCATCTCCATCACATCCAGCCCTCTTTACTCCTTTTTCTTCAGAGCCCATGTCTCAGCCCCATACATCACTGTTGGCACAACAATTCCTTGATACAGTGCACTTTTTACTTTCACTCCGAGATTTCTCTTCTTCCAGATACTTCCCATTGCTCCGAAAACCTTCCTTCCTTCACACACTCTCTGTTTTACCTCCACTTCCATATCTCCACTCCTGCTTATTGTTCCTCCTAGATATTTAAAACACTCTACTTGTTCCAATATTTCCCCATCCAGCCTCACATCTAGATTCACCCTATGCTCTTCCCTATTACACACCATTACTTTACCTTTTACTTTACTTTTGCCTAACGATGGCCAGAATAAACTGTCATAATGCGTCATAATCCTCAATGGGTTCCTTGATATTGTATTGTATTTACCCACTGGGGGATAAGGGGGCCTTCATCTATGGTGGAGGAAAAAAATAATATGCCCCACGCATCCTACTGCGTCTCGTACAAGGCGACTAATAGGGGGGATGGCGCTAGACTTGCGAACCAACAGCCATTACTATACAATGAAGCCTTGTTATTGGCGCTGTCTTGGTGTGAGACTGTTGAGTCTGGTGGGGAGTGGAAGGGTGCCACAGGGTATTCTACTAGACCTACCTGGGCGCTCTTTTTTGTGCGCCGTTGTCTGAGTCGGCCATAATGTTCACATGGTGGGCAGTGCTATGACAGGGCTTCAATGTTCTAGTCCAAGTTGCCTAATGGCGGCTCACTGGCGGTGGTTGCCCCCCACCCCTTCACCTCCCCCTCCCGGACCCGGACCTGGCGCCTTGGGGCGAACCTGGCCGAAACGGATCCAGTGGGTACAGTGCGCAGTGTTTCTCCATACTGGCACTCTCCTCCTAACAGTATTGGGGCCCGAACCTGGTGGTAGCACTCCAGGAGGCTGCCCTGTCATTAGGTGTATATACCATGCCTGTCGTAGTGCCGTGTACGCGCACAGGGTGCGTCCCTGCGGCTGGTTCTGGTGGGGCGCACTGAGGCCACTGGATCCTACCTCCTTGTAATTAGTGGGGGAAGGTGCTGGGAATGGTCCCTGGGGCAGTGTGGAGACGGAGTTCTGGGGGGGGGGGGGGGGAGGGGATGCCCATTACCAGCCAACTTACCAATTATGACCTTAACCACTAAAAACAAAACAAAAACGTAAGTCTGATTAATCCAAAACGCACAGGAGGTGGACTGTAGCCCCCTGCCCAATCAAGCTTGTCAGTGTGAATGTTGGAAGTATGAGCGTATGAAGTTGCGGAAGTGCTTAAAAGAAGAAGAGTAGATGTCTGCTGTGCCCAGGAAACCCGCTGGAAGGGGTGTGGAGCACAGTCGATTGTGGGAAAGAACAAGAGATACCGGTTATATTGGAAGGGGGATGAATCTGGAAAACCGAAAGGTGGAGCGGGTGTACTGGTATCTAAGGAGTGGGAGAAGGGGGTGATTGAGATAAAAAGAGTAAATAGAAGATAGATTGTTTTGAAAATTAAAGTTGGTGAAAGAATTATTAATGTGATATCGACATATGCATTGAGAGAACAGAAAGAGGCCTTTTGGAACGACTTCCTTAGTGTCATTTCGGGCCTCTCGGAGTATGATACTACAGTCGTAGGTGGTGGCCTAAATGGGCATGTGGGGGCATGTGCTGATGGGTACGAAGGTGTGCATGGTGGGAAAGGGTATTGAAGAAGAAATCTAGAAGGCGAATTTATACTGGAGTCCTGTGTTGCACTGAACATGGTTGTGTTTAATACTAAGTTCAAGAAAAGGCTGAATCATCTGATCACTTATACAGAAGTTCTGGGGGCACCAGTAGCCAGATAGATTACTTCTTAGTGAACAGGAAAGACAGGAACTTTGTTCGGGATGTACAGGTCATCCCAAGCGAAGAATGAATCTCCCAACATAAGCTCCTAGTCTGTGACGTGAGCTTAAGGTGAGATCCTGTGCAAAAGAAAGTATACATGCCCAAAAGTAAAGTATGGCTACTGAATAAATTGGAATACAAGGATAGGTTTCGCAGCGAAATGGAGGAAATGGATAGGAATAGGGGCACATTGCCGAATGACGTAAATAGCCAATGGAACTTCCTTGAACGTACCCTTCTTGCCGCCACTGACAAAGTCTGTGGCAAAACTAAAGGCCCCCCCAGGCATAAGACTTCCTGGTGGTGTAATGACGAGGTGGAAAATGCAATACAGGAGAAAAGAAGATGTTTCAAAGCGTGGAAGAACGGAGGTAGTAAGGAGGAATATCTGGCGGCTAAGCGATCTGCAAAAAAAAAAAGAGATATACAAGGCAAAGAAAATCATACAGGACCTGGTCATAGACCAAGTGAGTAATGCAGAAAATCCCGATCTTCAATTTAGCTAGGCGAGTTAACCCTTTGAGTACCAGCAACGTGTGATATATTATTGTCTAGCTGTATTTATATAATATTATGCAGCTTAGGAAGGATGTGTGGTAGTTGAAAGGGTTGGTTGAGATAGTTTGAAGTTTTATTATTGAAGGACTCCTAAGCTGAATAAAATCGTCTAATTGTTGCCAGAAGATGATGAAAGGACGTCCCTGGTACTGAACGGGTTAAGGAAGACAATAGAGATGGTGTAGGAGAACAGTGTGTCAGGAATGATGACGGGACAATTGATAATGCCGACAACGAAATTAGAGATGCTTGAAAGGTACACTACGAAAGATTACTCAACGCGGAATTTGAGTGGAATAAAGAGCAGCTTAGTAACGAAAAGACAATACTCCCGCACCCCCCCTTTGATAGTGCCACCTGTTGTAAGCAGTGCAATAAATATAATGAAGGACGGAAAAGCTGCAGGATGCTGTGGCACTGTAGCTAAAATGATTAAAGCCTCATGTGATATAGGAGGGAGTTTGGTCACAGAGCTAATTTAATCTGTCATAAGGTAGGAAGCAATCTCTGATGAATGAAACAAAAATGTAATAGTAAGCATACTTATATAAGGGCAAGGGGGACGCATTGGATAGGGGAAATTATAGGGGCCAAAAAATGCTTGACCAAGTCACAAAAGTCTGTGAGAGATTCCTTGAAGGTATGATAAGGGAAAGCATTTATATTGACGATATGCAGTTCGGTTTCATGCCAGGACGTGGCACGACGCTATCTTCATAATCAGGCAGCTGCAGGAATTATATATATCTACTTAAACATAGGGATCTGTATCTTGTGTTTGTAGACCTGGAGAAGGCCTTTGAAGCCCATGACACGGAAGTTGTGCAGTGGGCTATGAGAAAACTTGGCGTAGAGGAGTGGCTGGTGTGTGTGATAAAGAAGATGTATGAGGACTCTCGAACGGCAGTGAGGGTGAAAGGTGAATTGAGTGAGGAGTTTACAGTTTGCATCAGAGTTCACCAGGGCTCTGTGTTAAAGCCCTCTTCTCTTTGTTATGGTTCTGAAAGCACTATCTTGTGATTTCAGAGTTGGGCTCCCATGGGAACTGCAATACGCAGATGTCCTAGTATTTATCGCAGATAGTGCGCCGGATGCCGAGGCCAAGTTCAGAAGATGGAAAGAGGGCATGGCAATAAAGGGTTAAGAGTTAATATAAATAAAACAAAGGTTTTACATAGTGGATTAGGGATAGGAAAGGTAGAAAAAAGTGGGGCATACCCATGCGCAATATGCAGAAAAGGGGTGGGCCCGAACTCAATAAAGTGTAGCGTCTGCTGCAGCTGGGTATATCATGGGAAGAAGCGTTGCTCTAGAATAAAGGGACCTCTACCAAGGAAGAAGTCCGATATTGAGAAATTTGTATGCATAGTATGCAAAGGTGAGCTTGTATTCAATGACCAGCTCGAGAGTGTTAACTTTGGCAATGATGCACTGGAGATGGTGGACAAGTTTTGCTACTTGGGAGATACCATATCTCTGCCGGTGGTGGGGCTGAGGCCGCCACTATCGCCAGAATAAGATGCGGCTGAGGAAAGCTTAGAGAATTTTTGCCAGTATACTCACCATGAGAAGACTCCCTCTCCCCTTGAAAGGAAAGGTGTATAGAATGGAACACAATGAGATGAGGATGGTGAGATGGATGTGTGGGGCCATGCCTAACTTCAAAATAGGATATCAAGTGTAAAGCTAAGGAGAAGGTTAGGTATCAAGAGTATCAGTGATGAGATACGTACTAGCAGGCTTGGATGGTTTGGACATGTGGAGAAGATGGATGAACAAAGCTGGGTGAAAAGATGCAGGTCCATGAATGTGGAGAGCTGCACCAAGGGGCGGACCAAAAAAGACGTTGGTACGGACTTCGCAGTCTGATCTTAAATCAAAGAACCATCTTAATCCTTTTGGTACATACTATAACATGTGTTGCTCATATGTGTAACAAAATTATAATAACAGTGGAACCCGGACAACTCAACCAGTAGACTTAACACTCTCCGACTCCTATGATGCTAGAGTGTCATATGGCGGTTTTGCCAAAATACTCATGTGATGCTAGAGCGTCATATGAACTTATCTTAATATCTCTCTAATAAGTTATATGACGCTCTAGCGTCATATTGAGCTCAGTAACTTAGGTAAGTTAGATCAATATCTGTCGAATGGTGGCAACCCTATGTTTCTCCGACTTCTAACGGTCCCTCAGTGAGATTTTGACAGTTGTGGGGATAATACCGTGTCAGCCGCCTCCTCGTCAGTAAGTTAATATAATCTGTCTGGGGGGGTTAATTAAACTGATATAAACTTTGTGTGTCCAGGCATTCTGATGAAAACGTCCCTTGAATTTGGCTCTGTCACTCTTTTGGCTTTGAGGGAGAGTCCCGGAAGACACTCGATCGTACAGGCAACATGCCTTTTGTCTCCTTCAATACACGTAGCGATACAAATTGACCATTTCAACCAGTGGCAAATCAACATGGACCAAATAATTTGTTGATTAGCACTGGTTGAGATCTACTGGTTGAAATGGTATTTTGGTTGAATGGTTTGGGATCCCTTGTTTGTTATCGTTTTCGTTACTCCTAAGTTACCCCTATTATATCCGTTTTCTTTTTATGCACTTGTTGACCTGATTTCTTTAAGGGATAACTACTATATTTTTGTGTAGCACTCCTCGATAAGAATGTTTGCTCGCACACATATATACACTACACACTATATACATACACACACACTCTTAATACATAAATCCTGGTCTAATATGAACTCTTGAACACCATACACTAACCTCCTAAGCGTAAATGTTAACCTAGGTCAAGATTATATAAATATATGAACTTCACTTTAGGATAGCCTCGAGAAATTAAAGCCACTATGTGTGTCCTATAGCTTACATTAATCACAATAACACTCACAATTACATCCCATCAGCAATATCCTTCCCCAAAAATGTGTAAATAGGCCTAGATATATTGTGTCCTTTTGAATTAAGATAGCCTAAGCAAAATATTGAATTGGTAACAGTGTGGGCCTAGATCATCAGAACAAACCCAGCCAACTGCGATGTATAAACGGATTCGCGGTGTGGTTCTCGGAGAGTGTAGAAGTGTCTGCTCTCTCTCCTGTTCCCTCTCGGTTTTTTCTTGTGTGTGGGTGTGTGCATGGTCGGCTGGGACCTCATGGAGGTTCTAGCCATGTCCAATAGTGTGGAGGGTGGTGACATGGCTGCTACTGCTTCCTAGATGGACGCCTCATCGACGGTAGGGATGCGGAACAGGGACCCCTCGCCGGCTCATGATGTTGGTAAGGTTGGTGGGTTGAAGCTGTCCAAGGTCTCTGATGCTCCGCTTCTGCCCTCTCTCTCTCTCTCCCCCCCCCCCCCCCCAGGTGAGTCTCCTCCACCTTTAACATTTTTGATCAATGCCTTTTCTGGTGCCGCCTTATTTTGTAATCCTACTAAGGTTTCCCGGGCCGTGGAAGCTTCTCCTTTCGAGCGCTTTTGCAAGGATGGGCAGGGGATTGTGGAGTGTAGGGGTGGTGGCAAGACTTTGGTGGTGTGTCTTAGGGAGACCGATGTTCCCCTGGTGTCGCCCTCCATGGAGGCACTGTCGGCCCTGGGTGAGTGGGCGGTCCGGTGTCGCCGGGTCCGCAATCTGGAAGATTCCTCAGGATCCTACGGTACTATCGGGCCTGTGGACCGGGATGTTACCTCGGCAGACTTACCGACTCGCCTACAGGTCCTTGAGACCTCAGGGGCAGGAGCCCCCTGTACCGTCCTGGAGGCTCATCGCCTTTCCGTTAGCTTCCCGGGCCCTGGTGATCCCCCCAAATCCCTCACGGTCTGCCTCATGTTTAAGGGTCCGCTCCCAGTCCGTATGCGATTTTGCTCGGTGTCGTATCCCGTCTCTCTGTATCATTTCCCCATGCTTAGGTGCTACGATTGCCACCAGTTTGGTTATATGTCCATCTCCAGCATGAGCTCGGTCAGGTGCTTGATGTGTAGCGGGGTTCACCGGTTCTGCTCCAAGGAGGGAGTACGGTGCGAGCTGGACCCGTTCTGTTACCTGTGCTTCGGCGACCATCGTGTTGTGTCGCATACCTGCTCGATTTATGGCAGGGCGGTGGAGCTACACCGTGCGGTTCATGAGGATAGGGCCTCTGTGCTGGACGTCAACCGCGAGCTGCGCGCGCTTCAGGCCCGATACTGTCGGTCGGCGGTTGCCCCCAGGGGTCGCCTCGTCCGTCGTCGTCGTCTCGCCTTGGCTCAGCTCCTGTCCGCGGTCCGTCGGTGTCCACCCAGTCGCGGGACGCGCTACGGCCATGTCTACGCTCCCCTCGCCGTCGGCCGGCTCTCGCGCTCGCCAACCGCTTCTTCGATTTCGCCGCCACCGATGAGGTCGGGTCGGTGGTGGTTCAGTCGCGTCGCCTTCGGTTGCTGTCCCGCCCATGGTCGTACTCGTAGGCTGTCAGTTGCCCTCCCACCCCGACTCGTCACCGTCTTGCTCGACGTCCCGATCCATGCCCCCGCCGGCCCGCCGCTCGGGATCATTCGGGTGTTTCGGACGCGCTATCAGACGCCTCCGTCCTGTCGGAGATGGACGCCCCCCCCCCCCACCGCTGACCAGGCCGTCCATCCATTTGTCGCTCTTCCTTTCCTAGCTCTTCTCGCCCCAACTCCCCTCCTGGTGTTTCGGCCCTGTCTCCCACTGTCTCCTTGGAGGCTCTCCGCCGCTTACTTATTGATGCTCCCTCCTATCTCGATGGTGTTTCCCCTCATAATATTTGTGAGCAGTTCATGCCACGGTTTCTTAGTCTCTGGGTCTCTTCATGGGCTCCCTGCCTCGTAGTCCTCTTTGTTTTTTTTGGAATGCCCTCTCGTTGCTCCGGAAATCTCATGATTTCAAGATTTTCCTAGACGGGCTGCGACCCGTCGTGGTCGGGGATTGTGAGACATGGTTTGCTCCGGTCACGCGTTTTCGTCTCCGGGGTTACTCCCTCCTTCGTGCGGACCGGCCCAGGCGGGTTGGGGGTGGTTTGGCTATCATGGTTCGTGAAGACGTCCCGTGTCAACCTCTCCCCCTGCAGCCATTCAGAGGAGGTGTAATGGAGGCTTTGGCACTTCGCCTTGAGTTAGCGAGGGGTTGGTCCTCGGTACTGTAGCCTTAAAATCCCTCTCTCTCTGTCTCTCTCGCTGAACTTGATCACTACTTCGATCAGCTCCATTCGCCGGCGCTGGTCATGGGTGATTTTAACGCCAGGCATAGATGTTGGGACCCAGATCTTCCGCTTCGATCCCGTAATGCCTCTGGATCTTCTCTCTTACAATTTCTTCTTGGCTCTGCCTGTTTCTCTCTTATCTCTCCCTCCGGTCTCCATACCCGGTTTGATCTTTGGCCTCGGGTTTGGACTTGTGTCTGAGCGATGCCCCTTTTCAGGGTGCTGTCTATTCTCTTGGTCCCTACCTCGGTAACAATCACTTGCCTCTTGTAGTTAGTTTTCCGGTCCTTTCCTTGACTCTTCCCTGTCCTACTCGCCCTCGGTAGCGCTTTTCGGAGGGGGGCTGGTCGGTGTTTGCGGAGGCTCTCTCCCTCCCTTGCCCGGCGGTGGGTCTCCCCCTCGAGGTGGTGACAGGTTCCTTTTCTTCGTGGCTGGTATCTGCCGCCCGCCAGGCTTTCTCTTTGTCTGACCGTCGCGGGGTGTCCCGTTGCGGTGTGCCTTGGTGGACCGATGCTTGTCATGAGGCAGTGAAGGCCAGGCGTCAGGCATGGTCTGCCTGGCGTTGCTGTCTCTCCGAGGCGAACAAGCTTCGGTACCGGCGCCTGGACGTGGAGTGTAACCGTGTCTTGGTCGCCGCGCACCGCTCGGCCTGGTCTTCCTTTGTCTCTTCTCTCTCCTTTTCCTCCTCTGCCTCGCATATGTGGAAGTTCCTGTCCTCAATGAAGGGTCATGTCTCTTCGTTCTCCTTTCCACTTTGCCGGGATGGCGTTGCACTCCTGTCTGATCTCTCCAAGGCCGATTTCCTTGCTTCTTTCTTTTCCTCGCTGCTTAGCAATCATGTCCCTTTCCCTGCTTCTGCCCACCTAGCGGCAGCTGTCCGCCTGGCGGAGGCGTCTCCTTCCCCTCCTGGTCTCTCTCTACCTTTCACGTCTCAGGAACTTTCCTCTGCCCTCTCGGCTCTTTCACCCCGTAAAGCTGCCGGGCCTGACCTGGTCCCTTATAAGTTCCTCTGCTCTCTCCCTCCCTCTTCTTCCACAGTCATGTTGGATCTCTTCAATCATAGCTGGGCGGGTAGGGTCTTCCCGGATGCTTGGAAGGAGTCTATCCTCCTACTTTCCCTAAACCCGGGAAGGACCTCACCAGTCCCTCTGGTTACCGCCCCATTGTGCTCCTTCAGTGTGTGGGTAAGCTCATGGAGCGGCTAGTTTGTGCTCGTCTTCGGTGGTGGGCTGAGTCTCGGGGTGCGCTGTTGGAGGAGCAGTGTGGCTTCCGTCCTGGCCGGGGCACACTGGACGTCCTCTTGCAGTTGGAGCACTTGGTTCACGACACTTACAGGCATCGTGGGGTCATGCTGGCCCTCTTTGTGGATGTAGCGGGTGCATTTGACTCGGCTTCCCATGAGGGGATCTTATTCAAACTCTCTGGCATGGATGTCTCGGGTATTCTGTTGTCTTGGGTACGCAGTTTTCTGACGGGTCGTTCGTTCTCTGTCTCGGTTGAGGGGGCGCTGTCCACGCCGCGTCCCGTCCGTCGTGGGGCTCCTGAGGGCTAGGGCCTTATAGTCCCTTCCTTTTTAATAGACTCCTATCCGTCCTCCCACGTCCCCCTGGTACGACCCTTTTTGGCGTATGCAGATGGCCTAGCCTTGGTCTGCACGGCTCCTATGCTGCTATAGGCGCAGCAGTGCCTGCAGGCCGGGGTGGATGGTGGTTTGCGGACTGGAGGTTTGCCGTCACTGCACAGAAGTGTGCATTAATGTGCTTCTCCCATCAGTGCAAGCTTCCCTCCCTCTCTTCCATCCCCCTTGTGGGTACGCCGGCCCCGTTACGAAATCAACATACATTTCTGGGCGTCCGACTCGATGGCCTCATTTTGACCTTGAAGCATCATGTAGAATATTTGCGGTCATCGTGCATGAAATGGCTTGATATAATGAAGAGCTTGACGGGTGTCTGTTGGGGCACGGATCGGGATGTCCTATCTATCTATCTATCTATTGCCAGACGCCTTACTCCCCTTAATGAGGGTGGCCATACGCAGAATGCCCCCAAGAGGACTTATTCCCTGTAAGAGGGATAACCCGAGCCAGTTTACTGAAGGACTTACAGGATTGACCACTCAATTTAGGATCCGTCCGACTCCGAGGCCCTCTGTGTATCTTGTTAGCACTATTTTTCTACAGTGGTGTTTGGCTAGTCCATCCACTAACCTGCCTTACCCTTCGGTAAGCAGTACGGATTTGTATCAGGTTATCATCCCCTAGACAGGTTGCCGACCAAGCCTAACGAGTCCCATCCACCCGGATTTTTATAAGGTTGTCTCCCCTAGATGGGTTGCCGACCAAGGCTAACGAGTCCCATCCATCGGGATGTCCTACTGCGGTTTTATTCGGCATACGTGAAAAGTAAGAACCGCTACGGTTGCTCAGTCAACGGCTCAGCCTCCCCCACGGTACTAAAACGGCTGGATGTGGTGCAGCACACGGCGCTGCACATCACATTGGGGGCCTTCCGCTCATTGCCGGCAGTCTCTCTCCAAGCAGAGGCGGGTCTCCTCCCCCTTGCTTTGGACCGTCATCACCTTAACGTCGCCACCCTCCATCGTGCCCTCTCCTTCTCACCTACTCATCCATATAGCCTCCTCATCTCTCATACCCCTGTCTTGCCTCACGCACCCTACTGGCCTGTCCGTTCCCATTCCCCTTTCCTCGTTCATGCCCTCCTGTCCTCCTCCCTCTCCTTGCCCCATCCGTTCCGTCTCCCCTTTCCCCCCTTGGTCTGACCTGTCCTATATGTTCCACTTTTCCCTTCATGCTCCCTTCGTCAAATCTCATGATAGGTGCCGTGCCCCCTCCCTTTTCCTGGAACTTGTCTCCCTTCCGTGATAGTACTCACTTCCCTATTTACACGGATGGCTCCCATACCTCCTCCCCCCTGTCCTCTTCTGCCACCATTTATGTAGAGCACCTCTCCCTTTGTCAGACTTGGCGGCTGTCTGGTTCCCATGCAGTACTTGCCACAGAATTGTTCGCCATCCTTAACCCCTCTTTGGCGGGGCCCAACTTGAGGCGGTCTAGAGAACACTTGCCTAAAGAGCGGGGCCCGCCTTAAGTCGTATGCGATGCTGAGCACATAATTGGCTCTAAGAGAGATTCTGAGCGGTGGGACGAGCGTAGGTTGGCTCTGACCGTTCGGCACGGCTCCCGCGCCGCGACTGGCCCCACCTCCACACACATCTACACCCACTGCCTCCCTAGACAGGGAAATATGTCAGAAAATTACCGTATTTTAGGGATTTTTCTTCGTGTTGCACGATCTTTGCAAGACAACCCGTGATCGTAGAAGGATGGTTCAGGTGTCATTGGAAAGCTCAATTAACGCCCTTTCACGGATTCATAATTGTATTACGCTCTGGCTCTTCTTTATGCATGAAAAAGAGCATGGAATGAAGCTCGTTTAGGGTAAATATGCCCGCTGGGCAGGTAGTAGAAGTTATTAACCTAGCCGCTCGTGGAGTGTTAAAACTTTATTATTCATTTGCGATTTCCTTCTCCCAAAGTCAGTTGTCATATTCTCAGATTCACTATCCTTCCTTGCCCTCCTCAGCTCCCAGCGCCCTGTCTCATAATTGCTCACTTGTCTTTCAGGCCCATTCTCTCCTTTGCTCCCTCGGGCAGTCCGGCTTTTCCCTCCTTTTTCAGTGGATTACCTCCTATGTGGGTATCCGGGGTATCGTAATTGTTGATTCTGCGGCTTCACTTGCACACTCCTCCCCTGCCCTTGAGCCCCTACCTCCTTCATTTCCAGGCTAGCTTTTGCCCGTTGTCGGACGCTCTGGGATGCCTCCCTCAGAGGTGATCTCTCCTGCAGTACAAGCTAGATTCTGCCCCTCACCCTTGGTCCCGTTAACCCCTCCATCCCCTTGACACTGCCCTGGTCTGTCTCCGCATAGGCCATGTGGGACTGGCCTCTCACCTCTTCCGCCTACGATTAGTACCTGACCCTTTCTGCCCGTGGTGCCGGACGGTGGATGAAACGGTAAAGCACTTCCTTCTTCACTGCCCCCGGTTCTACTCACACAGGACCCTCCTCCGCTGCAGCCTCCACTCCTTAGGGGTTTCTGACTTTACCCTCCCCGTCCTGCTGGGGGGCCGTGGGCTGGACCCGACCCTTCGTGACTGGGTGCTCCAGCACACCAAAGTCTTCCTGCGGCGTTCGGGACGACTCGGCTGCCTGTGATTCCTTATCTGTGATGGTCTCTGGCAGGGTAGCCGGCTGATTCGGCCCAGGCTCATTTGGACCATAATATATTCGGCCCCGGCTTAATTGGCCGCGGCTCATTCGGACAACAATAATTGTCGAACCTGGCTTATTCGGCCCATATGGTTTTAATTAGTCAGTGATAACCACCGAATATAATTTTAACTCATTCTAAGAGGAATAGACAAACAACATGTTTATGGTTATTGTACATATATAAAAATACAGCATAATAATAAAATAAACCTTTGTCAGTAAAACCTAACTAAAACGAAAATTAACAAATATGATATATAACATTAATTTTGGTGCATAGATGTTAGCCCATGATTTGAGTAGATGGCTGGTAGAAATTTTGGGTTTGTTAGATTTGGCACATAGAATATGTAGTTGTCCTGATAGGCTTTCTAAAGTGCCTGGTTAACTTTCGTCCTCTAATTAGCTGTAATCTACTTGATTGGGAGTACTTTTTACCTCGTTATACAACAATTCTACTAGAAAGTCAAAAGGGAGATTCCCTTTCCTTGCCCTCCTATTTAGGAAGTTGTGCCAGTTTGTAAGGTCAGTTTTCGACGAGCCTCGTATTCGTGGGTGAAGTTTGTTAAAAACAATTACATAAATAACTCTAGTAATTGTTCAGTTGAAAATATCAATGTATTTGGTAGAAGCATAAGGACAAATAATGATGTAGCCCTCTACATCATTATTTGTCCTTACGCTTCTATTACACTGCTATTTTCAACAGACCAATTACTAGCATTATTTATATAATTGTTTTCAATGTAAATCACCCAAGAATACGAGGCTCGTCGAAAACTGACCTTAGAGCTTTCCATAGCCCCTTTTCGTAATCTACAACAAAATAGTTGCCGGTAACAGAATATTCTTGACTCATATCCTAAACTCTTCATTGTCTAAGATCACCATTGTCCAGGAAATCTCAACTGTAGACCACTGAGACTGAATCGGAAAAATAATAGATTGTCAATTACACCAATAACCATTTGAAGCTTATGCATGTGTAGCTATATTTTCTGGATCTCATTAGACGTTTTAAACAGGTTATGATGACACAGTTCTGATGAGCAATAATGAATGGGAGTTGCAGGGTCTGGTAAATGAGTTTGGAACAGTGTGTGAAAAACGGAATTTGAAGGAAAATGAGGGGGAAAGCAAGGTTATGATCTTCGAAAGGGGTGAAGTCACAGAGTGTGAGGTGAAGTTGAACGGTCAGGCTATGGAGATCGTCAGCTCTTTTAAGTATCTGGGCACACTGCCCAGATTGAGTTGAGTAAAGATGGGACTGTGGATGAAGAAGTGCGGGAGAGGGTGCAACAGGGGAAGAGGGTTGTAGGAACGTTGAAAGCAGTAACAAGAAATAGAGTGGTCAGTATGGAAGTGAAGAAGTCCTTGCATGACAGTGTGATAATCCCGACACTAACTTATGGTAGCGAAGCATGGACGTTCGTGGAGAGACTCAGACAAAGAGTGAGAGCGTTGGAAATGAGTTACTTGAGAAGTGCGTGCGGAGTTACATGGAGGGATAGACAGACGAATGAGGAAGTAAGGAGTGTGGTGTGGAGGTAGATGTACTGTGTGACGTTAACCACTCCGTTAGAACCGCATGGCTTGTCCTACAGTGACTCGCTAGGATCGCCAGGGCAGTGGATGTGGCTACAGTTGGTGTATTGTTGTGTGCTTTATTTCATATGAAAGCTCATGTCATGGGCAGTCCAGAAAGGCTCTTTGTTTTCACCCATGTCAAGGCTTTATATATTTAATTGCAAAGTATATGTTTTATCATCAAGTAGTAATGATAGGATTTGAGAGAGAGAGAGAGTAGAACAGAGTGTGGGGAGGCGCGCAGTGTTTTGCTATACTCGATGACGTCATAGCTGGCTTGCCTCGTGGGGATTCGTTAGAGGAGTTGTTTACCATGCTTGGTGATGTCATGTTTGGCTAGCTTCTTTATCATTGGCTAGAGGACTAGTTACCGCTTTTTTCCTACGCGGCTCGAGCTAGTGCTAGTATATATACAGCTCCATCGCCACTCTCTCCCTCAGATCTGGTTTCTAGAACGCATCCCTCTTATCCCTTTGATACCTGTCACCCTCACTGCACCTGAGAACCTTTTCCTCTGCCTATCTCTCTCATTTTCCATATCTTTCACCACCTTTTATTAATATTATACCCCCTCTGGTTAACTCTGCATAATCAGCTTCATGCTGGCCAGTTGTATTACATACATACATACATAACATTTTAAGACTGAGTGTTCCACACATAAGTGCAGTTTCAGTCTCTTGTCCTAATGGCGGAATTCCATGCAACCCTGTTAACACCTTACGAGCGGCCTATGCGGTTTATTTATGTGTACCGCACAGCGGGGTGTTTTTAGCCAAAATAGGGCTGTTTACGTGATCATTTTCATGCCTAAATAAGACCCAGAACGTAAAACAAGTACCTATCCCTGAAAGGGCATAAACAGAGCTTTCGAATGACACCATAACGATCCTTGTATGATGGATAGTTTTCTTGCAATAACCGTGCAACGCGAGTGCAAAAAGCAGGTAATTCGGTACTTTCAGTACATAATTGAGTATGTAGCGAGTGAGAGAGGGAGGAGGGAGCTGAGATTTGTGTCAGTAGGTTCGCCGCGGTGGTCTGGAGCAGTCATACGCTCGCTCTCCTGCCACCACTTGTCTCTCTCTCTCAGCCACATTACGTGCTGAAATTGCCACTCGAGTTATGTCGAGCGCCGCCACATAGTCCAGCTTTATTTAACTCGACTTATGTTGCTCGCCGCTAAATAAGGGTTAAGGGCTGCTTCACTTGTCAAGTTCTTGGATTTGAGATCGGCGCGTATAGTCCGATCCCAGGTCTTCCTCGGTCCACCCCTTGGTGCAGCTCCCTCCACAATCACAGACCTGCATTTTTTCACCCAATTTTGTTCATCCATTCTCTCCACATGTCCATACCATCCCAGTCTACTTGTACGCATCACCTCGCTAATACTCTTTATACCTAAACGTCTCCTCAGCTCAACATTTGTTATTCTATCCTGTAGCCTGGCCCCACACATCCATCTCACCATTCTCATCTCATTACGCTCGATTCTGTTGACATCCTCTACTTTAACGGCCCATGTTTCTGAGGCATACGTCATTGCACTTCTAACACATGAGGCATACACCTTTCCCTTCAGGGGGAGAGGCATTCTTTTCATGGTCAGGATTGGCATCAATTCTCTGAACTTCCCCCAGCCACACCTAATTCTAGCAACAGTGGCAGCCTCAGCCCCACCACCGGCAGAGATGGTATCTCCTAGGTAACAAAACTTGTTCACCAGCTCCAAAGACTCATTTCCAAAATTCACAGCCACAGGATCATCACTTAACACAAGCGTGCATTAAGGTCTGATATAACCCATGTATGTTAGTTGTTAAGATAAGTTGATCACGAAGCATTGGTTGGCATTGATATTGTTCAGTACTGCTTCCTATAATTATTAGTGTTCTGCTGGATTAGATAATGCTAGACTAGGAGTCTGATACTATAAGGTATTGTTTCCGATGGGTGTTGTCTTTAGTTAAAGCTGCACGACATACCTGAGAACTGGAGTTGATTGGGTAAATTCTAGTCTGTGTGCCATTGAGAGTAGAGCATGCACGAATGAGGGATTTTTGCCTATACCATTCTGCACTGTTCTAAGCTCGGTTGCTTGTCTTTGAGGTACGCCAGGAGAACGCTTAATACTTCGGTATTAAGGTTTCTCAAGAGAGCTACCCTTCCCTATAACGTAATATTTGACGCACAGACTTGAGATTTGCACTAGGCTATGCGGCATGCCATGCGCACCTGTATCTCGTATCATTGACTCTAGCTAGACTTTATCAGTCACAGTAGACATTAAGTATATTAAACCAATTACTCTTTTTATGCATACCCGTTTATGACTACACAATCATTTCGCAGCCTAGTTTGATGTATTGAGACACAACCGACTTAGGCTCTTTTTGTTGATAGGAATACTGCATTGTTGTGGCGATTATTATTAATGTTGTGGCGTTTAGGATATTCTTGGCTCCGACTGTATTATATCTCCTGCCTTTTTGTGTGCATAGCCTGCACGAGCATTGTTCCGCTGCCTGCCTTTTTGGGTTCCATTTCCGATTCGAGCATCTTGATAGCATCTAACAGTTAAAGAAGATTCCTTGTTGGTTTTGAAGGACTTTAGTGCACTTTCTTTCATGCAGGAGTGCCTGACATTTATTGATTTTTTTTTTTTTTTTTTTTTTTTCTATATTCCAACTTACTTCCTCTCGGGCATAGGCTGAGAGCCTTAACATTCACCGCTTTACAATAAACAGTGAAGCCCGTGAGGTCTTGTTCCAGTCTAGGGAGTGAGACATGTGAAGCACGTAGAGCACAACGAGCACCTGCCATCTTGCCTTCACATGAGGCACGGTGCTCACTCATGGCCCGAAACGACCCCATCCCTGAAGCCACCTCGTTCCCGTGCTTCACTGTCTCACCCCCTACACTCGGACTCTCACACTTACACACACACAACGCCACCTGTTGAGCTGATAACTCACCAGGCATTGCACCCCTATAGCATATTTTGAATATGGGAATATTCATACAGTGCTATTTAATCAGGGAACAATGAGGGTATTTTATTGACGTTTCGGTGGACTTTGTGGTAATGCACTGATACTAGGTACAGCACACATTCCATCCCAATAATATCTTCCCATTGATACATCGGGATTTGAACCCGGGACCTTTGGATTACCAGGCCAGTGGCAAGACCACTCCACCACACCTCCCCTAAAGTAAGATTAAAGTAACGTAAGCTGTAACTTCTCTTACCACCTTACTTTGCATACCATAACCAAGCACCTTCGGTTATAGGTAGTAATGGGCTGTTTTCACATAACATTAAGCCTAGAGTAGACGCACATTTATTGAGAGTTTGATAACCTAACAAGTTTTGCATATAGAACTCTGGAGAGTATTTGTGTTCTTTGTTCACAGGGAATATACATCAGAGGTTGGATCTAGCCCTTTCCGTTGTAGCATTTATGCCATTACTAGTCCAATGAATAAGAGCCCTGATATATTTAAACCTCAGTCGTAACAAATGGCGACCTTACCTAGGATTTGGTGAACCTACATTTATTAGCAGGGAACATTTGTTGTTTTGGGGAATATTTTGCGGGGATCAGCAGGAATAATTTTTTTTTTGCAACATAGTATAGCCCTTGAGTATTTCCGAGAATTTTTGTGTGTATATTGAGGTATAAGAGTTTGGGGTGCTTCTTTTCTGAATATTGAGGTGGGAAATTTTTGTGAGCATCATGTCTTATACCAGATCAGAGGAGAATGGAGACCCAGTACGTAATGTCGAAACTGAGGAACAGCAGTATGATGAAATGGTTAATCAGGTGAACTGTGAGGAGGATGCTAGGATATTTTTGCAATGGCCTGTTACTGCCGAGCGTCTGGAGGGTATGGATCGGTACGGTCTTCAATGCCTGGCCACAGCTATCGGTCATGCGGGTACTAGCAGCATGACCAGGGATAACTTGATAACGTGTGTACTGGGCAGGGTGACTGGTGAGCGAGATGGGTTGAGTGCTCAGAGCCCTTCGGCCATGCTTCCCCTACACTCGACTCCCAGCCATCCCAGTAGTTTGCCGACCCCGAGTACGCGTCCACAGTTGGGTGGTGACTGGCAGGGTGGGTTGCCCCTGGGGGGACCACCGGTAATTTCAAACATTGTAGCACCTTCACCTCCTCCAGGGTTAACTCCAGAATTATTGTATCAGCTCGAATTAGCTAAGATCGAAGAGAGAAAGGCTATCAGGGTATCGGAGCTTCAGCTTCAGCAGCAACAAAGGGCATGTGAGCTTCAGCAGCAAATAGAATTAGCCAAGATAGAGGAGAGAGCCAAGCTAGCAAAAATCCAAGCTGATTTAGAGTCGACTAGGTACTGTGCCGACATGGACGTAGAGAAGTCGCGGGTAGAGGCAACGGGACAGCGACTTGGAGCTGGTAACCGTGCTCATGATCAATCTCTCTCGCACTTATTGAAACTGGTTCCGGTGTTTGATGAGAGTGGGGTAACAGAATTTTTCGCACGCTTTGAGAAGAAGTGCCAGGAACACCAGTGGCCAGAGAATAAATGGGCAGCACTTGTATCCTCTAGATTAATAGGCAAGGGTCTTAAAGCCTACGATGCGTTACCTTTGGAGTCATGTATTGTGTATGAGGATCTCAAGGAGGCTGTCCTGAGGGCTTACGAACTGCAACCAGAAACGTACTGTTTGAAGTTCCGGGGTGTAACCAAGGGAAGAGATAGCACCTTTTTGGAACACGCCCAGGACTTGTCCGATGCTATGGGGAACTGGCTCCGATCTGAGAAGGTAACAACATTTGATGGAATTAGGCAGTTAATGATGTTGGAGCAGTTCTTTAGGAGCACGGGCGGTGATATAACTTTGAACTTAAAGGAGAAAAACCCAAGAACTCTAGTCGAAGCAGCAGAAATGGCTGATCGACGGCTGGCGTTGATTCGGGGTTGCGGGTCCTCACAGAAGTACGATGCAAGTGCTAGGGACCATTATCCTCCCCCTCCCCGTAGCAATGACACATTTAAACAAAAGAGCAATGAAACTAAAACTGAATCCAAACCTAACACCACGCCGTATGAGAAAAGTCAGGGGCTTTTTACATCGCAGTATAAGCCGAAACCGAAATTTATGTGTTTTAAGTGCCACCAGTAGGGTCATAAGGCAAATGAGTGCCCTAGTCGACCTCCTCCGGCAGCCGTGTCTTTTGCTCACGGCATTGGAGTGTTCAAGAGGACATCGGAGTTTGTTAGAGGCAATTCTTCCGAGGTAAATACACTGCCAGTGCAGAAGGATCCGGAAGGCTTATTCCCTGTCCGTGATGCCTTTAGTGACCACAGGGGACTCGCTTGTGTGGAGTGGGGGGGTAGAAGACATGAGGTGAGAATTTTGCGTGAGACTGGGGCATCGCAAACACTGTTGAGAAATTTCACTGGTAAACCTGTAAATACGGCGCGGGTGGTTGTGGTTCAGGGAGTTAATGCAACAAGGTCATACCCGCTTGTAAGAATGAAGATGGAAGTTGATGGTGTGACTCGTGACCTGGATGTAGGAATTGTGGAGAAGTTACCTGTTGGGGGCGTCGACCTCCTTCTCGGCAACGACTTTGCGGGGCCTACTTCTGAGGCTCCACCCTTAGTCGTTGCCGAGAAGCCGGCCGATGTGAGTAGGGAGGAGTAGGAGTGGGTTGAGAAGTGTCCGGTGCAACCTATGGCGTGTGTTGTCACCGGATCTCTTGCATCCAGGGAGTCACATACTGGTCAACAGTCTTTAGACAAGCGGAGGAAAGGTACCGAGAAGGGGTTGAAAGTTGATGCGGTTGAGAGTTTAGTATCAACGGACATTCTCAGAGACTCATTATTAGGACTGATTTTCGAGTCTGGAGAAGACCCATTAACTGTTACTGAGAAGGCAGAGGATGGGCTTAAAAAGATGAAGAGACAGCAACGATACACAGAGAGAGAGCAACGGGAGGCTAAATTCAATGTAGGAGGGGGGGCATGAGTTGTTTCGCAAACACTTAGATAAGCTTGCTCCTTCGGACATTCGTAAATTGCAATTAGAAGACCCGGAGGTTCTTGAATGTGGTACCGGTGCTGTCGAGTTGGAGGAGGACAGTGATGCACAGTCGGGAGATGTAGCAACAAGGTATCCTGACGCGTACCCTATGAGAAATGGGTCAGCGAAGACGGTGGTCCGAAGCTTGCTAGTGTATTTTTCCCGGTATGGTTACCCGCAGGGGATTCAGTCAGACCAAGGATCCAACTTCACTTCTAACCTCTTTGTTCAAGCAGTGCAGCAGCATGGGATTGTTACGGTTGTGTCATCTGCGTATCATCCGGAGAGCCAGGGTGTGTTAGAGCGATGGCACTCAGCCTTAAAATCTGTGTTTCATTGTTGTTGCTTTGAGAGAGGGAAAGGTTGGGATCTTGGCCTGCCATATGTTTTATTTGCTGCATGGGGAAAGTTTGGGATTCAGCCCTAATGAGCTCGTCTTTGGACACCGTGTCAGAGGGCCTCTCCATATGGTTGAAGAAATATGGGAGGGCACAGAAAAACCTTGTTCTATGCTCAAGTATGTCCTCGACAGTCGAGAACGGATGTTGCGCAGTCTGGAGTTGGCTGGCACTGAGAGGCTATCGGACCTGGATTGCTTGGTGGCCGCTCCAGACAGACGTAAGCGCAATCAGTTATGTCACGTTAATCTCATGAAGGAGTATGTGAGGCACCCCCCTGAGCCTCTCACTGTGCCTGTGATGACGTTTAGCAGTCAAGGTGGAGAAGGAGAACGGGACAGTCAAGCTCAGGTGGAGGATAACTGGAAGGATAAGAAATTCAAATGGGCGCCTGAGTGTGAGAAGGCACCTGTTGTGCACTCACCCGATCCTCAGGGCCCCTGACTTTAGCCTACCTTTCCAACTAGCAACGGAGGCTAGTGGTGTGGGGGCTGGTGCCGTCCTTATGAAAATGGACGATGATGGGCTGGGACATCCTGTTAGTTTCTGCTCGGAGAAGTTCAATTCAGCCCAGGGAAGCTGCTCTGTTGTCGAGAGGGAGCTGCTGGCAGTTGTGCTGGAACTGAGGCATTTCGAGGTCTATGTTCCAGCCTATGGTCCGGTCGTTGTAGTTTACACAGATCATCACCCTCTCAAGTTCTTGGACCAGTTTCACAATCGGAATATGAGGCTGACCAGGTGGTCACTAAGGTTATTGGTATATAACCTGGACATACGCCATATTGCCGGTTGTGACAACATGGTTGCAGATTGTCTTTCAAGGGTATATGATCCTGAGTAGATTGACACACGGGTAGCCTCCTGCTTTAGTTTGAATAGTATTTTGCGCTTGGTGCTTGTTGGCTCGCGGTTGTAGCCCAGCGTATTGGGTCGTAAAGCAGGAGTTGAGCGTTTGGTATAGAAGAAAAAAACTAGGCTTGCCCCTATAGTGCAGCCGAAATAAACAAATTAAAAACATAAAAATAAAATAAAAACCCTTTCTTTGATAGTTGAATTTTTTCAGTATGTTATAGCAGTAATTCTGAGTTGCACTCCTCTCAGAATGCTGGGCTAGAGAAGCTCGCTCTTGAGGAGCATAACTACATATGATTTAACCTATTGTGTTGGGGAAGGTTATAATTTTGTAAAATGTTTTGTTGTGCCAGATATTTTACTGCCGCTGGGTGATGGGAAGTAGAGATATAGCATGGGTTCTAACAATCAGATTTTTGTGAGCCTTGGGCCTCTGAGAAAAATCTTGGGGGGGGGGTGTGACGCTAACCACTCCGTTAGAACCGCATGGCTTGTCCTACAGTGACTCGGTAGGGTCACCAGGGCAGTGGATGTGGCTACAGATGGTGTATTGTTGTGTGCTTTATTTCATATGAAAGCTCGTGTCATGGGCAGTCCAGAAAGGCTCTTTGTTTTCACCCATGTCAAGGCTTTATATATTTAATTGCAAAGTATATGTTTTATCATTAAGTAGTAATGATAGGATTTGAGAGAGAGAGAGAGAGAGTAGAACAGTGTGTGGGGAGGCGCGCAGTGTTTTTCTATACTCGATTACGTCATAGCTGGCTGGCGTCGTGGGGTTTCGTTAGAGGAGTATTTTACCATGCTTGGTGACGTCATGTTTGGCTAGCTTCTTTAGCATTGGCTAGAGGACTTGTTACCGCTTTTTTCCTACGCGGCTCGAGCTAGTGCTAGTATATATACAGCTCCATCGCCACTCTCTCCCTCAGATCTGGTTTCTAGAACGCATCCCTCTTATCCCTTTGATACCTGTCACCCTCACTGCACCTGAGAACCTTTTCCTCTGCCTATCTCTCATTTTCCATATCTTTCACCACCTTTTATTAATATTATACCCCCTCTGGTTAACTCTGCATAATCAGCTTAATGCTGGCCAGTTGTATTGTGCGTTAAGGTCTGATATAACCCGTGTATGTTAGTTGTTAAGATAAGTTGATCACGAAGCATTGGTTGGCATTCATATTGTTCAGTACTGCTTCCTATAATTATTAGTGTTCTGCTGGATTAGATAATGCTAGACTAGGAGTCTGATACTATAAGGTATTGTTTCCGATGGGTGCTGGCTTTAGTTAAAAGCTGCACGACATACCTGAGAACTGGAGTTGATTGGGTAAATTCTAGTCTGTGTGCCATTGAGAGAAGAGCATGCACGAATGAGGGCTTTTTGCCTATACCATTCTGCACTGTTCTAGGCTCGGTTGCTTGTCTTTGAGGTACGCCAGGAGAACGCTTAATACTTCGGTATTAAGGTTTCTCAAGAGAGCTACCCTTCCCTATAACGTAATATTTGATGCACAGACTTGAAATTTGCACTAGGCTATGCGGCATGCCATGCACACCAGTATCTCGTATCATTGACTCTAGCTAGACTTTATCAAGTCACAGTAGACATTAAGTATATTAAACCAATTACTCTTTTTATGCATACCCGTTTATGACTACACAAGCATTTCGCAGCCTAGTTTGATGTATTGAGACACAACCGACTTAGGCTCTTTTTGTTGATAGGAATACTGCATTGTCGTGGCGATTATTATTATTGTTGTGGCGTTTAGGATATTCTTGGCTCCGACTGTATTATATCTCCTGCCTTTTTGTGTGCATAGCCTGCACGAGCATTGTTCCGTTGCCTGCCTTTTTGGGTTCCATTTCCGATACGAGCATCTTGATAGCAGCTAACATTTAAAGAAGATTCCTTGTTGGTGTTGAAGGACTTTAGTGCACTTTCTTTCATGCAGGAGTGCCTGACATTTATTGATTAAAGTAACGTAAGCTGTAACTTCTCTTACCACCTTACTTTGCATACCATAACCAAGCACCTTCGGTTATAGGTAGTAATATGCTGTTTTCACATAACATTAAGCCTAGAGTAGACGCACATTTATTGAGAGTTTGATAACCTATTATTGCATATAGAACTCTGGAGAGTATTTGTGTTCTTTGTTTACTGGGAATATACATCAGAGGTTGGATCTAGCGCTTTCCGTTGTAGCATTTATGCCATTACTAGTCCAATGAATAAGAGCCCTGATATACAGAGGTGGGCAGGTGCGTGCCATTTGGCGCTCTGCGCTCTGCGATCCGGTGCGCATTACCAATATAGAGGAGCGAGGAGCGGCAAAATTCCAAAATCGGAGTGTAGGCGGGGAGCGCAGCTAGAAATTCGTGCTCCTTTCTGGCGCTCCGGAGGCGATTTTTCCTGTCAACAACAGGTACAAGAACGTCATTATCGTGTACAGTCATCGTACCGTTCGTACGTGTTACCCGAGCCTGTCTGACTGTCTGATAGTCAAAAGACACTATAGACTTCAGAGACTTTTATCATTTTATGGTATCGATACTATCGGAATGTTACTTGAATGTATGAAGGGGGGGGGGGGGTAGTGGGGGGAAGGTAGAAGCGTAATTGACTCGACTCGTGTTACAAATATGAAGCCGATTGGTGAGGTAGTTTCGCCACCACAGATTTTATTTGTTTTCCTTTTCTTCGTACGGATACGCTGGAAGTGGGTTGTGGGGGGCAGTTGGGGGTGTGGTGGAGGGAAGGCATAAGGGTAAGGCACTTGTCACACAAATATGGAACCGATTGGTGCAATCGTTTCGCCGCCACAGATTTTCTTTTTTTGTCCTTGTGAGGCGACCGATAGTCAGCGAGTGGGTGGGAGGAGGGGTTTGGGGTAGTGGTGGTGCCGTGGTGGGTATGCAGAAGGGTAAGGTACATGTGGTAAAAAACTAAAAATATGAAAGCCATAGGTGCAGTCGTTTCGCTGCTACGATTTTTTTTCGGCGAGTCAGTATATAATTATATACGTACCTGGCACTGGGCGTGACAACTGACATCTGACAAGACCCTAGTCCCGGCCGTATATATATAATTATTATAAATTATATACCGTCGGACCTGGCAGTTTCGGACCTAGTTTCTCAGTTTGGACAGTTTCTGTAATTCTTGGTCATATCATAGATATCAATGGACATTCACAATGTCACAAACTCACAATGATATCAATCATATCATATCATTGACATTTGCAATGATATCAATCATATCATATCATTGACATTTGATTCATTGATATGACAAAGAATAACAGAAACTGAGAAAGTGAGAAACTTAAACAGTTAAACTTCAGAAAGACACCATGACTTGAGTTTTTTTTAATGTTTTGAATTCTTGGAATTTAGTGAAGTGAAAGACAAAGGACAAAGTGAAGGACAAAGGTAAATAATTAAATAACTTCTAGAAGCTGTTTTTTTGTGTTGTTTTTTATATACCTATTTTTGGGAGCGCGGAGCGCAGGAGCGCGGAGCGGGAAGCGCATCGGGTCTGCTGACAAAAGGAGCGCATGAGCGCTGCCGCATTACCTTATGTCTGATGAGCGCGGAGCGCTGCCGCATTACCGGTCCCACCGGAGCGCGCCCACCTCTGCTGATATATTTAAACGTCAGTCGTAACAACTGGAAAGTGTGAAAAGGAGCAACTTGAGAAGGTTCGGCCATATGGAACGTATGGGAAGCGAGAGAATGACTAAGAGGGTGTACGAGAGCGAGGTGGAAGGACAGAGAGGGAGAGGTAGACCGAAGGAGAGGTGGAAGGATGGAGTGAGGAAGTATATGAATGAAGGCGGTGCTGGTTGGGAGGAGGGGCGTCGACTGACTCGGGACAGAGGTGCATGGGGGCAGTTCGTTCGTGGCCACCCCTTCGGGGATCATGGCGTCAGGCAATAGATAGATAGATAGAAGAATCTGTAGAAATTAAATGGGTAATGATTATCACATATAACCCTATCTATCTATCTATAATTTGCGCAAATAAATAATACAAATTTCCCGTCAAACTTGCAATGGTGTTTTATCAGATTCAAACCATTACGCCATCAGACGAAATATTAGTAGTCCGAGACTCCAATGGCATGGTCCAAATCGGCCACTGATATGGTCCGAATCAGCCTCATTGTGGGCCGAATCGACCAAGGTCCGAATCAGCCGTGGTCCGAATAAGCCGGCATTCTAATTCATGGGTTTGGTTTCGACTTGATACACTTATGGTGACCGTATCTTACTTTGAAATACTGTATTTAGTAGTAGGGCTTATAAGCTCAGCCGCTGGTACAGCGGGCCGATTTATTGGTACTACATGTGCAGTCCAATATCTTCTAGAGTAGCACTTTAAATCTCTACTAGGTATGTTGTACACAATTCGAGACTACTTATTGAGAATAGAAAAGGAAAATGGTAGGGTAGAAAAAATTAAAATAGTTGCCCACTCAATCTAGCTTCCCTCTGGAAGAATTCGCGAACTCTACATACCTGCCCTTAGCCAGGTAATTTCATCAGTCTCTGCACACCCAAGGTCCGAACTACCGCGATTTTGTGTTGCTCCTGTGTATCGTTTTTTCAACCCCCTTCGCTTCTTTATGTGAGTTGTGAGCCTTCTTAGGACTTTTGAGGTTTTAGAAGGATGATTACGTTTATTGTTGAATGCAAGGAGTATAATAAATAAGATTCGTGATCTTGAGTGTTTAGTTTATGAGAGGGAGCCACATATTGTCCTAATCACGGAGTCCTGGGTAATGGATAAAATAAAGGTGCCGAGCTGAACATAAAAGGATATGATTTATTTAGGAGAGACCGTAGTAATCAGAGAGGAGGTGGATGCATAATTTATTGCAAAACATGGATGAAGGCAACATTGGAGGAAGATTTGTTGTGTGTGGAGAATGTTGAAAATGTTTGGTGTAAGTTCAAGACGGTTGTGGGCGAGATACTGCTAGGTGCCTGCTACCTAGCTCCTAATTCTACAACGGAAAAAGAAAAAGCTCTGTATAGTAACATTGAATGTGCATGTGATATGAATGAACTTGTAATTATTGGTGGAGACTTCAACCATGGAAATATTAACTGGAAGTCACTTTATGGAAGAAAGGAAGATGAAGACCTGATTGATTTGGTGATGGACAGATTTTTAACACAACATGTTACGGAACCCACAAGAGGCGATGGAATTTGGGACTTGGTACTAAGCTCGAACCCTCACCTAATTGATGATATATCTGTTTTGCCACGACTGGCCTCAAGCGACCACAACATTATTGAATTCATTATTAATGTGGAAACAAGCAAATCAGAATGGAAAACAGAAGTCTTAAACTACAGACAGGCCAAGTTTTCGAAAATTAAGAAATTGCTGAGACGGATTGACTGGAAGGACCGATTTGTAGACAAAGCTGCAAGCGGGAAATAATGGGAAGTATTCAAGAATGTCTATAACAACCTGGTTGAGGAATACGTTCCAAAAATACCCAAGAGAAATGTAAAAAACAAAGCCAGTGTGTTGGAACAACAAAATACAGAAGGCAACAAGAAATAAACAACGATGGTGGAAGAGATACCAGGAAACTAAGAGGCAAGAATACTATGTAAAGTACAAGCGAAAAATGAACAGATCTAGGAGAGATATAAGATCTGCAAAGAAGGGATACGAAGCCCGTCTGGCTAGGGACATAAAGGAAGATCCCAAGGCCTACTATCGATATGTGAGGAGTAAGATGACAGTGAAGGTCCGCTAACAAACAGTGACAACATATTAGTATCAGATGAGAAGGAGATGGCCGATATCTTTAACCAACAGTTCGTGAGAGTCTTTATGGTGGAGAATGACCAGTACGGCAGGCGACCAAGGCAGAGTTACACTGGTGAGAACATACTGAATTCAGTTGATCTTTCTACTGACAAGGTAAGGATCAAACTTAAACAGTTAAAACCAGAAAAGCCCCCGGGAGATGACATGATCCACCCAGTGATTCTGAAGAATCTGGCAGACGAACTCGCAGAACCACTCAGTGACATCTTTAAAACAAGCATGGCTACTAGCGACATACCTGAGGACTGGCGAAGAGCGAACGTATCACCAATCTACAAAAGGGGGTCTAAGCGGCTTGCCTCCAACTACAGACCGATTAGCCTTACTTCACAGGTAAACACAATTTTGGAAAAACTGATTCGTGACGATGTAATGGAACATATTCTGACACTCAACCTGATACAGGGATCACAACATGGATTTCTCTCGACCAAGTCTTGCCTGACTAACCTTTTGATATTTCTTGAAAAGATTACAAAGTACCTGGACGAGGGATCATCCGTTGATGTTATCTATTTGGACTTCTCAAAAGCTTTTGATAAGGTCCCCCACAAACAACTCGACATGAAAATTAGAGGCCTTGGAATAGGTTCATGCATCGCCAATTGGATAAGAGGTTAAACTCGAGACCAAGACCAAGAACAAGAATATAGTCTTTACTATGAAATTCTAATCTGAGGAATATCGCCAGAATATAAGTAAGAAAGCAATAGGAATTCAAAGATGTAAAAGAACAATAATGATTTACCAATAAAGTAAATAGGAGCATTACGTTGCTTACTGTTATTCCTGGGACCAGGCTGGGAGGTGGTGATGTTGGTGGATGGTTCGAGGTGTATACACTTCCAAACAGGTACCTGGTGCAGCACCAAGAACTGATACCGCACACCAGGTCTGAAAATATAAAGACGGTTAAGAATCGCTGATAATGTTATAGATTATATTTCCTAAACTAGAGGAAGTTTTCACCAGATTACAGTAGTAGTGACTATAACCAGGACACCTAGTAAAATTATAAACCAACCTGACAAGTAGCTATAGAGTCACAAGTCAGTATATTGGAACTTGTGGCTCAGTCAATGGGTCAACATAATTTGTCAGAGTATAATAATGGTTCCTCCAAAAATTATTAAGAAATTCCAGTTAAAGACTACACAATTTCAAGTAATAGGCCATAGTGAATTTAGTGGACAACAAATACATCAACCCAAGACAAGTTTAATATAAACTACAGTTTCTACACTAATTTGTTTTAATGAGTATGAATTTCCCGAATAAAGTGGAACAGCCTTTTTTCAACAAAGCACCAATTCACAACATTTTGTATAATTAGAGAGAAATATTCAAGGATAATGTTTTAGTTACTACCGAACTCAATTCACCAAATGCGAGTTTTGTTCTATAAATAATTTGGAGATGTAGATATTGATATTCAACTTAATTACCTGGTAAAATACGATTGCAGTACAGTTATAAATACATAACACTCAATTAAACATACTCAGTAGCCATTAGAAACCTACATAATTATTGCATTTTTATTTACCATCGATGCCTATAGCTCCAACTTCCTTATAGCCAGAAACTTGCAAGTGGTTAATTGTCAAGATGGGGACTAAACATTCAAAGTATATAGAAAGACCCTTATAGATAGACACTAATAGATACACTTATAGCTAGATATGTAGCTAGTGTTCTCCAGGCTAGAGGGGTGGATGGTGAACAATGAACAATAATTAGAGCTTGTGACTACACTAAACATATGCACCCCAACCTGTCTAATTAGAAATGCGTACCCTTACCTGGCTAGCTCTAGCTCTCTCTCTCTCTCTCTTTTTTTCTCTCTCTCTCTCATATAACTATCTATATATCTATATATTGTTACGTATAGAAGTATCAAGGTCTAATACCAAGGCTAGAATAAAATATCTTAAGCAATGCTTCTAATATGGTAGTGATTTTCCCGGTTGTACTATAAGCCTGCCAACATATAGTCATTATCTGTCACTTGTATGCCTAGGCTGTTATAATGTATATTATCAGCTTAAGAAACTATTAATGCTTGTCTATAATTATAATGCAAAGTAAGTTAGGAAAGTAAAGCATAGATAACTTATATTTCTATAATAATATTAGGAAACAAATACAATGACTACATAACTAATGATCAATGGCTGAAATGAGCATATGGTAACTGTAAAGTCACGAACAAAAACGTTGACACGGTGGCCGATAAATCATGAAATAATAATAATAATACATTGAAAACAAGAGCGAGACCCTTCCTAAACAAAGTACAGGTAGTCAGATAGATATGTAAAAACTTAGCCTGAACAGGACACAGCTTGGGTGAGTAGGACCACCTCCATGATGTACTGCTCTAGACCCCCACAATGAGACTGACCCTTAGCCTGCCAAAAAGGTCCCACGTGAAAAAATAATAATAAAGAATTGGCAACTCATTATCTAGGTGCGCTCATATGAAACGTCTGCACTGACAAAACAACCAGTACCATACTTTCCATACTACTATAAAATGACAAGTGAGTGATTCTACATACATAACTAATGTATTACTATTACAGTTATACAGATATCCATGGAACAATTGAGAAATATATACAAGATTAATTACATAGAATTGCAATAATACAGACTTACAAGGAATATTGGACAAATTGGATTTTCGGTCACGTATGGGATATAATGTTCTAAATGTGTACTATAGTTTTGTCATAGATTATTATTCACCAAAATATATGTCTTTACCGCTGCAGATTAAATTATTTTTCCTTAGACTTAGTCGGTTAAATAAGGGTGGAATGAAAAATGGCGGCCATCTTGGATCAGCTGAGAACTAATATTTTTCAATTTTTGTTACCATATTTTTAGTATTTTGTTATATTCTATATAACCCTGCGGGGGTCTGGGGGCGGCAGCCCCCAGGTTAGGTTAGGTTTTAGGTTAGGGTAATGACAAAATATGGTTTTAGGGGGCATGTTTTAATATTGCAAAATAATGGGTAAAAATTAATTTGCAGAAGGAAAAACACCTTAAACACACTAATCAATGAAGGAACTGATGAGAGAAAGGATTACAATACAAACAACACATACGTGACCGAAAATCCAATTTGACCTGCATATTTTACATATGATTGAATGAATGGACATAATATGTGACAATATATATGTTTTTTGTCTTTATATACCAACTACTCTCTCTCGGGCATAGGCTGAGAGCCTCTACATTCAACCATTCAGGATTCAACCAACAGGTGAAGCCTGTGAGGTCTCATTCCAGTCTAGGGGGTGAGACATGTAAAGCACTTTTAGCTGCAACCAGCCCCTGCCATCCTGCCTTCGTTAGATGCATGGGGCCTATTTGCTCACTCACAGCTCGAAGCAGCCCCATCTCTGAAGCTGCATTGCTCCAGTGCTTCACTGTCTCATCTCCTACACTCGGACCCTCACTCTAAGAACGCCACCTATTGAGCTATGAACTCACTATGCATTGCCCCCCATAGCATATTTTGAATATGGGAATATTCATACAATGCTATTTAATCAGGGAACAAAGAGGGTATTTATTTGGCGTTTGGGTGGGCTTTGCGGTAATGCAGTGATACTAGGTACAGCACAAATTCCATCCCAATAATATCTTCCCATTGACATATCGGGATTCGAACCCGGGTCAATTGGATTACCTGACCAGTGGAAAGACCACTCCACCACACCTCCCTTATATATAATATATATTATATATACATATCACTATCGCCTCATTCGTTAGTGGAACCATTAAATTATTTGTGAATTTTACGGTCCTATCTAAAAACTTCCTTTCTGTTTTACGAAACAAAAGGGCTTCAGCAATACGATTCTACATGAAACCACATTAAAAGTTACCAAAATAACGTTAAACAAACTTTACTATAAATACCAATAGAAATGTCTACACAATATTATCAACAACCAATTCACACTTAGAGCCAAAATCAATAATATTGTGTAGACATTTCTATTAGTATCTATAGTAAAGTTTGTTTAACGTTATTTTGGTAACTTTTAATGTGGTTTCATGTAGAATCGTATTACTGAAGCACTTTTGTTTCGAGGACAATGTTTTGAGTAAAGTCTTTGTTGTTTGTTGTTTTTTGTTTTAGATTTAAACCGGGAATCTCATTTAAGTAAATTTGCCTTCTCCGATTGGTTTGTGTTCAACAGTAGCATATTATTGTTTAATTTATATTTACCTTATGTGCATAGATAAGTTCTTAATTTGTAAACTCAATTGTTTTAAATATTCATTGATTAGTTGCGCTATTCAGTATACACGTCGAGTTTTCGTTTTCTTTATAAAAATATTATTTTTTTTAGAACCCTTTCTTTTGTATGATTCTAGAGTGCATACTTTATTTTAGGTTCTGTATTGCTCCTGAAGATGTGAGGCGCCGAAAATTCGAGAATAAATTTTAAGATGTTTCCAGATGCCTTTTCCATCCTTATCCTATATATATATATATATATATATATATATATATATATATATATATATATATCTATATGCTCAGGCCCAATCCCCATTTTGGGGGTAGCCGACTCAAGACAGAGCAAGAACAGGGAAATCACAAAAACAACATAAAACAACGAATAAACACAGATAAAAAGCACAAACTCACACACATCCAGGTCACCCAGGAGAAGACCCAGAGACCAGGGTCACCAAGGTCGCTCCAGCACTCCCCCGGCCCCCGACCACCCGGAGAGGTTCCGATCTCGGCAGGCAGACATGCAGCGGAGCCAAAGCCACAAGCCCTCCCACCACACTTCCAGGCATACCCTTCATATTAATCGTCTCCCCGGGCCAGGCGCCTGATGGACTATTATCTAGTCCAACTTGCACCCGACCCCTTACTCCAAATGACCACATGTTCACTCAACTATTCACAAGCATTCTCCATTCACTCCTGTCCACCAACACTTCCCCTGCCTGATCTATAGTCATTCCTCTATCATCCAAAGTCTTTCTTACACAGTCTCTCCATCTCAATGGGGGTCTTCCTGCCCTTCTATCTCCTCTTGTACCTTACTCACATATTCTCTTTGTAAGCCTTTCATCTCCCATTCGTTCATCATGACCATACCAGCTCAGCACCCTTCTGTACATGTATATTTATGTACATGTATATTTATATTCGCCAAACCTTGCTTTGAAAGTGCGTCCAGCTTTCTTAATGTATAATCTGCTCAACTAATTGAAGGTGCCGCAGGCTTACACAAATTCCCTGCTTGCCGCCTAGATTAATTAAGGGTAATAACTCGCTTGCTGACTGGCATGCTCAAATAATGTAAAGTTTGTATAAAGGTCTGGAGAACAATATATTTCCTCGTTGGCTCAGTGTAAAGCCGGTATCACACGAGAGCTTTTATAGTCAACATTCGCTGATCAAAAAATGTCTGGTAACATTTATGGAATATTTTGCACTGGTATCGGAAACTAGACTGGTGATAGATGAATTTAGGTAACAGAACAATATTATATGTTTACCTCATAAGCTGCCAGACCAGTGTTGAGGATAAATGTTGAATGAAAAAGCGCTCGTGTGATACCGGCTTAAGTCTTTGGACCTGAAACAGCTGGTTGGGAGTATTTTTTAAGTGCTTGAGTTTAATCAGAGTTTTTCCATTTTACACCATATTTCCTGAGTAATCTTCAAGTAATCTTCAGGTATAAGGACGTTGGAGTTTCAGGCATAAATATTTTGTAGACATACAAATGTTATGTGAGATTGTGATGGATAGAACATTTGCTGAGTTTATTTGTTTGATAATTTAGACAGTGTGATGCTACTGATAAATGTTTTCCCAAAACATAAATAAATAGTTTAAAAATTAAGGTTCATAAATCAATCTTACCCCCTGAAGGAAAGGAGGCCTCTACTCTATTCCGGGGAAGAGTACAGTCACGCTAATAAGTGATGTCTCGGCACCATGTATTTTTGATCAATAATTGGTATCAGCAATATCTATGCTTCATTTCTTCATATTGAGTGAAATATACAACCATGTTCCTACACTTACCCACCCTATTCAACATCTGACAGACATTAATGAAACACAGAGCAATCCGAACGTAATGACAGCTGGGACCTGACTTATTAGCGCGACCGTACATTCCGTCTCAACCGTCTCCTTTTAAGGTGAAGTTTTTGGTTTCCTCCCAAGACATCCATCAAGCATAATAAAATACCCTTAAGACGTCCCCGTAGTACATTTTTGGGGAGAAGAATGTCCCGGCTGAAGGCTGATTCCTCCCAACATACAAGCTTGCTATCGCTCGCCTAGAAAAAAATCGACACCCATATAGTACGAAAGGTTTTAAAATTGAACAAAATTGGGGTTTTTTCTGGACCTTTTATTCCTCATGTTTAGCCCCATTTGTTTTGAGTTTTTAGATGATCGCCCCATTAGTATGACCATTTTAAGATCGTTGTAGCAGATAACAGATAAAGATCTTAAAATCTCAAAACAAATAGGGCTAAACATGAGGAAGAAGGGGTCCAGAAAAAAACCCTTAAGTGAAAATTTCGCCTTAAAACAGAAACAGTGAATAAAGTAATCTAATGGTACAGCCAGTATAATGTACATAATACTGTATATGCGTCATTATACCGAACGGGTTAAGGGGGGAAGTTGTTTTTTCGAGTCCTCCTCCTCCCTCATGTTTAGCCCCATTAGTTAGGAAATTTCAAGACATTCGCCCCAATAGTTTGGCGATTTCAGACCTTTGCCCCACTTCTTTGCCAATATTAAGACCTTTCGTGCCACTTAGGTGTCGATTTTTTTCCGGGCGAGCGATAGCGAGCCTGTATTTGAAGATAAATCTGCCTTCGGCCGGGACATTTCTCTACCGAAAAATGTACAATTTATATCGAAGGGGGTCTTGTGGGTGTTTTTTTAAAGTTTGATAGAGGTTTAGAGAACAAACTAAACCCCTTTCTTAAACCATTGAGCTGAACCAGTAAATTATGCTGCACAATATACCGTCTGAACTTCCTTAAGATGAGTAGAGTTGCTGAATGGGGTAAAATGTGAAAGAATCAGGGGTTAAGGGGATATGGGCCGTATTTCTGGTCACCCTTCTACCTCATGTTTAGCCCCATTAGTGCTCAGATTATAAGACGATCGGCCCAATGGTTTGGCGATTCAGACCTTTCGCCCAAAATCTTTGTCAATATAAGACTTTCCGTGTCATTTAAGTGTAATTTTTTTCCTGGCGACCGATAGCGAGCATGTCATTTAAGATAAACCAGCCTTCGGCAGGGTCACGGGCGGGTGTTTTTAAGCTTGATGGAGGTCTAGGGAGGAACATAATAAAATAGTATACAGATACTTAAATTAGCAAATAAATACGGCCATCTTCCCTTAAATGATTTATAAAAGAAGACAAAGAAATCCAAGAAAACAATAAAATATCGAGTAGTATTGAAGAGCTTAACCCATTTAATACCGGTGACGTCCTTTGAATTATATTCTGACAACTATTAGATGGTTTTATTCAGCTTAGGAAGGATGTCTACCCGTTAAAAGAGTACAGACTATCTCAATTAATCCTCTTAGCTGCCATATATCCTTCCTAAGCTTCATAACATCGTCTAAATGCAGCTGCAATAATAACAAAAAATATGTCGCCGGTACAGAAGGGGTTAGGCCTAAATTATTTATAAAAACGAGAAAAGAAAACCAAGAAAACCATAAAATATCGACTCCCGATAATTTCATCCCGTTCATTTTTTCCAAAAAGGTACAGCAATTGACGACTTGCGAGTTTCAGGCTATAAGGAAGTTGGAGCCGCAAACATCGATATTAGAAAGAAATGCAATAATAATGTACGTTTCTGATGGATAACAAGTATGTTGAATTTGGTTTATGTAATTATAAATTTACTGCGACTGTATTTTAGCTGGTAATTCTGCTAAATATCAATGTCTACAGCTCCAACTTCCCTATAGCCTGAAACTCGCAGGTGGTCAATTATTTGCTGTCACCGTTTCTTGTTTGTCCAGTTATTTGTTTATCAGTTTCCGGTGCTAGCGGGACCTTTGGCACACCGACACACTATTGATGCTCCATAACACGCACACAACACCACCACAAGGGACCTTTGGCACACCGACACACTATTGATGCTCCATAACACGCACACAACACCACCACAAGGGACCTTTGGCACACCGACACACTATTGATGCTCCATAACACGCACACAACACCACCACAAGGTACCTTTGGCACACCGACACACTATTGATGCTCCATAACACGCACACAACACCACCACAAGGTACCTTTGGCACACCGACACACTATTGATGCTCCATAACACGCACACAACACCACCACAAGGGACCTTTGGCACACCGACACACTATTGATGCTCCATAACATGCACACAACACCACCACAAGGTACCTTTGGCACACCGACACACTATTGATGCTCCATAACACGCACACAACACCACCACAAGGGACCTTTGGCACACCGACACACTATTGATGCTCCATAACACGCACACAACACCACCACAAGGTACCTTTGGCACACCGACACACTATTGATGCTCCATAACACGCACACAACACCACCACAAGGTACCTTTGGCACACCGACACACTATTGATGCTCCATAACACGCACACACAACACCACCACAAGGGACCTTTGGCACACCGACACACTATTGATGCTCCATAACACGCACACAACACCACCACAAGGTACCTTTGGCACACCGACACACTATTGATGCTCCATAACACGCACACAACACCACCACAAGGGACCTTTGGCACACCGACACACTATTGATGCTCCATAACACGCACACAACACCACCACAAGGTACCTTTGGCACACCGACACACTATTGATGCTCCATAACACGCACACAACACCACCACAAGGTACCTTTGGCACACCGACACACTATTGATGCTCCATAACACGCACACAACACCACCACAAGGGACCTTTGGCACACCGACACACTATTGATGCTCCATAACACGCACACAACACCACCACAAGGTACCTTTGGCACACCGACACACTATTGATGCTCCATAACACGCACACAACACCACCACAAGGGACCTTTGGCACACCGACACAATATTGATGCTCCATAACACGCACACAACACCACCACAAGGTACCTTTGGCACACCGACACACTATTGATGCTCCATAACACGCACACAACACCACCACAAGGTACCTTTGGCACACCGACACACTATTGATGCTCCATAACACGCACACAACACCACCACAAGGGACCTTTGGCACACCGACACACTATTGATGCTCCATAACACGCACACAACACCACCACAAGGTACCTTTGGCACACCGACACACTATTGATGCTCCATAACACGCACACAACACCACCACAAGGTACCTTTGGCACACCGACACACTATTGATGCCCCATAACACGCACACAACACCACCACAAGGTACCTTTGGCACACCGACACACTATTGATGCTCCATAACACGCACACAACACCACCACAAGGTACCTTTGGCACACCGACACACTATTGATGCTCCATAACACGCACACAACACCACCACAAGGTACCTTTGGCACACCGACACACTATTGATGCTCCATAACACGCACACAACAACACCACAAGGTACCTTTGGCACACCGACACACTATTGATGCTCCATAACACGCACACAACACCACCACAACGAGGGTTATTATTATTATTATTATTATTATTATTTTTTTTTTAATTATAATATATTGTTGTTTAGGTGCAGGGGAAATGGGAATTGTTTTATAATATTTTGTTATCGTTCTCTTAAGTTACTGTTTTGGCAAAGACACATGTTATCACCATCTCTACTTCTACAAAGATAGCTAAGCACTCTCTCAACACCACCACCACAGAGCTATGATTATCTGAACTGTCTCATCAATACCCTTTAATAACCTTATAACAGTTAACATTATGTACATCCATATATAGAGTCAGTCAGAGAGGAGAGTCACGTCAGTCGCGGTCCGGGATTTTTCGACTATCCCGCGGGATACACACAAAAACAAACGTAGTGTCGCGGTTCTGTGAAGTGCAAAATCGAACCGATTGATAAAATATCTGGAGAGATATACGCGTTTTGGAGAAAAAATCCGTTAACTCCTACAGCAGTGCCACGGCGCTGGTCTAGGACAGGCCTAGGGCAGGCCCATAAGGCGGGTGGAAAGAAGAAGGGAAAGAAAAAACCGTTACGTCCCAAAGCAAAGTGTTAGCTATATAGTCCTATGAAATCAAACAGGGCTATGGGAAAATAGGAAGCCTAAGTTAAAAGTGATAGTGAACATCGTATATCACGTAAATAAACTAGGAAAGTATAATACAGAGAATTAAAGTCAGGGGAACTTTTAACTTTTAGCTTGGGAACAGGGCGTATGGTGTAAACAAAATACCCTCGGTGACCGCAAAGACCATAAACACATATATCCCCTCGTTCTCCTGGACACGTCGCCTCCCCTCCCCCTATACGATTTTACCAAAAGCGAAACTTAACCTCGACAGGAAAGGGTACCGACAAAACAAAAATTGTAAATAATAGCAAACAGAGAAAAACAATATATAAATAAACAAATTAAATCAGTGCAGATTATTTCTCGACCATATCGCAGGTTAGAAGTGACGTTATTGGAGAGAAAGATCTCCCACGCAACCAAATGTGGTGACCATTCGAACCTGAGCAGTGTTGAATCAAATTGATAAGTAAAATATGAAAATTAAAATAGATACTATATATAGGTAGCCTGGAAAGTTCGTTATTTTCCTAGAGTGCCGTATATTCCGTTAAACAGTCGACCAAAAACGGGAAAAGTGGTTAGGGCAGTGAGAATTCTGTTTCATAAGATAATTATTGAAAGTGTTACTTAAAGTTACTTAAAGTTTAAACATAACGAGTGTAAACGAGTGGCACTCCCCCCCCCCCCCCCCCACAAACTGCGTAACAAACACCTCCTTGTCCTCCAAGCCCCCCCCCCCCCCCCTCTCTCTCTCTCTCCCCCATGTAAGGGTGGGTGGAAAAACAAAAACAAAAACAAAAACAAAAAACAAACAAAAATGTTTACCAGAGACAAATGTACGAGTTGTAAGATGAATATACACATGCATAAAGGCACCGCATGTCGGATATGCAAGCAACCATACCACTGGATTTGCATAGGATTGACACCAATAAATGAGGCGTACAATACAAGAGGGAAGAACCTCCATTTCTGCGATAGTTGTTTCGATATCACATGGTAAGTCATACAGACTGTAGAAAATACAGAAGTACAAGATAGACTGAAATATAGCCAAGACATAGCTACCTTTCACAGAAAATGGGGAACTATTGGGGCCTCAAGGCCCATACAAATATCACAACCCACACACGCACACCTTCCCATGATAATGCCCACATTGCCTCCTGCACATCAACACACATCGCCTGCCGAACAACAACCTTTCGCACCCTACATATACACAAACCCTGTAGCACATCTCCCCACACCTACCCAGACCCAGAAAACACCCACATTAATCCCATCTATGGCCATTGACCACCCTACTGCTGTTGATCAAATACAATTGCAGGATGAACGTAGGATGCAACAAGCCCCCATATCAGGCTCTCCTTCCACATCGCCTCCCCCCTCACCACTGCCACCTGCCCACCTACAACCGACCCGTAACTCCACCCCCCTGCAGGCCTCACCCACCCATACACCAAGCCCACTATCACCCACAACCACACTTAGCTCACCACATAACCCCTTGCAGCCCCAGCCACACCTACTGGGGTTGTCTACACCAGTGTGCAGATATTATCTGGAAAGAAGGTGCTACTTTGGTCAAAAGGGCGAATATAATGGGAATTCATGTAGATTTGCTCATCCCAAAATTTGCAACAACATAACCAGTCATGGAAAATGTAGATTTGGTGAAACCTGCAAATACCACCACCCATCCCTTTGCAAGACATCACTTGAGAACAAGACCTGCTACAATATGAAATGCCCAGCTTTTCATATTAAAGGGACTTGGAGATATGCTAGACCTAACACGAATGGTAGCCCAAAAAACTCTCTAGCTATGCGAGGATGAGACAGAGGAAAAAGGCAAGGAGGGAAAGGGCAGATGAAGATGAAGAGACTGAGGGAGATGGAAGAGCACATAGAACACCTCGAGCACCTCCTGGCCTCCCAAGAGTGGCCAATACATCCTGAAGACTATTAGGTACACATAGTACTCCAAACAATTCCTCCCCAATCTTGTTTGCAAATATCCAAGCCCTAAAAAATAGAACCACGAACAAAGTACCATTTATTAGGGGCCTGCTAGAAGAAGGAAACACTATATTTGCGGCTCTCACAGAAACTCACATTAAAGATCAGGAAGATAGTGAGGTATGGATTCCTGGTTACAACCTACATAGGGCGGACAGAACGCATAGATCACATGGAGGTGTAGCCTTGTACATACATGACTCACTGATATGTACTGAATTCCTAAATAAAAGTAATGAAGTGGTGGAAATACTTGGAGTTAAAATAGAATCCCTAAATTTAGCAGTTATTGTTACATACAGGCCTCCAGACTCATCCCGAGAAGAATTCAAAACCCAGCTCAACAAAATAAAATCAGAAGTGGAAACCCTGGGGAACCCAACACCAAATATTATATGGCTAGGAGACTTTAACCTACCAAACATTAAATGAAGACAACTAGAAAACCAGTTAGTGGCAAATAACACCGGAGAAGCAAATACTAATACGAGAGAGCTTTTTGAACTTTGTGATTTTTTTAGTCTTACCCAACATATTGCTGAACCCACACGGGAAAACAATATCTTAGACCTGGTCTTCACTAACAACGACTCTCTAGTAAACAGCATTAACATATCGGACACAACATACTCAGATCATAAATTAATTGAGATCAAAACAACCTTAGAAAGTGTACAGACAACCTCAGAATCGAGAACAAAAACCGGCCCCTTCAGTAAATTTAACTTCAATAACAAAAACATTAGGTGGGAAGAGGTAAATCAAGAAATGGAGGAAATAGACTGGGAAGATTTAATAGATAACCTGACACCAGCAGAATGTCTAGTCTTAATAACAGAAACCATGACCCAAATCTGTAGCCACCATATACCTGCAAGACAAACAAAACGAAGAAGCAAACAAGATCGGGAAAGGAGGAGGCTGTACAGAAGAAGAAATTACTCACACAAAGACGCACACATCAAAATCTACAGGATAGGCAAAAGGTCGAAATAGATAGAGAAATTGTGGAAATTGAACAAAGGCTAAGAATATCATATGAACTACAACATATGGAAGAGGAGAGGAAAGCTATTGCAGGTATAAAGGAAAATTCCAAATACTTCTTTTCATACGCCAAACAAAAGGCTAAAACAACATCAAACATCGGCCCACTGAGCAAAGGGGACGGCTCTTTCACAGGGGACAAAAAGGAAATGAGCGAACTCTTAAGCAGGCAGTATGAAATGGCATTCAGTGAGCCTGATGAAACAAAAGTCATCAGAGACCAAAATATATTTTTCATGGAAACCTCCCCCACGGAAACCCCTCAGATGCTGGATATTGATTTCGGTCCAAAAGACATAGAAGAGGCCATTTCCAACATGCCATCCCACTCGGCACCAGGCCCGGACTCATGGAATTCGATCCTAATGAAAAAATGAAAGGAAAACCTCTCAAAACCCCTGGCTATAATGTGGAGAAGGAGTCTAGACACTGGTGACATACCAGATAGCTTGAAAAACGCAATAATTGCCCCACTGCATAAAGGAGGGAGTAAAGCACTACCAAAAAACTATCGCCCGGTAGCTCTAACCTCTCACATCATTAAAGTTTTCGAGTGAGTCCTGCGAAGCAAAATTTCAACATTCATGGAGACAAATGAACTACACAACACCGGTCAACATGGGTTCAGAGCGGGAAGATCATGTCTCTCACAACTTTTGGAACACTATGACAAAATTCTTAAAGCGCTAGAAGAAAAGAAAAACGTGGATGTTATTTACACCGATTTTGCTAAGGCATTTGATAAATGTGACCATGGTATAATAGCCCACAAACTGAAAGCAAAAGGTATAACTGGGAAAATCGGACGGTGGATATACAATTTCCTCGTAAACCGAAAACAATCGGTAGCAGTAAACCAAGTCACTTCTGAGCCTTCGGATGTCAAAAGCTCAGTGCCCCAAGGAACAGTGCTAGCGCCCCTTCTGTTCCTCATACTAATTTGCGACATAGATACCAACACCAGACACAGTACGGTGTCGTCTTTTGCTGATGACAGAAAATTAAGCAAGATAGTAAACACACAAGAGGACACGGGCCGACTGCAGGAAGACATGAATGTAGTGTTCCAGTGGACCAGGGAAAACAACATGCAATTCAATGAGGAAAAATTCCAATTAATACGGTACGGAGATAATAATGGTGTTAAAGAAATTACAAATTACTTAACAGAATCTAACCACATAATAGAACGGAAAGACAGTGTGAAAGACCTTGGGGTATTAATGTCTGAAAATATGGGTTTCAAAGTACATAACCAGGTCAAAGTGGCGGCTGCGAAACGTCTAACGGGTTGGATTCTGCGTACTTTTAAAACACGCGGTGAATTGCCTATGATAACGCTCTTCAAATCTCTAGTGCTACCGCGGCTTGAATACTGTAGCGTATTAACATCCCCTTACAAAGCAGGTGAAATAAATGACGTAGAGAGTGTACAAAGAAATTTCACTTCGCATATAAGTTCGATAAAACATCTATACTATTGGGAGCGTTTAAGAGCACTGAATCTGTACTCACTGGAACGTAGAAGAGAACGTTACCTAATAATATACACGTGGGAAATCGCAGAGGGTTTAGTACCAAACCTACATACTCCGATAGTCATGAAATTCAGTGATAGGAGAGGCTGGGAATGCGAAATCCCCCGGATGAATAACAGGGGTGCTATGGACTCTCTGCGAGAGGGCTGGTTATCACACAGAGGCCCACGTCTCTTCAACAAACTCCCACGGCGAGTAAGAGACATGAGGGCCATCTCGTTAGACAACTTCAAGAGAGCCCTAGATGTCGAACTGCAAAAAGTGCCAGACGAGCCCATCCTCGCAAGGGAGCGAGCTGTCGCCTCAAACAGTCTACTGCACCAAATCACCACCCATAACGAGGGGCGTCGCGCTCCTTGGTGCCGCTAGAAGAGCGGCGAACACATCCAAAGGTAAGGTAAGGTATCCATACACCAACCCACCCACACACACACACACTTACCCACACACACAGCGAACAAAACAACTAGCCCGTTCATTACACATTTAACGTATGATAATCAATATACTGGGAAAAATAGAAGACCAGGTCAACATGTTCTCTTTCTTTATCTTTTTATGAGAGGGAAAGAGAAGGAATTAGTGTTGTCATACAGTTAGCAGCTAGTGATACAGTTGGTGATGATTGGTGAATGTATGTGTCAGTCTATACAGAGGTAAAGTGAATCACAGTATAGCTCTGTATGGATGATGATTGATCTGTCATAAATCAACCCATCTATCCACGAATCCACCGTCAGCCAGTTAGTTCGTCCGTCAGTCAGGCAGTCTGTCTGTATGTTCTCCTGACTTACATTCAGTACAGTATATCCATCTGTCCACCGATCCAACTTCAGCCAATGTGTTCGTCAGTCAGTCAGTCAGTGAATAAGTGTGTCAGCCAATCTGTCTGTCTCTATCGGTCTGTCTGTATGTGAAGGTATGTATTTCGCTCTGTCTCTAACTGTCTGCCTGTCTGTCAGACTCTCATTCCAAGTCACCACACAGCTCTGGAGAGTAAAGTCTATTTGCCTGGTGAGATTGGTTAGGGTGACACTGCAGGTCTTGTCATCTTAAGGGAGCCCACCTCGATTTGTTTTCTCTTTCTCCCCTACTCTCTTTGGCTTGTATCCATTCGGCCCCGTTCAGCCAACTGTTTTAAGACGTTTATCCCCATTCAGGTGTCGATTTCTTCCTGGCGAGCGATAGCGAGCCAGCATTGTATGGAAAAATTCGGCTTCGCAAGACACATTTTTCTACCGAAAATGTACAAATTTAGCTTGCTCTCAAAACAAAAATATATATATGCTGGCTCGCTACCGCTCGCCAGGAAATCATTGACACCTGGATAGGGGTACACATCTTAAAACAGTAGACTGAATTGGGCCGAATGGATACATGGCAAAGAGAGAGGGAGATAATGAGAAAAACATCGAGGTGGGCTCCCTTAAGCCAGTATCACACGAGTACTTTTTCCCTCAACATTTATCCTCAACACTGGTCTGGCAGCTTATGAGGTCAACATTTATATTATTTTGGTAACCAAAATTCATCCACTATCAGTCTAGTCTCTGATATCAGTGCAAAATAGTCTAGAAATGTTGCCAGAACAAATGTTGATCATCGAATGTTGACTATAAAAGCTCTCGTGTGATACCGGCGTTAGTCTATTATTTCACTCACAAGTAATTTCACAAAGTAATTTCACAGAGCAATTGTGTCTCAAGTTTATTCGCTCACCAGTTATTTCGCTAAACTTTAGTTATTTTTGCTGCATTGTGAAGGCGGCAATGCTAAAGTTTGCTAAATTAGGTTAAGGTCGAAATTGGGAACATTTTGGTCAAGTTAAGGGGGTAGTGCTTGGTTTTTGGCCTATATATTTATTTATTAAAGTATTTTTGAGTTTCCTCGGTAGACCTCCATCAAGCTTGGAAAACACACCCCGTAGACCCCCTTTCAAGATAAATTTGTACATTATTTCGGTAGAAAAATGTAACGGCCGAAGGCCGGTTCATTCTAAAATTAGAGACTTGCTTACGCTCGCCAGGAAAAGATCGACAGCTAAAGGGCACGAAAGGTCTTAATATTGACAAAGAAATAGGGCGAAAGGTCTCACAATTGTCAAACTAACGGAATGAACGTCTTAAAATCTCAAAACTAATAAGCTAAACATGAGGGGGAAGGAAGTCTAGAAGAAGCGAGTAGTACCCTATATTATTAAAACTATATTATTCTATTGAAACTAGATCGTACTACAAGATCCCACGTCTTTCTAGGTCTACCCATCGGTGTAGCTCACTCTACGTTCACAATCTTGCTTCTCTTCATCCCGTTCAGATAATTGGTGTTCTCTACATGTCCAAACTATTCAAGGTTGTTTGTTCGTAATTCATCTCTAATACTCTTGATACATATACCAACTCATCATTAAGGGGGCTCACCGGCTTTTTTTGTTTTAGCTTTCTCTCCTATTCTCTCTTTCCCTGGCTTTTATCCATTCGGCCCCATTTAGCCAACTGTTTTAAGACGTTTATTCCCATCCAGGTGTCGATTTCTTCCTGGCAAGCGATAGCGAGCCATCCGAGATGGCTTAGAGATATCCGGCTTCGCCGGAGATATTTTTCTATTGAAATATTTACAAATTTAGCATGCTTTGAAAACTAAAATGTATTGACACCTGGATGGGGGTAAGCATCTTAAAATAGTAGGCTGAATGGGGCCGAATGGATACAAGCCAAAGAGAGAGGGAGAGAAAGAGAAAAAAGCGAGGTGGGCTCCCTTAACCCGTCCAGCCCAAGCGACGCGTGTGGCACGTCGCCTATGTATGTAACGCACAGCCCCAGCGACGCGTCTGACGAGTCACCCTAATTGCTCCGACCGTAACCTCAGGTGTAGCCACTCAAGAGGGCTCAGATTTGTATGGGAACTGTGTACGTATCCCACACAACCGTGCCGATGGTTGAAACCTCTCAAAGTCCACGTGCGTGCACGTGAGCGCGCAATAACCTGTTTTTTTGGGGAAATTGCCTTACATTTTTTACTCTTGTAAAATACGTTTTCGGGGGTTCTGTAGGACCATTTTTTAAGCTTTTTGAGCGGTTTTTCGTATTTTTTCCTTCATTCCTAACCTATTCGCTATTGTTTCTGGAATAAAACCATTTTTTGAAAACGGGCCGGGTTCTGGTGAACAAAAAATAAAAAAATAGGCGGGGCTGCACGGGCTGCACGGGCTGCACACTCAACGAGCGGCCTAGGCGGTAACTTCTATGTACCGCCCAGCGGGTGGTTTTACCCTAAATGGCCTGGTTTCCGTGCTCTTTTTCATGCATAAACAAGAGCCAGAGCGTAATACAACTATGTATCCCAGAGAGGGCGTTAATTGAGCAGGGTGAGGTCAATAAAACTCCCTGATGACCAGAATGTTACTGTTTATCCTCAAGTGTTCTCCATTGAGTTTAGTCCCTCTTCATGATTTTAAGCGTGACAATGAAATAGTATGCTTGACTTACGAGTGTACATTGTTATGAAGCAGTTTATTAACCCCTTCTATACCGGCAACGTCTTTTTAACTTTATTCTGGATACCATTAGATGATTATATTCAGTTTTAAAAGGGCCTCGATTTAATTACAGGCTTCGAACTATCTCACTTATCCCTTTTTGGTACCACAGATCCTTATTAAACTGCACAGAACCGTCTAAAAATAACCTGAATATAATTAAAGAGACGTCGCCGGTACAAAAGGGGTTAATGAGATTAATTTAAATTACTGAATACCAAGATAAAATCGCGCTAATAAGTGATGTTTTGGCACCAAGTATATTTCGATCATTAATTGGTATCGCCAATATCTAAGCTTCATATCTTCATATGGAATGAAATATACAAACATGTTCCTACACTTACCCACCCTATTCAACATCTGACAGACATTAATACAGCACAGAACAAGCCAAACATAATGACAGCTGGGACATGACTTATTAGCGCGACTGTACTTCCGTATACCGAAGAATGTACACATTTATCTTGAAGGGGTGTCTAGGGGGTGTTTGTAATGTTTGATGGAACCAAAAAAAACAAAAAAAACAGCCAAAATATAAACCCTATCCCCTTAAGTCTGGCAGAGGACCAAGGTTGCCGGATAAGGCTCACACATTATGATGCTCTCAGTTAAAAAAAAAAAAAAAAAAAAAAAAAAATCTTGCCTTCCTAGCTCCACCACCACCGGCGTGTCATTTATCACCATAATGGTGGCTGTAAACATTCCGAGGAGAACTATCACCACAACCCACAAGGACTGACAACCTATAGGTACTGAGGTTAACCAATTCAGTACCAGGGACGTCCTTTTTTCATCATATTTGGGCAACTATTAGACGATTTTTATTCAGCGTAGGAAGGACCTCGAGCAATAATACGGCTTCAAACTATCTCAACCAATCCCTTTAACTACGACAAAGCTGCATAATATCGTCTAAACCAATCCCTTTAACTACCACAAAGCTGCATAATACCGTCTAAACAATCCCTTTAACTACCACAAAGCTGCATAATACCGTCTAAACAATCCCTTTAACTACCACAAAGCTGCATAATACCGTCTAAACCAATCCCTTTAACTACCACAAAGCTGCATAATACCGTCTAAACCAATCCCTTTAACTACCACAAAGCTGCATAATACCGTCTAAACCAATCCCTTCAACTACCACAAAGCTGCATAATACCGTCTAAATATTGCTACAATGAAATATAACACACGTCGCCGAAATCCTGAAAACTAACCTCAGTGTTTCAAAAAGGGCCTAGACTCCCGGCAGGGGTTCCCAACCTTTTTGTTTCTCTGTACCACTTGGGCATTCTGATAGGTACCAATGTACCCCTATCAATTTAGGATATAAATAGATAAAATTAAGTAAATTTTATATTATTTTATTATGAAATATGTATGTGTAGACAACCTATTATTGTATCCCATGTCAGTCAAAATAGACGGGAACATGATTGCGAGCGTCCGCGTAGTCCACCCGGTAACTACATTCTTACCAATTTTAATATAAGTTTTGCTTACTGAAATGAGGAAATTGATAAAAACCCAACTTTGTGCAATCTGCCTGTAGATTAGAATACCATGTTTTGTACACTATGGTTATTCTCTCAGACCCCTATGTACCCCCTGAGAAGTGCAAAATGTACCCCTGGGGGTACATGTACCCCCAGGTTGGGAACCCTTGGTCCGCTAGAGCAAATGGGTAGTACAATTCTGCACCTATTCCCTGTCTGACCCTTCCCAAACGGTAGAAATAATAGCTTTATTACTCTAGACGTTTGTGAGTTATAGAGGTTAATGTTCGAGAGTGTGTGCCTATTTATTTGAAACAGGGTATAGCTACGGATAATCAAAACATAAACAATTTTGCATCAAGGAGTCGAACCGGGACAATTTGGCGTAAAGCTGGAATGAATATGAAATGAAATACAAGAACATTAAAGCCGGTGTCACACGAGCGCATTTTCCGTAAATTTCCGATGAGCAAGTTTTGATCTCGTAGTATTTAGACTCTTAGAGGTTCTTTTGCATTGGAATCGGAAACTAGATCGAAAGTACATTATGTTAGGTAGTTTAACCCTCCTGGCCCGGGCTAGCTCTCCTAATGACAGTGCGGCGTACCCGGGCGATCTGGGCGAAAAACGTCTAGGCCTAGGCTACCGTATTTTGGTTAATTTTAACTGCTAGAAATTTCCCACGCATCTATAAATGTAGTGCGGTTTCCAATCTGTAGACTGGCATTGAGTAGAGCTCTCTAAGTCAACTGGTTCAGTTGTGATGACGATTTTAGTGGAGAGCATTTTCAGGCAATGTTAGCAATACGACGATCTTTTCACTACTGAAACAACGACATACAGACATACAATAACAAACGAGTCTTCTCCTTCTTGTTTTCGGAGGTGCGGTGACGCAACGATCGGCTTTGTTTACATGCGTCGGACGCACGGCGTTCAGACCAAGCTGAATAGGCTTTCAAGCTTACTGTCTATTAAAATGACACCCGGGTACCTGCCCATCTGCCGTGGTGTCATATTAAAATGACACCCGGGGAGGAAGGGTTAAATCTTACGGAACATATATTTTCAAGCTAACATACAACACTTGCTCGTAAAAATTGACGGAAAAATCGCTAGTGTGACATCGGCTTAACTTGTTATTTAATTGCTTTGGCTATTTTATCCCTTTCCATGTCATCCTTTGATCTGTATAGTCTAATTCTAGGTTTACGTTTTAAGGGGGTACTGTTTGTTTTTATGTCTATATATTTATTAATTTATATATTTTTTGAGTTTCCTCGCTAGACCTCCATCAAGTTTAGAAAAACACCCCCTAGACCCCCCTTCAAGATAAATGTGTACATTTCGGTTCCTCCTAAAATTACAGGCTCGATATCGTTCGCCAGGAAGAAATTGACACCTGAATGGCACGAAAGGTCCTAAAATTGACAACGCAATGGGATGAAAGGTCTTAGAATCGCCAAACTAATAGGACAAACGTCATATAATCTCAAAACATATGGGGCTAAACATTAGGGAGAAGGGGGTTTAGAAAAGCGACCCATCTCCCCTTAATACTACCATCGATAACTATAGGGGAAGACACTGCAGTATTCACTCACATCCAATAGCTAAGGGGACACTGGCTGGTTTTTTGGTATACTAATTAATGTATTCATTTAGTTTCCTCGCTAGACCTACATCAAGCTTAGAACAACACCCCCTACACTCCCATTCAAAATATATTTGTACATTTTTCGGTAGAAAAATTTCCCGGCCAAAGGCCGATTCCTCCTAAAATGTCAGGCTGGCTATCGCTCGCCAGGAAGAAATCGACACCTAAATGGCACGGAAGGTCCTAATATTGACAAAGAAGTGGGGCGAAAAGTCTTAAAATCGCCAAAAAAGGGGGAAGTCTTAAAATCTCAAAACTAGTGAGGGTAAACACGAGGGAGAAGAGGGTCCACAAAAACGGCCTGCCTTCCCTTAAGTCACATATTTCGGAATAAGACATTAATTGACCAAAAGTATGGATGCACAAATATTGAACACATATAAATAGATATTGGAAGGTACATTCATTCGCCTTCATAAGTTCTGTTTGTCTTCGCGATCTTATACATGGAAATATAATGCACATTATGGAATTACGAGTGTAGTTTCATATGCAGTCAACTGATAATTAAACGACCACACTCGTAATTAATTCATATTAATTTTACTTTCATACATTATATCACGACGAAGAACAGAACTTGTGTGGCCAACTGTACTTGGATCTATCAAGCTTTTTAAGTAGAAAATATGTCCCGGCCAAAGGCCGATTCCTTCTAAAATTACACTCGTAATTAATTATGGCTCGCTATCGCTTGCCAGGAAAAAATCGACACCTAAATGACGCGCAAAGTATTAATACTGACAAAGAATTGCGGTGAAAGGTCTCAAAATTGCCAAACAAACGGAACGAACGTCATAATTTTTGCAGCCGTCCGGCTGGCTCAGTTGGTAGCGTGCCTGATTCCCATCTTGAAGGTCTCGCGTTCAATCCCCGCTCAGATTGAAAAGTTTTTCTGGGATACAGCCGGCGGTTACCATCTCCCCATGAGCAAGGGGGTAGACTAAAGAAAGCCAAGCGCTTGTGAATCCTCGAAGGAGGAGATACGGGCGCTATATAAGTAACCAGAAGATTATTATTATTATTATTATTATTTTGCTAAACATGAGGGAGAAGGGGGTCCAGAAAAAGCGAGTAGTACCCCCGAAAACCCCTTCTGTACCGGCTACGTCTTTTTAACTTTATTCTAACAACTTTAAGACGATTTTATTCAGTTTAAAAAGGGCCTCTAGCAATAAATAGGCTTCGAACTATCTCACTATACCGTGTTTACTACCACAGATCCTTCCCAAGCTGCGCAATAGTTTTTACATATAGCTACAATAGAATATAAAAGACGTCGTTTTTTTTTTTTTTTATTCAAGCGATATTTATACATTTTACTGCAGTTTAAGACAGATTCTGGGGTAGTAAAAAGTGTTAGGTAAGATAGTTCGAAACATGTTAAATTCTGGAGGCCCCTTAAACTGATGGAATTTGTCCATTTGATTGCCAGCATCAAATACAAAACACCTTGTCGGTACAGAAGGGGCTAATAATAATGACTGAACTGTAGGGAACTGATTAATAGTAATGACTGAACTGTAGGGAACTGATTAATAGTAATGACTGAACTGTAGGGAACTGATTAATAATAATGACTGAACTGTAGGGAACTGATTAATAATAATGACTGAACTGTAGGGAACTGATTAATAATAATGACTGAACTGTAGGGAACTGATTAATAGTAATGACTGAACTGTAGGGAACTGATTAATAATAATGACTGAACTGTAGGGAACTGATTAATAATAATGACTGAACTGTAGGGAACTGATTAATCCCTTCTGTACCGGTGCCGTCCTTTTAACTTTATTCTGGCTACTATTAGACGATTTTGTTCAGCTTAGGAAAAAAGTCTACTGTACTTATTAAAAGGCTACAGACTATCTCAATTAATCCATTTAGCTACCATATATCCTCCCTAAGCTGCACAAAATCTTCTGAATATAGGTAGAATAAAATAAAATAAACGACGTCGGTACATGAGGGGTTAAGATGATCCCTTATGTGACAGCCTGTTTAGCATCTTCCTATGACCGTAATTTTTAGGTGGTTGTTTTATCGCAATTCATATACTTTAATCTATTCGTTGTAAGTAGGCGATAAATCATGACATCTACCTCTGTAACTAAAAAACGACTAGAGTAACCGAGCGATTATTTCTACCATTTCGGAAGAGTTAGTTAAGGAATAAATGTGGACATTTACAGCCAATTTGATCTAGCCCATTTTCAGTTACAGAGGATAGAGATCATGATGTTTCGCCTACTTACAGCGAATAGACTATAGCAATCTCAGAAATCAGTATAACTGAGTGTAGCCGCTATGGAAAGGTATGGCATTTAATTCACTTAAGGGGAGATGGCCCGTTTTTTTGGTCTATTTATTAATTTATTCCTCTTTTTCTTAGTTTCCACGCTAGACATCCATCGAGGTTAGAAAAACACCCCCTAGACCTCTCTTCCAGATAAATTTGTAAATTTGTCGGCCGAAGGGCGGTTCCTCTTAAAATGTCAGGCTCACTATCGTTCGTCAGGAAATAATCACACCTAAATGACATGAACTGTCTTAACATTGACAACAATATGGGGCGAAAGGTGTTAAAATCGCCAAACTAAAGGGCCGAACGTCTTCTGATCTCAATACAAATGGGGTTTAACACGAGGAAGAAAGGGGACCAGAAAAACGACCCATCTCCCCTTAAAAGGTTGTTTGGTTCTAAGTCCTAAAGCCGGTGTCACACGAGAGCTTTTATAGTCAACAATCTATGATCAACATTTTTCTGGCAACATTTCTGGAATATTTTGCCCTGGTTTTGGAAACTAGACTGCCAATAGATGAAATTAGGTGACCAAAATATTTTAAATGTTGACCACATAAGGTGCCAAACCAGTGTTGAGGATAAATGTTGAGGGAAATAGCGCTCGTGTGATACCGGCTTAAGTCTCTCACCTCATCTCAACTTGGTAACGACCCGGGCCATCATGTCTGACACTATACTCTGTTTCTTCTCAACTGGCGGTAAATTGAATACTTGCGAGTTTCGTTCTGTAAGGAAGTTGGAGCTGTAGACATCGATATTTAGTAGAATAACCAGCTATAATACGGTGTTAGTACAATTATATATACTGTATACTTAAACCAAACCAAAGGGGAGGTGTGGTGGAGTGGTCTTGCCACTGGCCTGGTAATCCAAAGGTCCCGGGTTCAAATCCCGATGTATCAATGGGAAGATATTATTGGGATGGAATGTGTGCTGTACCTGGTATCAGTGCATTACCACAAGCCCACCGAAACGTCAATAAAATACCCTCATTGTTCCCTGATTAAATAGCACTGTATGAATATTCCCATATTCAAAATATGCTATAGGGGTGCAATGCCTGGTGAGTTATCTGCTCAACAGGTGGCGTTGTGTGTGTGTAAGTGTGAGAGTCCGAGTGTAGGGGTTGAGACAGTGAAGCATGGGAACGAGGTGGCTTCAGAGATGGGGTCGTTTCGGGCCATGAGTGAGCACCGTGCCTCATGTGAAGGCAAGATGGCAGGTGCTCGTTGTACTCTACGTGCTTCACATGTCTCACTCCCTAGACTGGAACAAGACCTCACGGGCTTCACTGTTCATTGTAAAGCGGTGAATGTTAAGGCTCTCAGCCTATGCCCGAGAGGAAGTAAGTTGGAATATAGAAAAAAAAAAAAAAAAAAAAAAAAAAAAAATGCAACATACTATTGATCCATCAGAACCCTACATAATTACTGTGTGTGTGTTTATTATCGATGTTTACATGCCAAACTTTCTTATAGCCTGAAACTCGCAAGCGGTCAATTCAATTCCTTAGCAGCAAATGTATCGATACTTAGTAGAACAAATATGAAACTACTGTGTCCGCATTATATTAAGACAAAACATATAATTAGTACCTTTTTTAAAACATATAATTAGTACCCTATTTTAAAACATATAATTAGTACCTTATTTTAAAACATATAATTAGTACCTTATTTTAAAACATATAATTAGTACCCTATTTTAAAACATATAATTAGTACCTTATTTTAAAACATATAATTAGTACCCTATTTTAAAACATATAATTAGTACCTTATTTTAAAACATATAATTAGTACCTTATTTTAAAACATATAATTAGTACCTTATTTTAAAACATATAATTAGTACCCTATTTTAAAACATATAATTAGTACCTTACTTTAAAACATATAATTAGTACCCTATTTTAAAACATATAATTAGTACCTTATTTTAAAACATATAATTAGTACCCTATTTTAAAACATATAATTAGTACCTTATTTTAAAACATATAATTAGTACCTTATTTTAAAACCAAATCTTCAAAATAACTGAGAAATCTTGATGGGAACTTTGCAATTTGCCGCCAGTTGAAAAGAAACCGACTATAGGTGTTATGTGAACACAGTGTTACCCAATTCCTGTCCATATGATAACCAGTCCTGCTCAATGCCAATAAAACACACACACACACACACACACACACACACACATTTATACGTAGTCAAGTTATATTCGGAGAAACAAAATCCATGCAAATGAAAAGTGATTCATATAAACACACACGCAAAGAATGATGGAGAATGAATCAACGAAATCCAATAGTTGTGTGGTCTGCTAAGTGGACAGATAGACAGACAGACAGACAGACAGGCGGGCAGAAAGACAAACATTAAAAGGGAAGAACGTTTGAAGTGAAGGATAAAGAAATATATATACAAACAGAACACATAGCTGGCATGACTCACAACAAAAATCCCTTCAAACGTTTCTATGCAACTGTGTGGAAATGTTCGGAGAGAAGAGAGAAGAAGATGTATTGGATTGGAACACATTTTTTGCTGTGATGAGAGAGAGAGAGAGAGAGAGAGAGAGAGAGAGAGAGAGAGAGAGAGAGAGAGAGATCATTATTCATATGAGAGGTAAGGGTGGACAAATTGGAGAAACGTAAATTACGTTTGACGGGAAATCAATATTCCTTTATGGAAAGCCTGGAGACAGATAAAAGAAAATATTATAGTTTGACAGTGACGAATGGCGAGAGAGTGTGAGAGTGAGAGAGTGTGTGTCAGTGTTATAGTGTATGTATTTATGCTTCTTTGTATGTCTGTGTGTATTTGAAAAAGGGTTAGATTTAAATAGATGTATAAAGATGCTCTAGCGCAGGGAGGTATGCATAGATTACAGCTACATACTGCACTTGTATATTGTATGTATGTATGTATGTATATACACAGGCACATACACCATAGCTGGGGGTGTCCGACTCGAGGCAGAGCCCGAACAGGGACAACACAACACAACATAAAAAGCAATATAAATTCACACCCCATCTAGGTCGCACAGTAGAAGTCTTAAAGACTAAGGATCATTAAAGGCCTCCAGCACTCACCCGTCCCCAGACCTCCCGGAGAGGTTCCGGTCTCAGCAGGACCCTTCATATACACCGGCTCCCCGGGCCAGGCGCCTGACGGACTATTATCTAGTCTAGTCCAACTGGCGCCTGACCCCCTCTCTCAACAACCACGTTATCACTCATCTATTCACAAGCATTCTCCATTAATACCTAATCATTGCCACTTGTCTTCCCTGTTCTACAATTATCCCTCTACCTTCTAACGCTTTTATTACACCATCTCTTCATCTCAACGGAGGTCCTCCTACCCTTCTACCTCCCCTTGTATCTGACTCGTATACTCTCTTTGTAAGCCTTTCATCTCCCATTCGCTCAACATATCCATGCCAGCACAGCACCCTTCTGTCCACTCTGGCCGACAAGGGTTTCTGCTGTCCCACTTTCATTACCAAACTGTATTACAGATACACAAACACACACACATACAGAGTACACACTAACTCCCACACTTGCTCTTACATTTTGGGTAAGACATGAATAATACGGTCATACCTTATTTAATACAATCAAGGAATTTTGGGTAAGACATGAATAATACGTTCATACCTTATTTAATACAATCAAGGAATTTTGGGTAAGACATGAATAATACGTTAATTCCTTATTTAATACAATACAAGAATTTTGGGTAAGACATGATTAATACGGTCATACCTTATTTAATACAAACAAGCAATTTTGAGTAAGACATGAATAATACGTTTATACCTTATTTAATACAAAATAACAAAAACAACAAGTCCACACACTAATTCCACACCATAACAACAATAATAAGGTTTATACCACATTTAATGCAAAATAACTAAAACAGTAAAAGTCCACACACTCATTCCACACTATTTAAAACAAAAACAAACAAAAACGCCATCGTGTCGCAATGTTTATGGACCTCCTTCTCCCTCACATTTATCATATTAGTTTTGAGATTTTAAGACGTTCCTTCAATTAGTTTTGCGAATGTAACACCTTTCGCCCCATTTTGTTGTCAATTTCAAGACTTTTCGTGCCATTTAGGTGTCAATTTTTTCCTGGCGAGCGGTAGCACGCCTATAATTTTAATAGGAACCGGCCTTCTGCCGCAAAAAAATTCTATCGAAAAATGTACAAATTAATCTTGAAGGGGGGTCTAGGGGGTATTTTTTAAGCTTGATGGAGGTCTAGCGAAGAAACTAAATCATAATTGAATAAATAGCCCCCAAAACACGCCACGATCACCTTGGAAAACAACAAATTAATGTTGAAGTTTCTGTCCCAAACGGGGACTGGTGCAATAGGTCTACACCAATGTTCAATTTATCTTGTCAACCACATCAATGCTGACGACAATACTGAAGATGTTTGGGGATATAACACACACATGCCTGTAACACACTCAGACACACATACACACTGTCACACACACATACATGGGCATAAGCATTATGTATAACACACACTCACACACTCTCTCTCTCTGTCTCACACATACGATCACACACATATACACACCACTAGCACACTATGCCATTACATGCATATCAATATCAGGATTTATGTTTAATATTCAGCTGTAACATTTCGGACCACAAATATAATATATTAATTGCCATAAAATACTAAACCCAATACTTTATAATTATCTGTTACACATTTCAACAACCCTGCGCTGTGCATAACTCAGAGGGATAACTAATGTAAACAAACTCAAAATGGGATAAAATTGAGTTTTGGAAGCATTAAATGAAACAAGGTTTTCTCTGCCCCAATTGGAAATAGTAGCTAGATCAGAAGATAAGCATTTTTAGTATGTGCGCATACTAATAATAAATAATACTAATCGGTTTATTTGAAGCTGGCAGCCAATGAGGCTGAACATTCACAGACTTAACCCGTCAAACGCGATAGGCCTCACTGAAGCAAGACCATAAAAAAAGCCTTCCAAAACATCCCAGGGGCTATCAAAACAAAGGAATTTGTCTCTAGTTGAGATCATTCCCCTCTAGTACTCATCCATGTGTTTCACCCCCCCCCCCCTTCCCCACCTTATTCCCCCCTCCTCAATTATCACCAATGTTTTCCTCTTATTTTCATAATGTATTTGTTATTTTTCTCTCTCGCGATAATGTAGCACAAGTGGGTTGCATAAAAGATCGTTATATAACACCCAGACACCGCCGCTCGCCTCAGTTACCTCACAGACAGCGAGAGGGGAGGATTGCCTGTTGCTCACTCTCGCCTGAGATTATGACCGGGTGGCCAATATATACGTTTTTCACCACCCAAATGGTTTTCCAACTTATTTTAGCACTCTTGAAGGTTCATATATACATCATATATGTATAATAAAAGCATATTGAAAACAAATAATGTTCTATATCGTAAATATAACAAATTCTGTCAGAATCCAAGGCTAGAAATTCACAAATAAGTACCCTTGCCCCTAAGGTATTTTCGCGTTTAATGAATTAACCTAGATCTTATCCTAAGGGATCAACAGATTGATTCTGGCTGCTAACGAGGGTGCCTACATACTACTAAGGGAGTAAGAGTGGGCAGTAGACTTTGTGGGTTCCCCGAGACAGACTTGGTCTTCACAGCCAGGGAAAGTTTTTGAGAGAACTTTCCTTGCCAGCTTCGGATCGAACCCCTGACACCAGAGTGAGCAATCCTAGTACAGTGACTAAGCACGCTCGGCCACCGTGACCGTATGTGTGTATGAATGCTTTATTCATAAGTTTGACATGGACATTTTGACTGGAACTAACAACTGCAGTAGGTCCTCCCACACACCACCACCGTTATGGATGGTAGTATTAACCCGGCAAGTGCTGAAAGACTAATAAGAGTTTTACCGTTGCACTGCGGAATGCCTAATATAATCCAGGTTTTTGAGCGCGTACCAAAACCGCGGGCTTACAGCCAGGCGGCTACAAATTGGTGTGGCTGTAGTACAACTTGGCAACTCTTGATACGACCCCGCCACACGCTTGGCCCGCACTCACTCAAGCGGTACTCAAGCACTTGTCATGGAGCCTAGACGTCCCTCATGCTCTCACCCTGATGACACAACCAGCCCTCCTTCTGGTGGTGTCAGCGGCCGTGGAAGGCAGAGAGTGGCTGCTAAAATACCCGAGCTACCATTGCTACGGCACGAGTAGCTCTGAGGACGAGGAACCTGCACGTAAAGCACGTAAAACACGTGCAAGCAGGGGCAGTGCACAGAGGTCATTGTCTTTCGGGGACACTGCCACGACCAACCAGGCAACTGCTACCACCACTACCACCACCACTGCCACCGACGCAGGAGGCCGCCCTGGGGCTGCTGGACCTGCGGGGGCCACTGGGAAGACAGGGAAGGGCATGGGTAAAAAAACTTTTACCTCTGCCACTACCACCGTGCTAGCACTACCACCACCAGCCGCCCCTGCCACCTCTGCCCCTTCTGCCCCTGGCCCTGCCAAAGGGAAGAAAGGGACGAAGGGCAAGGCGACAAAGGCGACAGGGACCACCATAATATTGCCATCCAGGACCTCTGCTGGCCCTGCCGACGCCTGCCCTGCCGGCCCTTCTGCCCCTGCCACTGCCCCTGCCCCTGCCCCTGCCAAAGGGAAGAAAGGGACGAAGGGCAAGGCAACAAAGGCGACAGGGTCAACCATAATATTGCCATCCAGGACCTCTGCTGGCCCTGCCGACGCCGCCCCTGCCGGCCCTTCTGCCCCTTCCCCTGCCCGTGCCAAAGGGGAGAAAGGGACGAAGGGCAAGGCGACAAAGGCGACAGGGACAACCATAAATATTGCAATCCAGGACCTCTGCTGGCCCTGCCCACGCCGCCCTAATATACAGCTGACTGCCGTGGCTGGCCTTGGACAGCGACACACAGACTTCCCTCCCTCCCTCTCACCAACCCACCCACCCCAACTCTCCCCTAAACACATTCATAAGGTTTATATATCGCATAATTGGTCTATATGCGGTATATTCATTGTTATATGGGTCGCCTACATATGTACACATACTTTATAATAACTTGACAGTGCTGAAAATACGATATATACGTGATATTACAGCCATCAGACCCTCTACAACTTGGCAACTCTCGATACCACCCCGCCACACGCTCTGCCCTTAGTCCCCGCACTCACTCAAGTGGTACACAAGCACTTGTCTCCCGCGTAAACTCTCTCACCTCAGTTCCCGCCTCTAAACTCTCTCATAATTCGCCTATATGTTGCATATTTGGTCTATATGCAGCATATTCCTAGGTATATGGGTGGCCTACATACGTACACATACGTACATATATGTACACATACTCTACATAGCATAAAAGTGCTCAAAATTGGATACATATGCGACATTACGCCCTAACCCGCCCTCCCCTCACTCTACTCCTACCCCCAGGATGCGCGGATATTCACCCGGGAAATCTTGCCGCGCGATGACAATCTGGCCGCGCGATGCCATTCGCCCCACTTTTTTCAACTACGGACCGCCCACCCACCCCTCCCAGATATTTTTGGGTGGGTCAAATATATATGGCTCGATGCGCGCGAACATTCCCTCCACGCTGATGTACTTTTCATAGATATTTGCAAGGGTCGCCCAAATCGTCATACCTCCGCACAGGGGCCTGTATACTATAGGGGGTGTGCAGCGGAGAGGTTAAGGGGGCCAGTGGTTATTTTTGGGGTCTATTTATTTACTGTATATATTCATAGATTTTTTAGTTTCCTCGCTAGACCTTCCTCAAACTTAAAAAAAAAACACTCCCAAGAGCCCCCTGCCAGTTAAATTTGTACATTTTTCGATAGAAAAATGTCCCGGCCGGATTCCGAGTTCTCTTAAAACTAGAGGCTCGCTATCGATCGCCAGGAAATAATTGTCACTTTAATGGTAGGAAAGGTCTTGATATTGATATAAAAATGGGACGAAAGGTTTAAAAATCGACAAACGAATGGGGCGAACATCTTAAAATCTGAAAACTAATGTTGGTAAACATGAGGCAGAATGAGGACCAGAAAAACGACCAATCTCCCCTTAAGTTTAGGGGAGGTGTGGCGGAGTGGTCTTACCACTGGACTGGTAATCCAATGGACCTAGGTTCGAATCCCAATATGTCAATGGGAAGATATTATTGGAATGGAATTTGTGCTGTACCTAGTTTCAGTGCATTACCACAGCACACCGAAATGCCAAAACAAAAATACCCTCATTGTTCCCTGATTAAAATAGCACTGTATGAATATTCTCATATTCAAAATATGCTACAGGGGGCCAATGCCTAGTAAGTTAATTGCTCAATAGGTGGCGTTCTGAGAGTGAGGGTCCGAGCCTGGGGAGTGAGGCTGTGAGGCACAGAGGTGAAGCAGCTTCAGAGATGGAGTTGGGTTCGAGCCGTGAATAGGTGCTTCGCAAGTCTCACTCCCTAGACTGGAACAAGACCTCACGGGCCTCACCGTGTTCAGCGGTAGAGTATAAAGGCTATCAGCCTATGCTCAAGAGGGACTAGTTGGAATATAGAAAAAATAAAACAGTCTGGCAGAGGACCAAGGTTACCAGATAAGGCTCACATATTACGAGACTCTCAGTTGACTCTCACCTTGCTAATTGGAAGGCTCACTATCGCTCGCCTAAAACACTTGACTAACATTCAAAACTATCAGAGATGAATATAGGCTCGCTATCGCTCGCCAAAACATCAAGCTAACAAATCAATATTAACCATTTATTGTTTTGTTTATATATGGCAGAGGACTAAGATTACCGGATAATGCTAATACATTACGAGGCTTTCAGTTGACTCTCACCTTTTTAACTCCACCACCACCAATGGCTCTCATTTATTACCATAATGGTGGCTGTAAACATCCCGAGGCGAGCTATCACCACAACGGCTTCCTCTCTCTCCAACACCCCTTCTCCCCTTTCTACACTCTTCAGAATAATAGGAAAAGTAGAATGTAGATACGAGGTGCCGTTGTAAAGGCTTGTCCCTCAATACCTTCACCTGACCTGACCACAACGCACAACGGTTGGATCATCCTACGAAATTTCGCCAGCAGTTCCTCGGGCCGTGTGTTTCACATAATTTGTACGGTCGCGCTAATAAGTCATGTCCCAGCTGTCATTACGTTTAGCTTGCTCTGTGGTGTATTAATGTCTGTCAGATATTGAGTAGGGAGGGTAAGTGTAGGAACATGTTTTTATATTTCAGTCAACAGAAAGTAATGAAGCTTTGATATTGGTGATACCAATTATTGAACAAAACATACTTGGTGCCGAGAATTAACTTATTAGCGCGACTGTACCTGCGTGGATAAGGTACAGCGTATTATTTAGGGCACCGTCGTTTGTTCTGCTAAGTGGACAGACAGACAGACAGACAGGCAGACACACAGTATAGGGGAAGAACGTTTGAAGTGAAGAATAAAGAAATATATATACAAGCAGAACATGTAGTTGGCATGACCCACAAACATATCACTTCAAACATGTCTATGCATCTGTGTGGAAGTGATCGGAGAGAAGACAGAAGAAGAGGTAATGGATTGGAACAGATGTTTTGCTGTGATGAGAGAAAGAGAGAGATAGAGAGAGAGAGAGAGATCATTAAGCATAATAGGTAAGGGTGGACACATTGGAGAATAGTAGATCACGTTTGATGGGAAATCAATATTCCTTTATGGACATTTTGGAAACATATAGAAAATATTATCGTTTGACAGTGACGAATGGCAAGAGAGAGAAAGAGAGTGTGTGTGTGTGTGTCAAGTGTTGAAATGTACGTTTTTGTGCTTCTTTGTATGTCTGTGTGTATTTGATAAAGGGTTAGATACAAATAGATGTACATGTACAGATACTCTAGTGCAGGGAGGTATACATACTGTATATAAAAACTACATACTGTACCTGTATATTGTATGTATGTACAGTATATACTCAGGCACATACACCATAGCTGGGGGTGGCCGACTCGAACAGGGACACCACAACACAACATAAAAATAACTAAATACAAATTTACACACATCTAGGTCACCCCGGAGAAGACCTAGAGACAAAGGATCACTAAAGGCCTCCAGACCTCCCAGAGATGTTCCGGTCTCAACAGGCAGACACACAGTGGAGCATGCCACAATGCACGCCCACCTCACATCCAGGCATGATCCTTCATATACACTGGATCCCCGGGCCAGGCGCCTGACAAACTATTATCTAGTCTAGTCCAACTGGTGCCCGACTCCCACTCCCAACGACCGCGTTATCACTCATCTAATTACAAGCATTCTCCATTCATTCCTAATCATTATAAATTCTCTTGCTTGTTCTAAGGTCATCACTCTATCTTCCAACGCTTTTATTACACCATCTCTCCATCTCAATGGAGGTCTTCCTACCCCTCTACCTCCCCTGGTATCTGACTCATATACTCTCTTTGTTTACGTTTAAGTTTACGCTGAGGGACCCGCAGAGGGCCACTCTTGGGCAGCATGATATGCAGGGGTTGTGCTTTAGGACTAATGGTTGAGGACATGATCAGGATTAGGGATGTAATGATTGGTGATCCTATTTCTAAATTAATAAAGGGTGGGGCTATTAACTACATGAGATGGGTCGTGGTTCCACTCTTGGATGCTGCGCAGAAAACAATTATTGTCTAAATATGTCCGTCCTTGCCTGATACATGTGGTATTTCAGGTTGTAGCTGGGTCTCGTAAATTGTATACTTGTAGGATGTAAGTATATATCTTTGTCTATGTCTACTAAGTTGTTAGTGATTTAATATAGCATCTGTTGTCTGTGCATTTGTCTTCTTGTTGCAAGTGGGTCGAGTTTAATGTCTTGTTTGAGCAAAGTGACAGATGTAGGGTGTCTGTAATCACGTCTGATCCATCTTGCAGCTTTGTTTTGTATGGCCTCTAGTTTATTTATATTGTTGTGAGTGTGTGGATCCCAGACGGTGTCGCAGTATTCTAAGTGTGGCCGACAAGTGTTTTAAATGCTAGAATTTTGATGTTTGCGTTGCACTTGGTGAGATTCCAGCGCAACCTTTTATCTCCCATTCGCTCAACATGTCCATACCAGCACAACATACTTCTGTTCACTTTGGCCGACAAGGGTTCCTGCTGTCCCACTCTCCTTACCAAACTATATTGCTGACACATACACACATACAGAGTACACACTAACGCACAAACTTGCTCTTAAATTTGGGCTAAGACATGAATAATACGTGTATACCTTATTTAATTTTTGTTTACTAAAATAACAAGTCCACACAGTCATTCCACACCATAACAATAATAATAAGTTTATACCTTATTTAATACAAAATAACTAAAACAGTAAAAGTCCACACACTCATTCCACACCATAACAATCAAAACAAAAACGCAATCGTGTTGAAATGGTTAAGGGGGTACTACTCGCTTTTTATGGACCTCTTTCTCCCTTGTGTTTAGCATATTAGTTTTGAGATTGTAAGACGTTCCTTCCATTAGTTTGGCGAACATAATACCTTTCACACCATTCTGTTGTCAATTTGAAGACCTTTCATGCCATTTAGGTGTCGATTTGTTCATGGCGAGCGATAGCGAGCCTGTAATTTTTAATGGAACCGGCCTTTGGCCGGGAAATTTTTCTATCAAAATATTTACAAATTTATCTTGAAGGGGGGTCTAGGTTTTTTTGTTTTAAGCTTCATGGAGGTCTAGCGATGAAACTCAATAATAAATTAATACATTAACTAGTAGCCCCAAAAAACGGCCACTATCCCCTAAACCCACTGAGCCCCAGCTAGTTATAAATAAATGTACCACCACGAACCGGCAGGTTTTGAAATAATTTTTTTCCAGAAACAATAGTAAATGGGTTAGGAATGAAAGAAAAACCACAAAAAAAATATCAAATAGGTCAAATAGGGGTCCTACGGAGCCCCCGAAAGTCGATTTTACATGAGTAAAAAATGTAAGGCAATAACCCCCAAAAATCAGGTTTTTGCACGCTCACACGCACGCGGTTGGACTTTGAGAGTTTTCAACCATCGGCATTGTTGCGTGGGATACTTACACAGTTCCCATACAAATCTGAGCCCTCTAGGTGCCATACGACCGGAGTAATTAACACCTTCAGAGCGGGTGGTGGAGTATATTTGACCGTACCGCCCAGCGTTTTATTTTTACCATAAATGCCGTTGTTTCCGTGCTCTTTTTCATGCATAAACAAGAGCCAGAGCGTAATACAAGTATGTATTCATGAAAGGGCGATAATTGAGCTTTCCAATGATACCAGAACCATCCTTATACGATCACTGGTTGTCTTGCAACGATCGTGCAACCGAAGGGTAAAATCGCTAAAATACGGTCATTTTGTTATATAATTACGTGTGTAGCGAGGGAGTGAGGGTGGATGTATGGGGAGTACATCTCAGTCGGTCCACGGCGGCCGTGGACCTCCTCCCGTCTCCTCCCGTCGCTCCTCCGTCCTCCTCCTCCTCCCGTCGCTCGTCTCTCTCTCGGAGCCAATATTGCGCCAAAATTGCACACGGACTAAAGTCCGCCCCCTCCACATAGTCCAAGTTTTTCGATACGGACTTAAGTCCGCCCCCGATGGTTAGTGGTTAACATTGACGACACGTTGTCGTCACTGGGGTTTAGCATTTCATACATTGCCGACGACACGTCGTCACTGGGGTTCTGTGGGTTAAGGCAGTGAATGCAATGGTGGAACAAAAAATATTGTTGAAGTTTCTGTTCCAAACGGGAAGTGGTGCAATAGGTCTACACCAATGTTCAATTTATCTTGTCAACCACATCAATGCTGACCACCATACTGAAGATATATGGGAAAACAACACACACAGCGAGGGGGGACAGGTTCTGGGGCCACTCCGGAGCTCAAAATTGGTGCAAGTACCGAGTCACCAAGGAGTGTCGCTGGGTCCAAACTCTCAACCCGACCACCAGCCTTGACTTTCTCCTTCCGACCCTTCCTCCACTGGTCTGAAACCTGGGTACTAGGCTGTGACACCTGAGCGGACTGAGATCTGGTGACAGCACACGCCATCTGCTGCGTCTGACACCTCTCGAGCCCCTCTTGCCCCTCCCTACTCATGTCGGCCGCCCTCTCGGCAACGACTAAGGGTGGAACCTCGGAAGTAGGCACCGCAAAGTCGTTACCGAGAAGGAGGGCGACCCCCTCAACTGGCAATTTCTCCACGATACCCACATCCAAATTTCCGTGTCACACCGTCCAACTCAAGCTCCACTCTGACCAGCGGGTAAGACCGCATATCATTGATGCCATAAACCACCACAACCCAAGCCGCGTTAGTAGGCTTGCCAGTGAAGTTCTTAAGAAGTGTCTGGGAAGCGCCCGTATCACGCAGCAACTCAAGCCTATGCTCCACACCAGCCCACCTCACAGTGCTGTGCCCCCTATGACCGCAAAAAGCATCTCGGACGGGTGACGAGCCCTCCTGCTGCTTCTGCACCGACTGTGACTTCGCAACCGACATTTTACCCCGGGCAAACACGGAAGACCTCAAAGACACACCCATGTTGCTCACTAGTGACACCACTGCTGTAGGCAGTGTGCTCGGACATGAGCGCGCAATATGCCCCTTCTCATGACACTTGAAACACTCCACTTTGCTCTTGAACTTCCTCTGAGGTGAGGAAGGACCCTGGCCTTTCTTTAACGGGAAGGGTTTCGACTTGGGATCAAAATTGGCACCAGTACTCTTAAATGGGTAATTAGTTGTGTCATTAATTCGGGGGGGGGTGGAGTGGTACGCCCCTTGTTACCTGCCTCAGCTCTCTGTGCAGACCCGCACCCACGAATCAATGACAACCTGAGGTCAGCCAGCTCAGCCGCCTCCTGCAGAGCTTTAGATTGCTTTTCTTTCAGGTTAAGATTCAAGTCACTGCCAGTACATTTGAAAATTGCTCTAACAACACTAATTGCTTCACCGCATCAAAAGTAGTTGCTTTCTCCGACCTCAACCAATTCTCAAATGCATCTGATAGGTCTCTAGCGTGTTCCTGGAAAGTACTCTCCTTTCTCTTAGGAACAGCCCTAAACTTCAGCCTATAGGTCTCTGGCTGCAACTCATACACCCTCAGGACAGCCTCTTTCAACACCTCATAATTCACACAGGCATCTAGGGGCAAAGCATCGTACGCCTTGAGTGCTTTCCCCGTCAATCGTGAAGAAACAAGGGCTGCCCACTTCTCCTCGGGCCATTGGTGCTCCCGGCACTTTTTCTCAAAACGGAGAAAGAATTCGTAACTCCTAACTCATCAAACACTGAAACCAACTTTAGTAGATGCGACAGGGACTGGTCATGGGTCGACCCCCCTGGACGAAATGGTTCCCCGTCACCTCTATACGAGTTTTCTCTAGGTCAACATTCTCACAATACCTTGCAGACTCATACTTGAGCTCAGCCTCTCGCTGCTTGAGCTCAGCCTAATGCTTTCGCTGCTCGAGTTTGGCGAGCTCGAGCTGAAACAACATCTCGGAAGACAAACCCTGAGGAGGGGGTGCTACTACCGGGGACCCACCCAGTGAGTCACCTAGAGGCTTACCCAACCGCCAGCGGACATCGGCCTGCGGGAACATACTCGGCTCCGGAACACGAGGGGGCTCCATGATAGGAGTCGAGTGGAAAGGGGACTGGGACGAAGGTGCCCCAGCTCTCGCTCCACCCGAAGCCTCACGCACCCCACCCAGCACACAGGCAACCAGCTCACTTCTTGACCAACCGCTAGTGCAAGAAAACCCTAAGACCGTGGCTATACACTGCAGTCCGTACCGGTCCAGCCCCGACACCCGGTCCGCCGACACAGGCTCCTCCAAAAACCTCCGAGCACCCTCCTCACCGTTCACCACCCGAACGCCGTCAGACAACTCCACCTTCTCCACCTTCTCGCCTGTCTCTCGCACTGTGCCCTCACTATTCTCAGACCCATCCAGTGACGACATGATGGAGTAAACAACAAAAAATCCCAAGTAAAGACAAAAGTAGCCAAACTCTCGCATAGCTTTATTCACAAAAAAAATTCGAAGATGTTTTTAAGTGCAATACTAGGTCACCAATAAACTCCAACAAGTTCCATATATAATCAAAACAATGTCCACTGCCAACACTGCGAGAAATAAATTCAACCCCAAATGGCAATAAGAACCAAAAAACCTGCAAAATTCAGTTCACTATATACTGGACTAAGGTCGCCATTTGTTACGACCGGCACAACGAAATAAACAAGGGCACTTAATATTGGACTATAAGATAGGCTAGATCTGCAACAACGGTACGCTAATTCCAAACCCTCGAACTATTACGCCGGTGAACAAAACACTTAAACCCTCCAGAGTTAATCTACTGGATAACGGGGTATCAATTAACTGGGTTTAGTGCACTTTTACAAAGGCTTTCCGATGACGGCAAAGCCTACTCCCAACAAGAGTAATTACGTTAATAAAAACCTCTCAAGTAATAACAATGCTTAAATAAACAATGACAAGATTAAATAAAAGGTTATATGCTTATGTTATCTTTAGTGTGAGTCTGAACTCAACACTAAACTCTTCAATGCTCTATGAAAACACTTGAAGTCTAGTCCTACAGCAAACAGATATGGAATCTTCTGAAAAACGTCTGATGCTCTAAGATGCTCGTCGAATATAGAACAGGAATAATGCAGGGGCAGGACACCAAAACAAAAAGTATGGTACATATATATAGAACAAGAGAGTGCAACAACTCTGTGACAGCACTAATAACAGTGACTCAAAAACAGTACTTCCTTAGCCAACGTAACAGCCATACTGGATTGTGCACTATGCATCAACCTAGGCATAAACAATATGTGAATAATTCCTAAAGCATACGCAGTTAAAGTTAATAAACAATATGCTGTCTTTCTTACTAATAAAGTCTAGCAGTGGCATAAACGGTACAGGAAGCCTAGGCAGAGCTCAAGCATGCTCGTAGCCTACTGTCTCCCCTGAACAGATTTCCCTTATCTTACGTTAAGTGACTAGGGGGCTCTCTTGGTAAGTCCTGATCTCTAGTATCTGGTCTTACCCTGGCGCTCCTCTAAGGTCAACAAAATGAGGTAGCAAGCATACAAGCATGAGTAGGCAAAAGCCCTTCGCATTCTGTCCCCAATCTAACCCTCTTTACTGCTGTTCCTCTCTCTGAACTCCTTCTTTCCAATTCTTCTTATCTTTATTCAATTATCCATCCCTTCTGGTTCCCGCATACGACTTCCATAGTCGGCCAGTCGTATTACCAGCGCCTGTTCTCACATATATGTTTTGCACTAGCTTTAGGGATTATTAGAGTCATAGTCACATAGATTCATATTATTGGGTGCTTCTAATTATTTGGTTGTTCTTTATTACTATTTAATGCTAGACAGTGGAGGGTATCTTTGGTCGTTGTCTGAGTTATGTATATGGCAAGTCAGAGCCTGTACGACTTCGATGGAGCTAGGTAGCCTGTAACCCTTGTGCATAGTTTCCTTTGCGAGCTTAGCAGTATACAAGCGAGGGACGTCTAGGACCAAATGCAACATGCCATGCTCTGAGGAGAGGAAGAAGGAAGGAGCCCCCACCACCGGGCTAGGATAGCGGCGACCAATCACAGGCCACTACGTCACATGAAAAGCAGGCGTCATATGACACGCCAGGCCCGCCGTCCAATAGGAGGCGGGTGGCCCACCGAGCGAGGAATGCACACGTACATACACATGCGAGCGAACAAGCGAGGGGGAAACCAGCTCGTTCGCATACCAGCAAACAAGCCTTCACACCTGCCTGCGTCATAGGGGACCCTGCAAACTACTTCGATGACCCGACGCTATGACGTATGATCGACGCCAGGAGACTCCATTGGACCACGCACCTGCTACGCAACTCGAGGAGCTGTGATTGGGGCGCGCACTACCCGCCGCCTCCTGATTCGTTCCTACACCATCATTGTTTAGTATATAAGACCCGAGTAGTGGGCATTCAAATCAGTCTCATTTGGAGTTGGGGAAGATGAACTTGCAGCTGGAGGAAGACGGGGTGAAGTATTATAATGGGTTTGTGACTGTCAGTCAGATTATATAAGTGTGTGTTAAGTGTGTTCGGTGTAATCAATTACGTTATGTTGGTTAGTGAGATATATGATTGGGAATTAACGTTAACACTACTATTATGTACTTAACTATTTGTTTGGGAATTAACGTTAACGCTACTATTATGTACTTAACTATTTGATTGGGAATTAACGTTAACGCTACTATTATGTACTTAACTATTTGATTGGGAATTAACGTTAACGCTACTATTATGTACTTAACTATTTAGTTGACTGACTTGTGGACTAAAGAAACTCTAAGTAATTGGGTTATGATGAAAGCAATACTATTGTTTTATATTAATACTTACGAGTTATTTCATTTTCTTTTAATTAAGCTTACATTGCTTAACGGTGCTTAGTACGGTGATACTATTGTCTCATATTAGTAATATCGCCATAGACTAACATGGCTGTTTTAATGTTACTTCTAGTGATTTCCTAAGCTGAAGAAAATTCTTTTAGCTTCAAAATATTATTTTGCTTTTCATATTATTTGAGTGAGACCTGAATCGAATCTATGAAGCGATCCTGTAACTTAATTTACTCCTAATCAAACCTCAATGTTACGTGGTTAAGAAATACATTTAACTAATTATTAAATATATATCTAACTTTTTATGTGACTTTGATATTAATCCTGATGATAATAATAATATAATACTATTAACGTAAGACAAGAACCAAAAATAATTACATTAAATATAAATAAAAGGACATATAAGAAAACTAGCTATTAATTTCAAAAAGGGTAAGAGACAGAAATATTCTTACCTCATTATTTATCTTTCAAGACTTTTTATAGAATTAATAGTCCTTCTTTAGATATAACTTATTCGGTTCATAACCATAGCCTACTAAGCTTCGGTTAAATCATAATTCTTTTTAAATACTACTTGACTTTAATTAGTTTCAGTATTTTTTCATAAGTAAAGAGTATCAGTCAATAAAGGATACCAAGTCCTAAGATCCAAAAGGAAAGGAAGCAACAACAGGAAATAATTTTATTAGATTTTACTTTTGTTTTGCCTTCAGCTGACTGATACCTTAATATATATCTCTGTGCTATCTAGATTCATCAAGTTAACCACTTAAGGATCAAGATACGTAACAATATATATATATATATATATATATATATATATATATAATATATATATATATATATATATATATATATATATATATATATATATATATATATATATATATATATATATATAATATATATATATATATATATATATATATATATATATACATATTACAAATTACTTTTTAGTCACTGTAAGTAAGGGGTTAAACATTAGGAAGACGTACCAACTGTACAATCCTATATTTATTATAAGGGTTAACTATTAACTGTTAGTAAGGATGACTAAAGGTGTCATTGTCCTTATGAGTTATATAATAGGTTGACTAATTAACCATATGAAGGAGACGTTTTGAGGTACGTTCCTAATAGGTTATATGTTGATTGTTGTTGAAGTTGTAAAGTAGGTGAATCTCACCTCTCCGTCACTGCTCGTTGATTGATAGATATTATGATAGATTGTAGTAATTGTAATGCCGCCACAACCAATTACCATAAATATTAGATTGAATACTTATAGGTAAAAGGAAAAAGGAAATGCTCTGTTAGGTATCCGTAAACCACTTAAATTATTAAGTAACAACTGAAGATTTATACAGAAGTACAATAATATATAAGTAAGAGAGAATTCCCTGAAGTTGAGAGGGAATCTCAGAGGGATAATATGTTGTCGGCCCAAAGGTTCGTGTCTGTCTGTCAGTTCACCTTCCCACCTAGCCTCACTACCTACCTCCCAACACATCTCTAGAGCGGAAGGAAATTTCCACCACTCCTTCCGGTCATAGGATGAGGGCAGGAGAGAGAAATAGAAATGCACGTTGGCTTAAATGGCGTGAGAACGGTTTCTGACTCACGAGTCTTAGAAGAGTTGAATAATCTCCAGGTGTACAGTCCCCCACATAAGTATAGAGACACTGTAACTAACACCTTAATATTTTATGAGAGTTGGTTATAATGATTGCATATTAATAATACAATCGTGAGATGTAATATATATATATATATATATATATATATATATATATACTGTATATATCCTTTTATAGCCGCTGAATCATTTACATGATTACTGATACTAATTAATGTGCATTACAGTTCCAACACACAGCACCTTCCTCTGCAGCTTGGTTAGTGGAGAGGGAGCAAGAATAATGTGAACTGTCAGGAGTGGAGACAGAGAGTGATGGTGGTAACTACTGCACTGCTATCATTTGGTCCCAAGGTGGTGGTGGTGGGGGGACGTATTAGTAACAATAAAAAGAGAAGGACGGAAAATGCAATAATGATATTTAGAGTAAAGAGAGAGAGAGCGAGGGATGCACCATTCTGTTTGTGAGTTAGGGGAATACAGTATATCTTGCATATGATGTAAAACTCGCAACAGGGGAAGTAGGTCACGCACTGGCTGGAAGGTACTTTGATTCTCTCTCTCTCTCTCTCTCTCTCTCTACACAATTAATATGAAGGAATAGACCTGTATATATAAGTAGTAGGTATGTAAGTGTAAGTTCCATTTCATGCTAATTTTGTTCTATCCTATATACAAAAAATCCTTGAGGGCATTTCCTGACCCATAAGGTTACACTTTGTGTTTGTTTCCGTTACGGCTTTTTATCCGGAGGATCGGAGGGTGGGGAGAGAGCCTTGTACTTTACTGTTCTATTCTTAAACTATAAACTGTTCTTGTCTCTAACAGTATTAAGGCCGGACCACCTAGTATGGACCACAAGGTTTTTGTGGTCTGAGCATCTGAGTAGCAGCATTTACGTTTACGGAAAAACATTCAAAATTATATGTGAGTTTCGAGCTATTTACTATATAGTCTTGTGTAATTACATATATCTATCTATATATTGCCTGACGCCGGGATCCCACGAAGGGTTGACACGAACGAACCGCCCCCATGCACCTCTGTCCCCAGTCAGTCGAAGCCCTTCCTTCCAACCAGCATCGCCTTCATCCATATACTTCCTCACTCCATCCTTCCACCTCTCTTTTGGTCTACCTCTCCCTCTCTGTCTTTCCACCTCGCTCTCGTACACCTTTTTAGTCATTCTCTCGCTTCCCATACGTTCCATATGGCCGAACCATCTCAAGGTGTTCCTTTTCACACTTTCCAGCACATCTAACTCTACACCACACCTGCTTCATACTTCCTCATTCGTCTGTCTATCCCTCCATGTAACTCTGCACGCACTTTTCAAGTAACTCATTTCCACCCCTCTCACTCTTGGTCTGAGTCTCTTCTCAAACGTCCATGCTTCGCTTCCGTAATTCAGTGTCGGGAATACCACACTGTCATGCAAGGACTTCTTCACTTCCATACTGACCACCCTATTTCTTGTTACTGCTTTCAGCGTTCCTACAACCCTCTTCTCCTGTTGTACCCTCTCCCGCACTTCTTCATCCATAGTCCCATCTTTACTCAACACACTGCCCAGATACTTAACCCTTAAAGATCGGGGCCCGACTTAAGTCCGAATTGAAAAATTTGGACTATGTGGCGGGGCCCGCCTTAAGTCCGAGTGCAATTTTGGCGCAATATTGGCTCTGAGAGAGAGACGAGTGACTGGAGGAGCATGGCTTACCTCATGACCGCTCGCCATGGCTGCCGTGGACTTACTGAGATTTACTCCACTTACATCCACCCTCACTCCCTCGGTACATACGTAATTACATAAAGAAATTACCGTCTTTTAGCGATTTTGCCCTTCGGTTGCACGATCGTTGCAAGACAACCAGTGATCGTAGAAGGATGGTTCGGGTGTCATTGGAAAGCTCAATTTACGCTCTTTCAGGGATTCATACTAGTATTACGCTCTGGGTCTTGTTTATGCATGAAAAAGAGCACGGAAAGAACCCCATTTATGGTAAAAAAAACCCCGCTGTGCGGCACGGTCAAATATACCGCCTAGCCCGATCGTAAGGTGTTAAAAGAGCTGACGATCTCCATAGCCTGACCGTCCATTTTCACCTCACACTCTGTGACTTTACCCCTTTCGAAAACCATAACCTTGCTCTTCCCCTCATTTACCTTCAAATTCCGTTTTTCGCACAATGTTCCAAACTCATTTACTAGACCCTGCACCTCCCATTAAATACTGACTAAAAACAATCAGGCTGTATTTTTTTAGACATGGATCCTCTTTGTATCTTCCCGAATAGTAGATATGTCGGCTGGCTTACTCTCATCCATTTAGTTAGAAGAGGTTAGCGGGACAAATGATTGGCTAGGTATAGTACATAGATGATAGTTACTATATATAACTATTCCCTATTATGTAGAGTCCTTTATCTGACGAACTCTGTTATCCTTCCATCCCATAACAGTTTTTATATTAATAGTCAATGGTAGAATACGTCTCAGTTAATCTATCTATCTATCTATCTATTGCCGGACACCGCGATCCCCACATATACTTCTTAACTCCATTCTTCCATCTCACTCTCGGATTACCTCTCTCTCCTGCATCATGTTAATTATAGCGATTATTTAAATAACAATAAATTTCAATATATAGATCACCATAGCTACATATAGTTACAGTATTAGCTCTATACCAGGAGACAAATGTCTGGTAATTATATGAACGTGGTAATATTATAACTACGTTCATGTAACTATCAAACATTTGTCTCCTGGTATACAACTAACAGTATAGATATATATAGCTCTGTTACAGTTATCTCTAAGGGTGGTTTCTATATTGGAATTTATTGTTATTTAAGAAATCGCTGTATGTAACATGACTGCTATAGAAGCCAGAACGTCTGATGAACCTCCTGCGCATATTGTTATTATTGTATATATATATTTATTTTGTTTTTTCTTTTTTTTTAGACATTCTAGCATGCATAGCAATTAGGGGGGCCTCCCGTGACGCTCGACGCTCTAGTGTCTGGTGAGGACTGGTTTACCAGTGCAGTGCAGGTGGGAGGTGAGAGGACATAACACCTTCTGTACCAGTGACGTCTCCGTTATTATATGCTGGCGATTACTAATCGATGTTATGCAGTTTATGAAGGATCTCTTGCAATTATAAGGCTTCGAACTATCTCAATCAAGCCATTCAACTACCACAGATCCTTCCTAAGCTGCACATAATAATCTAAATATAGCTATAATATAATACGATGCACGTCACTGTCAATTGTGGGAGAAACCGGTCCAGTGAAGCAGACTGAAGGGAAGTCGTGTTATACTGGTAGCAAACAATACCTACATATATGACGTGAAGATCTATGCTTTTAATATTGATAGGCTGAAAGTATTTGAGAAAAGGGACAGATAAATGTATGACACAACAATAATATTAGTTGTCTGTGTTTGTTTGTGGATTATGTAACTACCATTGGTTGGGTTCTAGAGTGTTGTGTGATAGTGAACAGTTTGATCTCTTGAGTGGTGAAGGATCCACTATATAACAATGCCATAATGCCATACCATTTTTTATATGTACTTTGCCTTTAACCCTTTCTCTGCGGGCATATTTACGCCATATTAGGGCTCATTCAGGCACTCCTGATTGATTAGGCAAGTGTCTAAATGAAATTAAATTTATTCAGCCAAAATCGAAAACAAAATATCTTGAAAATGACACCATAACGAGCTTTGTAGCTCGCGGGGTTCACCTGCAGCGCTACCATAGACATTCGCTAAAATGAGCAATTCTCACTAATGTCTCGCTACATTTGCCTTTGGCAGCATTGTATTATCTCGCGAGAATCTGACTCAGAGCTTTCAGTGACGCGACCGCCTGGCTGGGAGAAGGATGTGTGGCCTGCCGCGCTCCCGCTCCCTCGCACTCGATTTTACAGGCTTTAAGGGGACCGACCGGTTAATTTAAGCTTAAAAAACTCGAAATCCTGAAAATACCAATACGTGTTTACTCAACAAGAGTCAACATCCCTTCATAAGCCAGTGAAATGTATTAGTGAAAACCCATTGGAAATCGTTTTTTTTTTTATGTTTTCCAAACTTTTCCTGTAATTCTAAAAACGTTATATAGCGAACTTTGAAATTAACATGCTCAGTAACTACTGGTCATACGAGGAGAATACCTATATAAATCGAAAGAGCGTAAGCTACTCTACAACCTCCCATACGCTTTATCTTCTACTTTGCCATGTTCCCGCGTAAAATATTGTAAATCTAAAAAACAAAAGTAAAAATGTTCACCTAATTACCTTAGACTTTCACCTGTTTTTCTCAGAACCTATATTGCCGCACTATCGGATGTTATTCTACAGTTATTATTTGACCTATAGGAATGGTGTATATACCAATGGAAAGGTAATTGAAAACACTAAAAGGCTTATAAAGCCAATTTACTCTAGTAATTTTTTTTGTTCACAATATGTCGTCAAAGTTGTAATTTTCTATAAATATATTCGCCTGAATCCGTAATCACCTAAATCGAACAAATACACAAAATATATAATTTTTTTTTTATAGAAACTACAGATACACCTTTTGTGAGTTGTTTGATCACATAAAACATGTGCTATGGGGATTTCTGTAGGAGTTTATCATTTTCTGCAGTGCTATGATTTTCATTTTTTTTTTTACCTAAATTGCAAGAAAAAATAAAAAAATTGATCAAATACAATTTTTGTTGATCTAGTTTTATGGTCATATACACCTGTGCCAAATTTCATTTAAATTGTAAGTAAGACCTGGAAGTTTGTAATTAACCGGTCGGTCCCCTTAATCCTGTAATTTGCTGTAAATTGCCATGGGTTTTTCTGAACGTCTCCCGCAGGGAAAGGGTCAATGTACGATAGTCAACCCGTCAAAGTAACTAGTAAAATCAGTATGTTTTTTCATGACTGCACAATAAGGAGAGAAAGGAAATTAACTATCAATACTATAGCCAAAGATTGTGTATAATTAGGTCAGTTGAAATTACAGTAATAAATTGATCAGGTTAGCTGCCAGTCTTGTAACCGTCAATATTATGGTATGTTTGAACCAGTTATGTTCCATGGAAGGTACAGTCGTGAACTATAATACCTGTACAACCATTAGGACCAATATCAAACACAATGAACACAGTACAAGGTTGTTATTTATCCCAAAATGATCCAGAACTTGGCTGTTAAGGATCAGGAGATATAAATGGGTGTATGCTTATTAATGCTTACGACTGTGCAAATGCAAGACAGAAAATGGGTTAACACAAACTATTTCTCTCGTACCATTCCATCTTTTACGAGGTTCACACGTTAGTCTGTAGCCAAAGTTAGTGTTGGGAGTTACCGATAAGACCATTACTATCAAAGATCCCAAATGTCCTATATCTCTCTCTCTCTCTCTCTCTCTCTCTCTCTTTCTCTCTCTCTCTCTCGTACCATCCCATCTTTTACGAGGTTCAACGAATAAACAAAAAACAAAACATACAGTATATAAACAAAATGTAAATTCTAATATGTATTCAGTTATATTACTGTGTCTTTTGTATACACCATATATAATTATATATGGACGGAGTAACACAAATTACAAGCAGTTTTAGTGTCCCATAGCTTTGGAACCCGTTCTCCTTGTACCCTGACTGGCCTCTTTGGACCACCAGGCGGGCGGGAGATATACTGATGCACTCCCTGTAAAATGCCCATCAAGAACCTGACCTGATATTCTCCTGCATTTCCTCTTCGGCAGGCCGAGGAGTATGGGAATATGTGTGGCTGATATTTCAATTTAATATGCCAAAAGTATATGAATACAAAACCATCTATATTCCTCTGTCTGTCTAATGTACCTATCTTTTTATTATCCACAATTAAATCGGTAATTTATGTTAAAGGGTTTAGATACAAGGATACAAGACAGACATGTATGCCTATGAGCCCCTTGGTTACCCAGAGGTGACAGTCTTGGTAACGGAATATATACCGGTATGTATGATGTATGTACTCAGGCCCATTCCTAATGTTTTCCTTTTATTTTGGCCTACTCGAGACAGAGCCCAAATACGGACAACACAACACAACATAAAACAATGAACACACAAAAACAAACCACAAATTCACACACATCTACAATAGGTCACCCAGGAGAAAACCCAGAGACCAGGGATCACCAAGGTCCTTCCATCACTCCCCCGGTCCCCGACCACCCGGAGAGGTTCCGTTCTCAGCAGGCAGACATGCAGTGAGCCGAAACCACAAGCCTGCCCACCAAACTTCCAGGTGCACCCTTCATATATACCGGCTCCCCGGGCCAGGCGCCTGATGGACTATTATCTAGTCCAACTTGCGCCCGACCCCTTCTCCCAAATGGCCACATGTTTACTTATCTATTCACAAGCATTCTCCATTCATTCCTGTTTATTACCACTTCTCGTGCCTGATCTATAGTCATTCCTCTATCACCCAAAGCTTGTCATACACAGTCTCTCCATCTCAATGGGGTCTTTCTACCCCTCAATCTCCCCTTGTATCTGACTCACACATTTTCTTAGTAAGCCTTTCATCTTCCATTCTTTCAACATGACCATTCCAGCTCAGCACCCTTTTGTCCACTCTGGCCAACAAATATTCCTGCTGCCTCACGGAATAATAGCGCTAATCTAAATAACTCGTACTAAACAAATATTATATGACCTCTTATTCCTACGTTTGGGATCCTGGAAGATATACTGTATATTTACATAAGGAAAAATACCTGAGCCATTATCATAAAATAAAATGTCTGCTATCGTTCATATTACTGCTGTTATTACCGATATAAACTGATAGTGTCGGGGAGGTTAAGAGAGAGAGAGAGTGAGAGAGCGAGAGAGTGAGTGAATGAGTTACAGAAATACAGAAACTACACAGACCTTGCGGTCCCTACTAGGTAGTCCGGGCTTAATGCTAAGATACAATATTCTACAAAGTGCAAGGCAAGGATAGCAAAGCAGAAGGTGGGGAGGGACCCCACCCACCCCTCCCTCCGACCGTTGGTCGGCATGAAATTAAGTTGGGGAAAGAAGTTCCCCAGCAGAGTGAAAACAACTTATACTGTGAAATTTATAGTAAAGAACGAAGTTGAGAAAAATTATATAGCCTACTACTGATGCTTAACCTATTTGTTGTTTTAACCTATATTATTCCCTCCTCCTTAAAATTAATGTCTAGACTTCTTTTGAATGTGTCAATTGTTTTACATTGTACCACTATCTCTGGCAATTTGTTCCACTCAATGACCACACTGTAGGTGAAGAAGTGCTTTGTGACATCGAGATTCGCCCTCCTGGTTTGTAATTTCATTCCATTTCCCCGAGTTAATGAACTTTTATCTATTTTGAAAAGTGAATCTACATCAATTTTGGCAAATCCCTTTGGTATCTTGAAACACTTGATTAAGTTTCCTCGCAATCTTCTTTTCTTAAGTGCAAACAAAAATTGTTTTTAGTCTTTCATGATAAGATTTATTTATAAGTGACAGAATCAACTTTGTCGCTCTAGACTGCACTGACTCGAGTTTCTCAATGTCCTTGCTCAGATAAGGAGACCAAAATTGCACGCCATATTCAAGATGGGGCCTCACTATGCGTTTAAATAAAGGTACTATTATGTTCTCATTTTTATAAGTAAAATTTATCTTAATATATCCCATTGCTCGATTGGCCTTGTTCGCAGCTGCTGCACATTGATGCACATTACAGTAGGTTTTCAGATATAATAACCCCAAGTCTTTAACTAATGTACTTGTTTTGATTGGCTGGCCTTTCATCTTGTATTCATATTGTTAAGTGTTTATTACCGATTTGCAAGACCTGGCATTTGTCAACATTGAATGGCATCTGCCATTTCTCCGACCACTCTACCATTTTATTTAAATCAGATTGCAGTTTATTTATGTCTTCTTCGGATAATACTGATTGTCATATCTTTGTGTAATCAGCAAACTTTGAGATAGTATTATTTAGTTCAACATCGATGTCATTTATATAGATTAGAAACAAAACGGGCCCCTGGACCATTCCCTGAGGCACTCCACTATAAATTGGCTCCCACTCAGATTCTACTCCATTTATCACAACTCTCTGCTTTCTGTTTGTCAGCCAGCTTTTTATCCATGCATGAAGTTTTCCTTTAATGCCCAACATTTCCAAATTCTTCAATAATTTTCCATGAGGTACCTTATGGAACGCCGTTTGTATATATATATATAAGTAAATTATGTCTAATGATTTAGTAGAGTCGTTATATGTAAATAGTTTATTATTTAAATGCTATCAAATTTGTTAGGCATGACTTACTGGATCTAAAGCCATGTTGGCTTTCTCTGATTAACTTGTTTGACTCCAGATAATCTACTATCTTGTCTTTTAGAATTGTTTCCAGAATTTTTCCTATAATTGACGTTAAACTGATTGGTCTATAATTACTTGCTTGGGCTTTATTTATTATTTATGCAGTTGTTCTTCTGACTGTTGACCTTTTCAGTAACATGACACCATTTTCATTATATTGTAGGTAACGATAGGAAATTTTATACAGATTAGGATGCCATTTGTGCATTTTAGGTAAACAGTAATTTAAATTAGTTTTAATTCCAATATTTCCGAGATGTCGTTCCCCAGCTCAATAGTATCGTTTATCGTCACCGTTAATTAACTGAAAATTATATCATTTCAATTAATCCCATGAGGTCCATCCAAACCAGTATTTTTTCTTAATAGATAACAAGAATTAAAGAAGGAAAGTGTTTATCTTACTAAAAGCGTCAATTCCCAAACTCTCTCGGACCCTCTCCATTCCGACGCCAGCCAAAAAAAAAAAAAAACGTTAAACAAATTAACAATAATATCCATAAGTTATCACCTATATATAATATTATTTCCGTCCCTGCCCGACCATGTTCTGGAAGTACCAATTACTGGGGATGGACTAATATTTTGCGTGATAATATCTGTGATGGAGGGAGATGGTGGACTATACTCTGTTTCATTTCATCTGACGGTAAATTGAATCTCTTAGCAGCTAATTTATCGTTACTTAATACCTTACTTCTCTTCCCAGCCACCAAGGAAAACAACAATAAATAAAACAAAGGAGGTATGTTGAGCCACATAAATATGACACATAACAGAGAGGGAGTGATGAAGGGGAACACCAACAACAAAGCCCAAGTGAAGAAAATATATTATTGGTGACTTGAATAATCAAATACATGTGTAAAATTCACGGTTATCTAATGTAACTACTAGAATATGCGCTTGTTAATAGATATGTTAAATACGAATATAACGTTTGCTATATTGATGTAGAAATGAATTATTTTGTATATCTTTAAATAATTAAATATATGAACAGTACTACATTTATGCTAGTATAATAGTAGTATTATAGTAGTATATATATATATATATATATATATATATATATATATATATATATTCATAAATATATTCATAAATGTTGTATATTCTTTCTGTATGTATCTTGTGATTAATTGTTTCACTCTTCGTTTCTATACATCGATTTGGGTTTGCAGTGTCAGCTTTATTGACACCCGAATTGCATTCGCAAATTTGATGTTATAGGATATTTGCCTTGTATTTAAATGTTTCATTTTTTGGTACGTTAATTCGGGTTTGGACTCAAATGCGTGCTTCATTTTAGCAGTAGATTCGGGGTTCATGGGAACAATACTTTGTTGTTTGTTTTTTGATGTGACGGTCATATGTTGGTGCCTGATTTCACAACCTTTGTCTTAGTCTGACTGCTGGCATGGCGAGGTGAAGGTATTGTTGCTATAATATTGTTTTCATATTTTTGTAAAATTTCGTAATAACTTTAACTTTGTCAGTTACCTTTTATATAACCTTCTTTCTTAATTAAGTTTGTGTTAAATATTTTAATAGATAAATGTTAGATCCTTCCTATGCTCAATTTATAAATCTGTGTATTCATTCATTCATTTATAGTTATCTTCTATATAACCTTCTTTCGTGAGTTTGTGTTAAATATTTTAATAGATAAATTTTAGATCCGTCCTATGCTGAATTTAAAAATATGTGTATTCATTCATTTATAGGATCTCGTGTGTAGCCTGATGATGGACGACCGTCCGAAATATTGCAAGTTTGAAAATAAATTTATCAAAATGGGGATGCTTCTTTTCCTAGTAACCTTATTTTTAATGAAAATATGATACCCTGGCGGGCAACTGCACGATATATATATATATATATATATATATATATATGTTAGTAAAGCCAGGTAATAAATTTTCTTTAATACATACGAGGTTGAAAGAAATGGCAATTTCTGCGTTGGAAATTTTATTATTCAAAGTTTCCAGGTCTCTGATGAGTTTTCGCTGGGTGGCAGGAAGTAGATGAAGGAGATGAGCAAAATTCATGGTGGTACAGGTTTACATAAATGTAAATGATGATACAGGATATACGACGCGTTTCACTGGACAACCAGCATTATCAGCATTAATTCATGTACCACCATGAATTTTGCTCATCTCCTTCATCTACTTCCTGCCACCCAGCGAAAACTCATCAGAGACCTGGAAATTTGAATAATAAAATTTCCAACGCAGAAATTGCCATTTCTTTCAACCTCGTATGTATTAAAAAAAAAAAAAAATATATATATATATATATATATATATATATATATATATATATATATAATTACAGCTAATTCCATAAAGCATGTCTCACAGATACAGGTGTAAAGATATTCATTGCATGTATGTTAATGTGTGTATTTTTTGTTTAGGCAACATAATGTTATATAAATGTAACTTAACCAACCTAAACCAAAGTACTCAGTTTAATGTAAATGTGTATTTACATTGTCTATTCAATCCACCTTTACACGCAAAGCTACAAGTACTGTGTAATTTGTACCAATGAACCCACCAATAATTTTACATACACACACACACACACACGCACACACACACAGGAGAGGTGTGGCGGAGTGGTCTTGCCACTGGACTGGTAATCCAATGGACCCGTGTTCGAATCCCAATATGTCAATGGGAAGATATTATTGGGATGGTATTTGTGCTGTACCTAGTATCAGTGCATTACCACAGGTGACCGAAATGCCAAAAAAATACCCTCATTGTTCCCTGATTAAATAAGATTGTATGAATATTCTCATAATCAAAAATATTCTACAGGGAGGCAATGCCTAGTGAGTTAATTGTTCAATAGGTGGCGTTCTGAGAGGGAAGGTATGAGTGTGGGGGGTGAGACTGGGAAGCGCAGAGGCGAGGCGGCTTCAGAGATGGAGTTGCTTCGAGCCGTGAAGCTTCGCATGTCTCACTCCCTAGACAAGAGCAAGACCTCACGGGCCTCATCGTGTTCAGCGGTAGAGTATAAAGGCTATCAGCCTATGCCCGAGAGGTAGTAGTTGGAATATATAAAAAAAAAAAAAAAACACATACACATCTACACACACACATACACACACACACACACACACACACACACACACACACACACTCACACTCGCAGGTACCAATAGCACCATTTGGTCTCTGGGAAATATGACAGTAGGAATCGTGCCCCTGATGTTATCGGCTGTGAAGAACGGTTAATCGGGGGATACAAAATTGGATAAATATACTACGAGAGTGGGTTATAAAAACGTTGATACTTATTCTTCTAACCATTTTGATAAGATGACAAGTTTTATTATAGTTTATTGCTAATTCCAAGCGTTTTAGGAATTGGAAGGAAAGTTGGTATCAGAGCTTTAAATTACACCCCACCCCACTTCTCTCTCTCTCCCTCTCTCTCTCTCTCTCTCTCTCTCTCTCTCTCTCTCTCTCTCTCTCTCTCACACATACAAACTGGGGACCTTTGAAGGCACAATATGTGTCAGAGGCATTGAAGCGGGTCAAGAGGAGAGCTGAAATGGGAGAATGTGTGTGTGTGTGAAGCATTATCACACCAATATAGGTCAGCTGGCAATATTAACAACCTTCACTGCTTCCTCACTACTTGACAACATTATAATATATAAACAAAAACACTGATACCGCCCCTGACTGCTCAGGGGATACACACACACAACCACACACACACACACAACCACACACTGTGCCTTTAATTGTTTGGTCAAAATAATTTTATCAAAACCATGACAATGAACACCACGGGAAGGCGCAGCTTAGCAAACGCCCCTATCTGTATAGTTTATCTCCCTGGGATGGGCAGCAAAGTATATGAAATACTGTCTATGCCGTAAGAGCTTCAAATAACTTGCCGAACCATGAGGAAATATTGTGCGGTTGAAGCATCACTATATACTCTGTTTCATTTCATGTGACGGTAAATTGAACCTCTTAGCAGCTAATTTTTCGATACTTAAATGGAAAAATAAGAAAGCACTATGTCTCTGCTTCATATTTAGACCAAGTTTATATAATTACCACCATATTTCACTACACAATCTTCAAAATAACTGAGAATATAGGTTTGAGTCCCGGAGGGAAGAATGAAAACCTAATATTTAGTAGTGGCCCCGAAATCATTGACGATATTCCTATTAGTATAATAGTTAACTTTCAAGCACCTTCGGCTAGCATGTTTGAAACACCCGCCGCAGGGGAAAGAGTCCTAACATCATACTGTAAGTGTATCGCTAATTCTCTTATGGAATCGTCTTTATGATTGGGTACTCACTACGAAAACACTTCGTAAAAAATAAAAAATAAAAATATATTTAAAATTTGTTATATTAAGGCTTTCCAGCTCGTGGATGTCTTATGTGGATTCTAGCCAAGACGCTGCTCTGAGCGTCGCCATTCCGTCTTCAATGATATATCAAGATTAGACTTAAGACATCAAACGAATGGGAAGGGGATGGAAGGGAGGGCCCTACATCGTCAATGATTTCGGGGCCACTACTAAATATTAGGTTTTCATTCTTCCCTCCGGGACTCAAACCTATAATTTATTAGTGGCCCCTCCATCATTGACGATATGCCTGATATCTCAAGACTGGAGGGGGACATTCGTTACAATATCCAACCACTAACAAAATACCATAGGTAGAGAAAAAGTATCATATAACAAACTTAAGTCTTTATTACTTACATACAATAACATTTGGAAAAATGGAAAGATAGCAGTGCGTTACTTCGAAGATCTGCTTATAATGACCATACAGGTACATCTGTTAAGGAATATATCACATTGAGATTCAATTCGTTTTTCAGGAACAGTCTTATATTCCTGTCCAACATCTTAACCCGTGGAGCCCCGGCTAGTTTTGTATTGTTTGTTCACCAGAACCCGGCCGGTTTTCAATTTTTTTTTTTTATTCCAGAAACAATAGCGAATGGGTTAGGAATGAAGGAAAAACCACGAAAAACCTCTCAAAAAGCTTAAAGAATGGCCCTACAGAGCCCCCGAAAACGTATTTTACATGAGTAAAAAATTGAAGGCAATTACCCAAAAAAAACAGGTTATTGCGCGCTCACGCACACGCACGTGGACTTTGAGAGTTTTCAACCATCGCCACGGTTGCGTGGGATACGTACACAGTTCCCATACAAATCTGAGCCCTCTCGAGTGGCTACACCTGAGGTTACGGTCGGAGCAATTAGGGTGACTCGTCAGACGCGTCGCTGGGGCTGTGCGTTACATACATCGCCGACGCGCCAGACGCGTCGCTGGTGCTGGACGGGTTAAAGGTATAAATAAACCCTTTGATTGTATCTTATGTCCTCAACTAATTTGTACACAACATATATTTGTACAATTTATATTTAATAATCTAAAGTTGCAACTATGATAGGTATTTATAAAAATGTAAAATAAGATTTGTGAGCTGTAACACCAGCTATACTAATCATGTATCACAGCTTGTGACCTTAACCCTTCTTTGGCGGGGGTGGACTTAAGTCGGGCTAGAGAAGAAAGGACTATGTGCTGGGGCCCGACTTAAGTCTGTGTGCAATTTTGGCGCAATATTGGCTCTGAGAGAGAGACGAGCGACGGGAGGAGCGTAGGTTACCGCCGTGGGTCTACTGACATGTACTCCACACTACTCCACCCTCCCTCCCTCGCTACACATGTAATTATGTAACGAAATGACCATATTTTAGCGATTTTGCCCTTCGGTTGCACGATCGTTGCAAGACAACCAGTGATCGTAGAAGGATGGTTCTGGTGTCATTGGAAAGCTCAATTAATGCCCTTTCAGGGATACATAATTGTATTACGCTCTAGCTCTTGTTTATGCATGAAAACAAGCATGGAAATAAGCTCGTTTAGGGTAAAACCACCCGCTGGGCGGTACATAGAAGTTACCGACCTAGCCGCTCATTGAGTGTTACCACATTGTCTGGCGGAGGGTCTAGAGGTCCTGAGCTCTCTAACACCCCCACCCCCCTATTTTTCACCATTAAAATTAAGCTTAACTTTAGTAGTACATAGACCAACTAGACCCGCTGATGGAAAGCCACACAGAACAGTCTTTGTTTATCCAAAGCCACATACAGGTATTGCTTCATCAGAGTAGCAATGGGAGTACACAGCTCAGTGTTAGCCATTTCCATTCCGTGGTTGCAAAATCTAAACTCTGTCTGGTTACGTGGGCCCTACCCATTACCCAGAATCCTTACCCTGACATATCTCTATACGCCATGAGGTCAGTTACTTCCTCGTGAGGTTAGTACCTGTACAAATGACCAGTACGGCTCCTTGTTGATGGGGCCGAGGAAACAACCTCTTGACTAGATTAGTGCCGGCAAACGGGCCTTAGACCTGATATGTATGGACGCTTTTAAGTACCAGGGTCGTTAACTTAGAGCTAACATTAACATTATTTTCTGGTTTGAACCCAAAACCGTGGCATGTGGAACAATATGCGAATCCACCCATTCAGTCACACAGCACTGACATAATGAAAGTCATTGCTCATCGTCGTTAGCTCAGACCTCCTGTTACTTATAGCCCAAAAAGATAAGGAACATAGCCCTCTTAATCACGAGTCAAACAATTCCGGCGCGAGGTCAAACTTGCGCGAAATGAAACAAAGACAGAGCTTTGTCTAGAGTCTAGGTCGGATTGAGCTGTCGGGATGATGGGCGAGGCTTGAAAACCTGCCCTCTTGACCCTCTTCCCTTCCACCTGTGGTATGGGTAGCCTTGTAAGGCCATAACCTTGGGGTTCTAATAGTAGACGTGTGATTGTTCAGCGTGACTAGAGAAAGGCGTTTTTGTTAGACAACTAGTTCAAGTACTTAACAACTAAAGTAACTGAAACGTTAGGTTGAGCCATTTCTACTGATAGGGTTGAGAACCATTGCCGCAATGATCGAAAAAAGGATTGTCTGGTAGACTTAGAGAGGTAATTACTGCATATACTAATAACCCTTTCCTCCTACGGATATGATCATATGGATTATTGAGTATCCCACAGCAAAAGTCAGTGAGGTCTCCAGGTTGTCAATTGTAATCGGATGGAAGCATGAGACCGGAAGGTTTCGCTTAGAGTTTCTACTGGCAGTATCCCACCTGAGCCAGTCAGACAAAGGTGGGGTGCGACCAGCGCGATTCAGCTCCAGTAACCTTGTAGTTTTTTGAGCTACCTGATACCGGAGTATAGCGTCCGGAGGCAGAAACGGATATATTGTATCCGCTTTTGTTGCTGATCTCTTAATAGAGCGTCAGGGATCCCCCTACCCCCCTTTGAGGTTAGTCCCCGGTGGGATAGGTAGAGAGGAAGTCTGTGGTTACCTCCGACGCACATACATTTACTTGTGAAAGTGATGGTTCTGCCGACATCTCCTTGGAGATGCTCAGCTTGATTGCTCACTTTAATACGGCGCCCTGTAGCCGGGATAGGGCGTCCACACAGCTGTCAACTACTAGTTGGAGGTATGGTGAATGAATGCTCAGCTCTTCGGCCAGAGCAAAATTCTCTTTTGACACTTTAGCAAAACCCCGAGACCTCGCTGACTCCTGCTTGTGAGTGTAGCGTATCGCATGCCCGTTTTTCATTTGGAAAGTCACTGATCCCCCCCCCCACCCCCCCACCGGGAGGAATATAAGTATGAAGGCAAAACTCAAGGGACTACACGCTGGTGCTTGATGACAAAATATTCTCGGTTAGGGAACCCCTTCCCGACTTAGACCTTGATGGCTTAGATTCGATTGAAAAATCTCCAGCCTGGTGTTGTTGAAGCATTTGTGTCTACCAATAGTTTAGGTGGAAAAGAAGAGGCCATGTTATAAATGTGCAACTTTTCTCCCCTCGCCTCGACCGACAGTAAGTTATAAATTAATGGAGGAATTTCTGGAGTTCTCTCTGCCGGCAATAGAGGAACATTTTCTGTCCTACCAAAATTAACCTCTTTACTTTCAACTGGAACCAACTTTATCATTAGTTGAGTGCAGTTTGGGAGAGCCAACCAGGAACCACTAGATCCCCCTCATGGTGTGTGAGACTGTGGAGAACCACAACTAATTTCGTTAAAATTCTGTTGCGGGTGTCCACACTCTGACTGAGAGTAAGATTGGCTGTGTTCCTGACCAGCTCTATCCACTGACTACCCATGTGGAAACAAGATGTGACTCTACCCAGTTGACCTTGAAACCTAGCAATCGTATATGATGGAAAAGATTAACATACATTTTGTATAGTACTCTCTGACTTAGCTGCCACCAGCCAGTCGTCTATGTAATAACACACCTTGAGATCCAGATTTAACACTGGTATGAAAGCGGACCGGACTCCGTTTTTTTGTGAATATTCTCGTGTGGGGTTCCTCCTAATGGAGGTCTCTGAAGGACGTAAGTCTCTTTCTTGATCCTCCAGTATATGAATGCTTTGGAACCCCATGTGTACCAGGACATGCCCATAGGCGTCTGTCAGGCTGCAATAGCACCTCCACCCTTGCAGCGGAAGTGCGTGCCTGCCGAGATTCACAATGTGCGTCCTCACGAGTGAATTGTGACTAGTTCAAACACGGTAGATCTGATATCTTGTTGTATTAGAACCCTGTCCTTTTATGGTACTAGAAAAGTCTGGACGTGAGAACGGGGCAGTGTGGATAGACCGGGACCATGCTATAGCTGCCGGTTGTCTGGTCTAGTGACTTCACCTCAAATTTGCTAGGAGGGTTCCTAGAGTTTGACGTAAAGAGGATCCAACTCGCCTTTGATAGGCCCCGGGAGAGAGAGTTGAGTAAAACTAGGTAATTGTAGGTGGGGTTAGACGACTGACTGATGTCGACAGGCGTCGAGCCTGACCTGATGAGTTAAGACCTTTATGAAGCCTACCCTGTGTGATGACCTCTATGACGCCTACCCTGTTAGCGCATATGATGTGGTCGTAAGTTATTACACATATAGTAAAGAGCCTGCCTAGTCTCAGGGTTAAGCACAGAAGCCGTCAACACCGGAGACAGGAGTACCCGGCGGCCAATGCCGTCGGGTAAACCCTTTACCATAAATATCCTCAGGTGTTGACGTGCTCGTACGGCTTCCAACAAGGCTCTCCGTATGTCACCTAAAGATCTTACAGAATGGGGTAACAAAAGGCGCTAGAATAAGTCTATTGTCTCATCAATACCCTGATCGGCCTTAGAGTCTACAGGTATCGAGATGGCCTTGGCTGTCTGGCAGCATAGTAAAAATTGGGAAAACATTTTAAAAGCATTATTTCTCAAATTGAAATCTCTATCCAGGTGAGCCAGTGAGGGAATAGTAAAGTGGTCCTGGAAGTCTCGTTGTGATAATTGGGGGGACGATAGGAATTCAAAAGCGGCAGGGGGGACCCCTCTGGCTTGATTATTCAGCAAAGTTAACTCAATGGGGTTGATTTGAGGAATAGGATGGGAGGGATGTGACGTTACCGTTATAGCAAACTGTTACGCCTCTACATCCCAGTTCACCCATGGACTGAAACCGACCTGCCCCAAGTGCACCGCTGGATTGCTAGACGGTTGTCGCGCCGGGGTTGTAGCCAACTCCGGTTCCCGTTTATTGGGGGATTGATCACCATGTATGCCGCAAGGCCGGACGCAATCTGGACAGCATAGTGCAGATGTGGGAGGAGGCATAGTCTGGGAAGGTGTAACGGTCCGTAAAACGCGGTATGACATAACCACGACATGGGGTACTACTGACCCTCTAAAACCCCGTACTGTACCGACCGCTCTATGCGAAACTGTTACTGGAGGGTATTCTCAATTACCGTACTACTAGTCATGCAAACCCTCACTGATATTATTTCTTCTTCATGCATAACAATGATTACAAGGAGGATACCCAAACACCTCATGACTTTTAAGATTAAAAAGGAACTAGATTATAAATAAAATGCTGGATTAGAGATTATAATTATTGAAGAGAAGTAGGTTACAAAATCTTCTACATTATACCAGTTCCCACATAACTAACCCCAGACCACCCGCAACATCGGTAAAGAGGTACATTATTATTGATCCCTGTTAAAACATTTTTTTTTCCAAACTTGTGAGTAGATTCGACCCGATGGGCGGAAGGCATACAGCATACAGAATATCTGGAGTCCATCTCCTCTTCAGTCGCTTTCCCTAGCCTTCTTTAGGCTCCAGGTGAATTTTGGCCTCCAACAGGGTTACCAGGTCCCTGTAACATTATGTATCCAAATAACTAGGTATCCTACATATTCAATTGGTTTAAGGTTGTACATATGGAATTACACAGAATATAAAAAATAGAAACTACAATACAGTACAACATAAATCATAAAATCAAAGCAGCACATATAGAAACATGGGAGAATAATCTTTGAATATAATCTGTTGGTATGGATGGTCTAGACTTCAATATTTCATGAGGTAGATATTGTCACTACAAACAAAAGTTTTAAGTACAAAAATGGCCTGAGTAGGTGAACTATTACTAATTAATACTGGCTCATTGAACACAAAAATGGTGACACACAAGTAACATGGTAAAAATATTATAAATTTGGATTAGGCTAGGTTAGGTTAGGCAAGGTGAGAGGCAATGAAAAAGGAGAGAATTAGGAGGGGTTAGGCTAGGATAAGGAAATAGGATAGGTTAGGGTATTTTCAGGACAAGTGGAAAGGACTTTAAGGTGTGTTAGAGGAGAGGCAAGAACAAGGGGTATTAGGCTAGGTTAGAGTGAGTGAGTAGGAAATTTAGATAGGCTAGAATAGGTTGAGTAGGGAGAATAGGAGGGTCAGGAGGAATTAGGCTAGGTGGTAGGAAGCAGAGAGGGAATGGAAGGATAGGTAAGTTAAGGTAAGAACACAGGTAAGTAGCTGAGGTAGGCTAAACAACTTCTGTCTCCCAGGCCACTCTTACAAGAACGTTCTGACAGGCCTCTAGGCTATTACCAATACTCCACAAAAGAATTGACCCGGTCGTCCAGAAGTTGCTAAGCTACTAAAAGGGTGAAACATATAAAATCTATTCCTAAAATGTTCTTCTACATGCACAAAACACAATTACTCCCGAAATAGTAGGCCAGGTTAAACGTAGAACGATGTGTCATTTTCGGACTTGGGTAAATTTGGTGATTTACACATTATTAGCCCTAGATGTGGACTTTACTTTTATACTGACTCTATTCATATTTCCATCACTTTATCTCTTAACCCTTAACTGGCGGCGCCCGGCTATTGTCGAGTGAAAGAAAAGGTGCCCATATGCGGGTCACTGCTATTGTAGAGTCCAATTTTGAGCACGTAATGTGCTCTGAGAGAGAGCGGAGCGGTGGGAGGAGCATAGATTACCTCCTGACCGCTCGCCACGGCTGCCGTGGACCTACTAAGATTTACTGCACCCTCCTCCACCCTCTCTCACTCGTTTCACACGTAATAATGTAAGAAACTGACCGTATTTTAGCGATTTTGCCCTTCGGTTGCACGATCGTTGCAAGACAACCAGTGATCATAGAAGGATGGTTCGGGTGTCATTGGAAAGCTCAATTTACGCCCTTTCAGGGATACATACTTGTATTACGCTCTGGGTCTTGTTTATGCATGAAAAAGAGCACGGAAACAACCCCATTTATGGTAAAAAAAAACGCTGGGCGGTACATAGAAATTACCGCCTAGGCCGCTCTTAACCCGTGGAGCCCCGGCTAGTTTTGTAATGTTTGTTCACCAGAACCCGGCCGGTTTTCAAAAAATTGTTTTATTCCAGAAACAATAGCGAATGGGTTAGGAATGAAGATAAAACCACGAAAAACCGCTCAAAAAGCTTTAAAAATGGTCCTACAGAGCCCCCGAAAACATATTTTACAAGAGTAAAAAATTGAAGGCAATTACCCCAAAAAACCAGGTTATTGCACGCTCACGCGCACGCACGTGGACTTTGAGAATTTTCAACCATCGGCACGGTTGCGTGGGATGCGTACACAGTTCCCATACAAATCTGAGCCCTCTTGAGTGGCTACACCTGAGGTTACGGTCGGTGCAATTAGGGTGACGCGTCAGGCGCGTCTCTGGGGCTGTGCGTTACATACATCGCCGACGCGTCAGACGCGTCGCTGGGGCTGTATGGGTTAAGGTGTTAATAGTTAATTGGGGTTCCCGAAATAAAAGTGGCACGAGTTCTCTTCAAAGATGTTTACGATTGTAGCCTGGCATCCCTTAGTCCGAGATAACACAATCGTCGGTGAGGGCCATACCCTTTAGTCTCGCTCATGAAATGGCGGACAGGTCGAAATTTCACCTTACCCAACTATTTTTCGGTCCTTATATTCATGTTCACTTCACCGACACTTCTACTTATTACTCAAATACATAATGGCATGCTATAATACTCAACTCACCTTATCTGAGGGCGCACTAAACTTCCCCACACGGAATACAAAGGGGAGGGTCCGACGGTGTTGGCCTAAGGGGTGGTGTGAGTAGGTGCCGAGTAGGACAAGGAATGCCCCACGGGCGCGGCTTGGGGGCCAAGCTCGCGAAAAACGCTGACAATGTAATTTATGACCTATTCCGCAGTAAGATAAGTAGTTGATTGGGAATTTATTGAGATACCAGATTTTTGCAAGAGTGTAGCTATTATGAAAAGATTGTCCTAGTAAAGTTTCTGTTTTCTAAATATGTTTAATTACTGAATAAAAGGCAAATACAGGTAATGACATCATGGGGTTTACCTTAATTATTTAAAGGAATCCGCTCTCAATTGCGCAGTTAGATTTAATGGAGGAGTAGGTATTTATTGAACAATTAGATTATAGTGGGAGTTAGACATATTGAAAAGGGTATTGTATTAATTTTTCGGTCTACTCAAAGGGGTTGAGTAAGGAATTAAAGGTAAGACCAGGGTAGTGACGTCAGGAGGTTCTCGAGGGGAACTATGACACGTTAATGACGTAGTGAGGGGAGGGAAGTTTGATTTTCAGGTTAACGAGTCCGCAATTAATTTTCTGGGGATTCGGAGTTAGTGTGTCCTCAGTGAGTACAACAACCTTATAATAACTACTGGATGCATTTATAGGACTGGAAGTGAGTGAAAAGTAACAAGTCTTGGTGAATTGATTGCCAAAATCAAGCACAGCCTTTTTGCTACCTTACACAGCTTTTTTCCCCCCTAAGACTTTTACTCACTCGCTTCCAGCCTACACAATACGGTATCCTCACCACAAACAGGTACCAGCCTAATGCTACTCAACTTAATTGTACGACCCCCAGGAGATAGAGACAGTAAGTGATCGTCAGGCCTCCCCATCTACATAAGCGAAACCATGCCAGTCCCGTAAAACAAGAAGCCTGTGTGTGGCCCACCTTTACCCAACCAATACAGCCCATTACTCAACCTGGTGCCAATCGGACACCATTATTGTCCCTCAGAGACCCTTGTCCCCACCCCGTCGGCTACTTGTGAAACCCCAGAGGCCAGGTATGAGGTGGAGCGCGGGCGTCCAGATAAGGTTGCCCTACACACTCAGTGAGGTAGACGAGTCCTGGGAGAACCCGCAGGCTCCCCTTACAACAACGCTACCTCACGTCCTGATGTGATCGGTCCGTTCCTCACGACCCCGGTACTCTGTATTCAGCGCTGTACCATGAAGGCTACACATGACTTACCGCAATTGAGGCACACACATGTAACTAGAGTACATGTGGGGAGATTGAAAGTGCACAAAAATAGGCAACCAAAGAGGGGTCACACACAACGGCCTCCGGTACCTACTGCATCAAGTATCTAAGTCTTACTAACACTCCTCGAGGAGTCTGCGAGGCTGCCTACGATCTCGTGGTGGTAGTGTCTCTAACTCGACTACATTCTCTATCTCCACTTCCGCACACGGTTCTAAAAACCACTCCTCTGTGCTAACAAAGGGTTTGACATTTTCAGCTGCTCTTTACACTTCAGAGCCATCAAACACATGCTTCAAACAATAAGCCCCCCCTTCGCGGATCACTTCCTGCACCACATATGGTCCGATCCACTTCACAATCAGTTTTTGGCTCGTGCCAGGTATGGGATGTTCATTTCTCACCCAAACCAAATCTCCCTTGGCGACTTTCTGATTCTTTCTATTTCTGTTAGCCACCTAACCGTACCTTCGACTCATGTTCTTGGTCGACTCTTTAATTATGTCTTTGGCCACGGCGATTGCCTCAGCACGTTTTTCATTCGCAATCATCGGCAGATTTACACCAATCTGTCTCGGAGCGTGCCTATTGAAGAAGGCAAAGTAAGGTTGCTCCCCTACCGTGGTGTGCACTGCCGAGGTTAACACGCGCTGCATTTCAGTAAGGTATTTTGGCCACCGCATAGGGTGTTCCTTGCACAGATTACCCAGGATGCTTTTCATGGTCCTGTGCATTCTTTCACTGATACTGTTCCCTCGCGGGTGATACGGTGTGGTATACCCGATCTTAATACTGTATGAGGTGCACAAGGCCTTGAACTCATGGGAAGTGAACTCTCCCCCATTGTCGGCAATGATCAGGGTAGGTATCCCATAATCATTCAAATAGTCACTAAACCTCTCGGCTTAACTTACCCCTTAACTTATAGAACTTCACAAAGCGACTGAAATGGTCCACAACTGTCAGCACATAGCGGTAACCACCAGTTCCATCATGCATGTCAGTGAGATCCAATGAAATCCTCTCAAGGGGATTATCTACTGTTGGCAGCTCCTGCCATGGTTGTTGGAGCCCTGAATTCCCTCTATTCTGCTGACAAGTCATGCACCTGGTAATGTAGCGACTCACATCTGACCGAAGGTTGGGCCAGTAGAAAAGGCTTTCCGCTTTATCTATAGTTTTCTTCTTACCAAGATGTCCAGACTCTCGGTCATGGGCAAGTATCAAGGCAGCTTGCTTCAGCTTCTGAGGAACTACTAACAAATAATGCAGCGCCTGGTCAGTCTTGGTGACAAGAAAGTATAGAATGCCACCTTTAACCACAAATTGATTGAGGTCGCACGGGGTTAGCGATGCTTTGGTACGTCCCCACCCTCCAGAAAGGCTATGAGATCACTCCATCGATTCTCGTTACACTGAGCAGCCCGCATTTCGTCTTGCGTTTTTCCCAATCATTTTGCTTCAGGCTCCCAATGCACAAATTTTACAGGTCTACTTAACATATCGGCCACCACATGCTTGGCCCCTGGCTTATAGATAACATTGTAACGGTATTCCCGCATCTCCAATATCCACCGATCCATCCGCTTGCTTCTAACTCTCTTCTTAAAAACTGAAACTAGCGGTTGGTGGTCGGTGACAATGGTGAAGCGAACCCCCCATAGATAGTGGTGGTAATGTTTGCTAGCTAAGAGGACAGCAAGGGCTTCCCGGTCAGTGGTTGAGTATCGAGACTCTACTTTCTGGAGTTTCTTTCAAAAATACCCTACTGGTTTCAGCGTCTTGTCATCCTGGGGCTGCATCAAAGCTGCCCCAACATGAGAGTCGCTCGCATCAGTATGGAGAAAGAAGGGTTTAGACATGTCGGCTTTAACTAAAATAGGGGCACTGACTAGCAAGTCCTTTAGCTCTTGAAAAGCTTTCTCACACTCCGGGGTCCAGTTGAACGTAGCATACTTTTGGGTGATATCAGAGATTGGGGCCGCAATTTTGGAGAACCGGGGAATGTGTTTGCGATAGAAACCAGCCATCCCAAGAAAGCGTCTGACTTCTCTTGCACTTTTAGGAGCTTTCATGGTGACTACCGCTTCCACATTTCCCGGGTCAGGTCTAAACCCATCTTCTGAGAGGATATGCCCCAAAAACTTCACTTCCCTCTGAGCAATTTGACACTTGGAAAGATTCAGTTTAATCCCCATCTGGATGAAGTGCTGAAACAGGGTGGGCAACCTCTCCACCAGCTGGTTGTAGGTAGTTGCCACCACAATAACATCATCCAGGTAGTTGTGAACCCAACCTTTCCTAGCGAGAGGCGCTAACACGGCCCCCATCTGTTGGGTAAACACTGCCGGGCTACAACTCAGGCCAAAGGGCAAGCGTTTAAACCTAAAGAGGGAGACCCCATTACTAAATGTAGTTACATTCCTGCTTTTCTCATCCAGGACGATCTGGTAGTATGCATCCTTCATGTCAAGGGTTGCAGAGTATTGATACCCAGCAGACTTTTCCACCAACTCGTCTAATCGGGGCAAGGGGTGAATGTCAGCCTGTAACTTCGCATTCACATTTGGGTAGTCCAAACACATCCGTTTGAAGCCATCAGGTTTAGAGACTAAGACTATAGGTGACAACCACGCAGCCGTAGAGGGCTAAATTATATCTTTCTTCCGCACGTCACCCAACATCTGTGCAATAATGGCTTTGGCCTTCTCTGGGCACCTGTACAAAGGGCTGCGAGTAGGGGAGGGATCTGTGATTTTGATGTGTGCCGGAGGGGATTTGATGGTGCCAATTTCGTTATCGTCAAGAATAAACAAGTCATGATTTTTCAAGAGCACCTCGTTGAGATTACTTCTCTGTTGGGCATCCAAGTGATCCCAAGAACAGTTACTGATTAGAGACTGTAGTCTCTCTTCCCGGGTGCCTGCCTGAGCGGCTTTGTCAGAGTCCGGTAGCATAGCGTTACTGACTTTGGTGGTTTTGACTGGCAAGGGAACAGGGTGGATCTATGTTTCGTCCACACAACTATAGGTTGCTAATATGGTACCGGGTTTCAGGCGAACGTAGCCTTTGCTGGGGCTCTGAAAGGGTAGATGGATTTCCTGATGGGAATTTACTTGTGCACAAATGGGAGCTTCATACTGGACATATAGAGACTCCGGGTTAACTTCAAGGACACTTTGAGAATCTTCCGCTACAGGGACAGTCAAAATACATGAATGATAAGGAGGCAAAGTTATCTTATGTGCTAGCCTAACATATTTCTGAGTCAAGGACTTCCCTTCCAAAACTTTTGACCGAACCTTTTGAACCGATCTACGTCCTTTACTAGACTGTCTGATGTGGTACACTGAAAAAGTGAAGCCTGGCCATTGGAAGGTGTTTCTGCCACGATCCAAAATCATAGGAAACCTGTCTAACAAATCCAACCCTAACAACAGGTCGGTTTCCAAATAACCATCGGGACCACCACAGCGACATGCTTCACTTCTTCACCTGCACCCACGAGAATGTCCAATGTGACCGTGCCAAGAATTTGGAGATTATTACCAGTTACACCAACAAGGGGAGGAACATTTTTACTCTGGGAGATTGGTAGCCCGAGCTCCGCGACTAAGGATCGTTTTGCCAGGGTTACCTCACTTCCAGTATCAAGTTGGGCTTGACACGATCGATTTTTCACCATCAATGAAATGGACATAGATCTGGCTTGACGGTTCAGTCAGGCAGCATCGGTAGCTCCGCGACCTGGACACTCTTTTTGCCCCTCCTACAATTCATTATCAAACAATCAAAGCAAGATCCAAAGGGGTGGTTTCGGGGACAGGCACGTGTGGTGTGGTCGTGGGACCTGCAGTACCCACAATACTTAGGATAGGGAGCTCTACATTGGTTTGACAGTTTGGTGTCAAGGGCTTCAAGTTTCTTGTGAATTTGCTCAAATTTTGCATCTAGGCCTGAGGGAGAGGGTTTCGGAGAAGGGCAGGGAGCTACCGGGACTGTCTTGGACCTAACTTCCAATACTCGGTGGTCATCCTTGGTCTGGATTACTAACTCTATCCTTCTTTCCACGTCTAGTAGCTCTAGGTACCTATCCAGAGAAGTGAATTTTGATTTGAAAGGGTCCATGGCAGTCTTAACTCTAGGAGGTAAGGCCCGTAAGGCCCGCTCCTTGATATCCCCTGGGAATTTTTTCCTCAACGCCGAGTGTTTGGTCTTGAGACGGGTACAAAATTTGCGCGGTTCTAACGATATGTCATGCCTGTCAAGGTCTAACTGTCGAAGATTCTGGGTGACGGTGTAGGATGGGGCAAACTGTTTTCTTAGGAAAAGCTTTAAATCCTCCCATTTGGGGATGTTGCCCTCCTCCCTCTCTGTGTCAATCAACCCTGCAATTTCAGGATCCGCCCGGTATTGGGCAAGTTTGATTCGGTCTGCGCTCTCAAAGGCATTCTCCTCAATTTGCCTTATAAAACAAGACAATCTGATCTCTCCCTCTATTCCCTCGAGTTCTGATAACTCAAGTTTGGGAATGTCCTTGGGCTTCAAGAGAAGTGGTCCAGATGGGGTTGTAGGAGCTGGTTTTCAAGGTGGGGTGGAGGAGGGGGTGGTAATGGTTGTTGGTGAGGATTAAGGTTGGGTGAGGTGACTGCTGGTAAGCGGGTACTTGTAGGAGACATTGGTAATGGAGCTGGGATAGGGTTGATGGGAAGGTAGGGAGAATTTTGTGTGGATTGGTCAATATGAGCTAATATCCAGAGCTGAAAATCCATCATCCCATGAACCTTCGTTTCCAGGTCGGCAAACCGTTTGGCGATGGTTCCGTGGTCCAATCTCTCCCTAAGGTCATCTACATCCATGTCAGAAACAGTCTCTCTAATCTCTACTTTCCCCAAATGGGTATGGAAGTCAGTTCTAAGTGTTTGGCCAACGCTGCTCTCCTCTTCACCCAGGTGGGTGTTGAGGGCAGGATCACCAAATGATCCCTCCTCTTCACCCATGAGGATGTTGAGAGGATGATTTTCTTCGCTTATACTCATTTTGAATAATTTTCCTAAAGAAAACTCCACAAATAATAATTAGAACCAATTTCCACAAAAATAAAGTTTATCATAAGGTAGCCAAAAAAAAATCTGTGTTGTGGTAGCGTGACAGAATATATCAGAGTAAAGGGCACGGATAATCCCGGGAAAAATACAAACAACTTCAACAATTAAACTCTATCTTCCCAGAATTATCCCACCACTGCATACACCACTATAACGGTCCGTAAAACGCGGTACGACATAACCACGACACGGGGTACTACTGACCATCTAAAACCCCGTACTGTACCGACCGCTTTCTGCGAAACCGTTAATGGAGGGTAAAGTAGAAATACCCTCCGCCAATCACCGCGCCCCCTTTTACTTACTTGCACAGCCCGCTGATTTTGACAGCTCACAGCTGCAACGTGCCACGCCCCGCCCACCAGCCAATCAGCGGCCTCCATTATCGGAGCGCGAAGCTGGACTTCTTACTCCACCTCAAAAGTCACTCTCTTTCTCTGCCCGAAGAGCTCCTTCTGATTATCCCTTAAATAATACCTCAGTGCCAGCCCTGTACTCCCGTAAGCCGCCAAAAGAGGGTTATAATCAACTTCCTGGAACTTACTATGAAGAGAAGAGAGAGGAGGTGAAGGAAGCAAAAACTCAGTGCGAATGTGCAGCCGAGCAAGCCCACCAGCCAATCATAGTGCGGGAGAGTGTGAGGCAGGACTATACAGGGAGGGGGGGAGTGTGTTGCAAAGTCATTCGCCGGTCGGACGGCACTGGGCTCAGTTCTCGCAACCTATTTACTCTCTCTCTCTTGGGCAATCACGGGAATTCGGCTCCAGCCTCCCAGCCCACGCCTTTTTGTTCCAGCAGGCCCACCCCAGGCCTATAATCAGCTCTTCCCTACTAAGGCAGATACACCCTCAGTATCTGGCCACCTGTCATCGCATCGCAGGCTTGCATACCACTACAGCCAAGCGATTCAAAAGGATGACAGATAGTAGTGGGAGAGCAAAGATTTCCAGTTGAGATAAAGAAAGAGACAGGCTGCAGAACTAACCCGGTGGCCACCACTTATAAAAATGAATGTGTTCTTCTAGGAGAAGACTAAAGGAAAACAGAATTTAGACTCACCTGAATACATAAAGATTATCGTATAAATACGATAGAATATGACTCTTTTGTGATCTTGTATGTCTCTGTGACGTCACGATCTCTCCTACAGCACGACGTAGGACGAGTAGATCGTATATTATAAGATTGTAAATAGGTTAAGTTATAAAAGGCCTAATATGCTATTAAGCAATATTGCCATGGTCTTATGTAGTATATATGAATTTATCGTATATATTAATATAATTTATCGTATAGAGCAACCTAAATGCGGTACGATAATTTGGGCTCCTGGCGGTTTGCCAAGGCAGCAAGGTGTGCTTTTGAGGTACGCCAGAGCCTTCACGAACACCAACCAGTTAACATCTAATTTTCCGCCCTCAGTTGATCGTGCTTTTGTGCCTCTAATCACAATACACATACAGCAATACACACAACTACACCATCACGACGCTCTCATCGACATCATGACTGACTGATAGATAAGCATAAATTATAATAATCATGTCCATTCCCATGTAATCATTTATTCTTTCTTTAACTTGACTCGTGTCTTGGGACCGAAGTCTCGTTCCCCATTGTCCACCGCCATATTGGGTAAAACGTTCTCCCTTGCCTCATTGCCACGTGGAACTATTGGTGAGTTAATTCCTGGCTAATATTAACCCTTATAACCTTACCCTATAATTATATACATTTATTATGTGAGACCTTTGGATATAAATTAGCTTGTTTCAGATTGAATTCAATTTAGATATAGAGTAGTTTTCATTTAGATTGATTTTATTTGATTCATTATAGCTTAGTAATATTTAACTTCCATTGATAGTTTACCACATTGGTGCCCAGACCCGGGAATTAGCTACCAGTAAGGGATTTTAAGGCAATGCACAAGGGGACATATAACAGGATGCAGGAACAACTCTATGATAAACTGGTAAGGCTAGCCAAGCGATGGTTAGAGCCGGAATGCAGGGTCACATCGTTGCACCTGCCCAAGTTCTGCATCCCACCCATCATCTTTCCCCAATAATTTTCTTTTCCGTTTCAGACTTCCTGTGACATATGACCTGACCTAACATTTTTTCTTGTTCAATATGATCCATTAGGAGGTATTGCAATTTAGTGTACTATTTTTTCTCCATAACATAGATGTCCGCCGGTTGGCGTCTCTTAATTAGCCTATTATTTGGCCGTTGTCTTTGTAACGTAATATTTAGATACATAGCCTATAGGCTCACATGCAAAATGGATAAAAACGATAAAGAGACACCGTCTAGTGGGGTGCTGATCAAAGCCCCTAAAAATCAAAGGGCGGGACTTCGGGGAGTATTAAATAGGCTAATTGTGGACGTCAACACTTTCATCACTACTGCTGAACTAGAGGAATTGGAGGCTAGATTAGAAAACGTCCAGGCTACCCACGGTCGTATTACGGCTCTGAGTGAGGTGATTGTGGCTGACATGATAGAGGAGGAAGAGATAGTTACAGAGTGTGATAATCGCGCCCTCTATGACGAACCTGTCTTTAGAGCGAAGCGCCTATTGCAGCGTGCTGTCGCAAGTAAGAAGGGAGGCGATAATGAGGCCCATAGAAGGGCTGACCCAAAACATACTGTACACCTCCCAAAGCTCAATCTTCCTACATTTGGGGGCAAGTTAACCGAGTGGTTAGCTTTCTGGGACGTATTTCGGTCTACGGTTCATGAATCCTCTTTGGATAATGTCCGCAAGTTTCACTATCTGAAGGGACAAATGGAAGGAGAGGCCTTACATTTAATAGAGGGTTTTGCAGTAGTGGGTGGTAGTTATCTTGAAGCGGTACACTTATTAGAGTCCACATACGGGGATAGAGAGCAGTTGAAGATGGCCCATGTCGTTGCCTTGTTGGGGCTCGCAGAACCACAGTATAAGGTTGATGAGTTGACAAACTTCAGGGCAAATATGGAGTGCCATACTCGATCGCTAGATACCCTAGGGCTTACCACGCAGGAAATGATAGTCATTATCTTGCGTCAGAAGCTTCCTATGGCAATACTTGATAAGGTAAGATCATTTGAGCTGGGGGAGTTCAAAACTCAGTTCAGTAAGGAGATCAATAATCTACAGTTGAACAAAGGGAGAATGTATGAGTCGGGAGGGAGTGAGAATGTTGAGAAGAGGGGAACAGTAAGCATGACAGTGGGGACTAAAGTAAAGAAAGAGGGTGTGTACAAGAAACCTGCTCAGATTCTATGTAAGCTATGTAACAACAAACATAAATGGAGTTTCTGTGTAAAATACCCAACAAATGAGACAAAACTAGCACAGGCGAAAAGATTGAAGCTATGTGTAGGTTGTCTAAGTAAAGAACATGGTAAGCAGGGACAATGTACTGCTACATACTTAAGGCCCTGTCGGCACTGCAAAGGACATCACTTTGATAAGTTGTGTCCTACTGCAGATAAAGTTAAAGACGTCAAAAATGAGGGTACTACAACTGTGGCACTAGGTAGCACGCAAGACACCACTATATTGCCCACAATACAGATTCCCATGGAAGGTAATGACATTAACAAAGTTTGTCGGGTACTTCTAGATCAAGGATCTCAACGTTCCTTTATAAAGAGGTCCGTACTAGTGGGATTGAAGCACCGAATCGTAGGGGCTGAGACTCTTCGATTACAGGGCTTCACAGGGGTTACTGATAAACAAGACTACGAGATAGCGGATATTTCATATTTCTATCGTAAAAACCGGTACTTTATGACTTGTATCGTAGTAGACACCCTACCAGAATATGTATCTGTGGGTGTGAAGAAGGTGGAACACGCATTACGTAGCAAAGGGGTTAACTTGTCAGATCCCATGGGAAATCAGAGTGAGGTGCATGTTCTACTTGGTGTGGATCATTATTATGAAGTAGTAGTATACCCTGGATTTAAAAAGATGTGTGGTGTAATTTTAATCCCCACTAAATTTGGATACTGCATGAGCGGAAAGGTGCATACTACACAGTCAAAGGTCCTGGTCGACACAGTCTCGATATATAGAGTCAATGTAACCGCGGCAGAGGAGTTGGGAAGGGAGGATTCCCAACCTAGTGACCCTAAGATGGCTGCCGAGTTCGACCTGGAACGACTGTGGAGATTGGATCACATAGGCATTAATCCTATGGAGACTGATTATGACTCGGAAGTTGCGCTACAAAGGTTTAACGAGTCTGTGTGCTACTGTGCCTCAGACAAGCAATATAAAGTTAGTTTACCCTGGAAGAACAGTGAGATAAGCCTGCCTACCAACTATGGTTTGGCATTAGGTCGCTTGCGCGCATTGCAGCGGAAATTGTCTAACGAACCGAGCACGCGCCAGGCGTATGACGATGTATTTCGGAGTTATGAGGATAGGGGCTTTATAGAGAGAGTCGATGTCAGGGAACCGTGGGAGAGAGGCAGTTCCTCTTGACGCCCAGCCCTGCAGTACCACGAGAGGCAGTTCCCCCTGACGTCCAGCCCTGCAGAACCACGAGACCACGTCAACCAGATTCTCGCTCACGGCTCCCTCACCCATACCCTAAGTGTCTCTGAGTATATTAAGTTGTGGCTATTAGTTGTGAAGGTAAGGCAAAGTATGTGAATATTCCCTTTTTATTTAACTCTAGATCTGTGCCAAGGATCTGTTTTGAATTTGTATTACCCGTGTGAACTATTAAAGTTTGATCTGTACGAGTAATTTATACGTACGAGATATTGCCTTGTAAATCTGTGTGAAACCGTCTTAAATCAATTTACCTAGACCCTTCATCTTCATATTTTTATCAATGTTACTTAGCCGGAATATTCACAGATTTTCCTCTTATATGTCCTTTATTCTGTGTGTAACGAATTTGAAGTCAAAGTGTATAACATGAATTTATTCCCTTCTTAAATCTACTACTTACCTAGAACCTACGCCCAAATTTAAGATTCTTACATCTACTTAATTATTACCCAGAGAGCTTTATCAATTATCCCCTTTGTTTTGAAAGTCAAGACCCCTTTTCGTTGAATTAAGATTTATTCGTTGACAAGTTATATTCTATTAACCCCCTCCAACATCTATGACGGTATGCCCAAGAGTATCATATGACGCAATCGCGTCATATGAACTTAGTGAAATAGCTCAATAAGTATGTTATATGACGCATTTGCGTCATATTGAGCTCAGTAAGTTAGGTAAATTAGATCAGAATCTGTCAGTTGATGGCAACCCCAAATACCTCCGACTTCTACCGGTACCTTAGTGTCAGAGAGAGTGTTTTGAGGGAAATACCGGGCACTCCGCCACCCCATCAGTAAGTTAGCAACTTATTTCTGGGGGGTTTAATTCTTGTGCGTAATCTAATAATATACGTATTTGGATCATATAATTCTTTCCACACGTATTTAGGAATTCCGTTTGTATATTCCTATGTCTAGTTAACCTACGTGTTGGCTATTAATTTATCTTCGATTATTTGATTTAGTAATTATTTATGATAACCATTTCAAGGTTATAATATAACGCTACAATAGTTCTGCGTTTTAAATAGGAATTTGTTAATTTATTCAGAGCTCCTTTTATGCCAAGTTTTGGTATTTAATTAGTACAACTTCGTTGTGTACCCCATTTCATATAGCTATTTCATTTAAGCTATTTATTCGCGCTACTTATATCTGTGCCCCTAAATTACTCAGTTAATTTATTCCAACCCTATTAATTCGGATTATCCATTGTCCTTCAGTCACGTTAATTCTTAGTGCATCTGAATTCCGCCATTCGTGTGATTTGACTTCATCTCTGATCGAAGTATTTTTTGTGTCGTATTAGAGAGATTATTCACATTTATTCTTAGAGGGTCAAATTCAAATTTAGTTTATCTTCCCTTTTTTACTTGAATTATCCACTTAGCTTGAACCTTTAAGTTAACATCGCATTCATTCATATTATAATTTTCCGTGACCGCAGTCCATCCTAGCTATATCCCCTCAGGCGGTACGTTTGATCTTTTACCTGAGTGCGACCTAGCTTTCTACCCCCACGCCACGCACTCACCCCGCGCAGTGAACGATACGTTCCATTGTCTTGCGTAGTATTCCAGAATACTTCACGTTAGACGCTTGACTCCCATTTATATTATTATAAAGGGAATTATTCTATTGATATAGGTATCTGTATCTTATGCGTATTGTTCCTTCCTTGATTGTTGTGTAATTAATTTTAGTACTCCATTTGAGAATAAGATTATTAACTCTCTCCACTATATATGTGAGAATTCGATAGTAAACAAAGCGGAATTTACCTATAAACTCACAAGAGTTAACTTACTTTTATTTGTTGATAGGGATAGATAGCTCAATGATAGTGGTAGGAATAGATAGAAGATATAGTGGCCACTAAGATATAAGAATTACGATGACTTAGCAGGAAACAGGTGGTTGTATTGGAGCAGCTAGAAGGAGATCTTGATGAGGGCGTAGCGAAAGCGATTCTGAGGTTTGTGGCGATGAACCCGCCAGTTCCTAGAATGACGCATGCGCAGTTATATTCCACCAATGCGTCATTTAACTAACTAAAAGGATATACCGGATTGATTATAATGATAACCCAATATATTTATGGATAATAAACCCATATAAACTTAATAAAAAATAGTATATATCTTTTATATAGATATATAACTTAGCCTAATACTGGCGCCTAATTTGAACTTCCAGTATGTTTACTTAACCTAAACTGTCGAGTTACTTACGAGTCTCGACACATTCCCACCACCAATATATACATTATCTACAATAATCCCGTAGCGATGCTAGATCTCCATAGCTGTGAAGAGCTAACAGCGGCTCGGCGAAGAGGTAATCTTCCAACAGGATCATTACTGGCAGATGGTCCAGCAACCGCTGGTGACATAGGGGTGGCGTCGTGAGAGCTAACACCATCACCAGTGACCGCCGGTTGAGGGATCGAAATGCTTTCGATTTCTTGTTCCAATGGATACAACTTGACGATGGGTCGAGTGGTCAGGCCAGTCTTTGTTCTAATCTGGACCACTCTAACCAGATCATCTCGTCCGGGATAGAGTCTAACTACCCTACCAAGTTTCCAAAGGACACGAGATCCCTCGTCATGTATAAGCACGATGTAATTTATCTTTGGCCATACACTGCTTGATGAGCCTCTTTTATTCTTATAGGCTTCTCGTAGTGCTGCCAAGTATTCATTAGACCAACGCCTCCATTGGTCCCGGATCAATTTATTGATGTAATTGTACCTGCTGTGTATCGCTGCTTTACTATCGTAACTAGGATCCTGCAGCTCATCTAGCTGAATTAGGTCCTTTGGGAAGCTACGAAGTCTACGACCTTTAACCAGCATGGATGGGGTAATAGGGCAAGGGTCCTCCAGATCACCTGAGACATATGTTAAAGGGCGATCATTCACGGTAGCCTCCAGCTCCAATAGGACAGTAGTTAGTTCCTCAAAGGAGACTAGAGCACGACCTAGTACTTTTTTAAGCCCAGCCTTCACAATACCTATGGCTCTCTCCCAAATAGCCCCGAACCAAGACGCACATGCTGGGATAAAACGCCATTCACATCGGATTTCGGCAAGATGAGCCTGAAGACTGGGATCGCTTTGGATGTCTTCCAAGTGTCTGGAAGCTCCCACAAATGTAGCAGCATTGTCGCTTAACATTATCTGCGAAAATCCCTGCCTACTACAAAATCTCCGGAACGCATGGATAAAGCTGTCACAGGTCATATTGCTAACTACTTCAATGTGGATAGCTCTTGTAGTAGCGCACGTAAATAAAAGCATATAAGCCTTGTTGTTGTGTGAGCCACGGACAGGAATTGCTCCTGTATAATCAACCCCTGTGACCTCGAAGGGATCTCTAGGAGTAGTCCTGATGTCTGGTAGAGGAGGTACTCTAGCTTTCGCGTAGGTATTACCCTGTATTTTATGACAGGTTATACACTTACTGGTCACTTGTTTTACCGCTTGTCTTATCTTAGGAATCCACCACCTTTGCCGTATATATGCGACCACGTGATTAACTCCATAGTGACAACAGACACGATGACACATATTGATGAGCATGGTAGTGAAAGGATGTTTGGAAGGCAGTAGTATCGGATATTTCATTGAATCCGGAAGAGCCGCTAACTTCAGTCTACCTTCACATACAATTAATCTTCCCGTCATGACAAGTCCTAATTGGTTTACCAAATTATTGCGAGTACCCTTGTCACCAGACAGCATCTCGTACTCCTTTGGGAAGCATTCCTGCTGGCATCTTTGAGCTATAATCTTTTCTGCTACTTTTAGCTCCTTTATGCTGAGGAGGGCACTGTCTGTGGGAGACGTCCCTTTAATTTTTGCCTTCAAATTATTCTTGTATCGAATAGTCCATGCAACTACCTGAATTAATTTATCATAACTGCCATATTTTTCCCAGTTCCATAACCGTGTGTCCTGTTCTTCATTAGTCCCAATGACTTGGCTAGTTACTTTTGGTGTTGGGTCATCTGGTAATATATCTTCTGGCCACTCGTCTTTTTTTCGGAGCCACATGGGCCCCTCCCACCAAAATGCAGAAGATTTCAGATGTTTTGCCGAAACACCTCTAGACAGTAAGTCACTAGGGTTTTCTTTAGAGGACACGTACCGGAATTCTACAGTCGGAAGAAGAGATTTGATTTCGTCAACACGGTTTGCGACATACACTGGAAGCTTCTTCATATTACGCAACCAATGCAATGTAACCTGATTGTCGCACCATAATACAATTTTGTTAACTTTTACAATTTTATGATAGGCTTCCTCCACAAATTTGATTAATCTGGCAGCTAGCAAAGCAGGAGTTAGCTCTAGTCTTGATATTGTTATTGATCTTATGGGAGCGACCTTTGCCTTAGCGATGACCAGACAGCTATGTTCCGGGCTCACAAAATATATTGCAGTGCCATAAGCGACACCACTTGCATCGCTAAACGCATGAAGTTCCAATGAATCAGCATATACCGTCCTCCGAGGATAAGTAAAGTCACAGCAGAGGTGCACGTCCTTGGTAACTGTAGACCATTCGGTAGCGCAGTCGTCAGGTAACGGATCATCCCAATCTAGTTTCAGTCTCCATAATTGCTGTAAGAAAATTCTGGACCTTATTGTAACGGGCAGTAGTACACCAAGTGGATCGAACAGTTGCGCCGCCACTCTTAAGCACTCTCTCTTAGTTGCCTTATTGGTCTCTGGGAGACTAGTGTTGAACGTCAACAGATCAGAGTCAGGTAACCATAAGAGGCCTAATGTCTTCACTCCCTCTTGATTCTTGGCAGCAACACCATCCAATTGCAAGAGGTCTCGTATTTGAGGACTATTGGTAGCCCATTCTCTGAGATATAAATGTGCTTGAGACATTATTCTTTGGGCATCCCAGTAACGCTGAACGACAGTCTCTTCATCACTGCCTGTACCCTGGAGGTTGTCAATGTACAAACCTTCCTTAATAGCCTCCACAACTCCGGGATCCTCTTTAATAATGGAAAGATGTTTTAAGATCGTGGCATTAAGAAGAAACTGTGAGCAAGTTGCCCCGAACAACACTACCTTAAATCGGTAGCAAAGGAAGGGTGAAGATAAGTCCAAGGGATCCTTTGGCCACAGAAATCGGGTGTAATCACGATCTTCTTCATGAAGTCTTAACATGAGAAAGGCCTTCTCGATGTCACTTATCCAGGCATATTTGTGTACCCTGAATCACAGCAATATTTTTGCTAGATCCGGCACTAGTGATGGCCCTGTGTAAAGGCAGTCATTAAGACTTGGTCTGCCCTTGCCAATACTAGCGGAACAGTCGTACACAATACGAACGTGCATCGTTGTGCTATTCTTGGTGACCCCGTGATGTGCCAAATAATGAATGTTTTCAGTAACACCGAAAGAAACCTCTTCAATAAAATCACGATGAAGTTGATCTTGGATAACGTTGGTGTAGTGACTACAATTGACAGGTTCTTGCTTGAAACGCTTCTGCAGACCCCTTAGGCGACCCGCTGCTAAACCATAATTAGAAGGCAGCTTCTCTGTATGTTGGTTCCATGGCAGTCTGATCTCATATTGCTGATTCTGTGCAGAGTATGTTACTGTCTCCTTGTTTATGTCCAACGCAGTCATGTTTTTCCTTTGAATCTTCGTTTGGAGAAATTCCTAGATGATCCAGTTCCCACATACATTTTAATTCATTATGACATGGATTACTTGATGCCGTGGATATATATTGATCCATCGGGGTGACCGCAACTTTCAAAATTGTAACTACCTCTACTTGGGCACTAGACTTGTCGTTATGGCAGGAGCCACTTAATGCATAACCAAATTTAGTGGGCAAGAGAATTATGTCACCCTCTTTCTTGTACCCTGGCCGCACTAAGTCATAATAATAATCGGCACCAACCAACAAGTCCAGCTGAGATGTCTGTGTCATTAGAGGATCAGCTAATTTGTAACCTTTGTTTCGCAAAACTCTCATGTCTGCTTCAAGGCATTCTGATCCTTTGTGATCCGGGAGAGTTACTACCACAACTGCTTGTAGAGGATAGTTTCTGCCCCGGAACTTGTATTTGAAGGACACTACTGGGTACTTTCTGCTTTCACATGCTACGGTAAACCCTCGCAACTCTAGCTCTTCATCACCCACTTTCATATAATGGATCGAGTCTAGAGCGGAATTTAAAATGAAGGTGCGCTGTGAGCACTGATCCAGCAGTGTTCTCATCTTGACTGTTCCTCTTGATTCCTTAACTGTTGGCAGCATTACAGTTGGGAGGATAATACTAGTCTTCTTTGAGGAAACAGACATCGTGGTAGTTTGCGTCTTGGTCTTTGTTACTTGTTGAGGTTTTTGCTCCTTCTTTGCACCATCCCATTGAGCTCTGGACTGACATAGGATATGGTAGTGTCTGTTTTGACAGAACTTGCAGCTACGGATGTCAGGGTTCACACAACCATTGCTCCCGTGGGTTGAAGATAAGCACCCGGTGCAAAGGTGGAGTTGCTTTGCGCGTTTTACTTTCAGAGCACTGGTTTTGAATTTGATACACTTAAACCATGCATGTGCCCCTTCGCACAACTTGCAACCCCTCCTTCGCACCGAGGCCTCCTGCACCGCAAAGGATACTGAAGCAACTGGTATGTGTGGTGTAGTCCATTCCACTACACTTTCCATGTTAACCCTTGTCTAGCGGGGGTTTTTGGGCTATTTTGGGTATATTCAGGCCCTCCTAAATGATCAATCAAGTATCTGCATGAAAAAGAAATGTATTCAGCAAAAAACTAGGCGCTAAAAGCTTCAAAATGAGACCAGAACGAGCTACGTAGCACTCGTCGTTCTCACGCAGTGGTACCACTAACATGGGAGTTTAGCGTATAGCGGCATATTTTTTCCCGCTACGCTTACTACTGGCAACACTGCTGGCCTCTCGAGAACAGAGTGAGCGTGAGTCAGTGGGCGGCGGCAAGCCCTGGGTGTCGGCCGTGTGGCCTGCTGCGCTCCCGGCCATTTGTACTCGATTTTAACCCTTTAAAAGCCTTAATAATGCTCCTAACTTGCTGCCAATTGGAGCCCGACTTAAGGCGGGCCCTGCCAGTTAAGGGTTAAACACTTCTGTCTGGTAAGCCTGGACAAACCTTTCTAGGTCCAGACCTTCTTTATCTAAAGTTCTCTTTAATGTTTCCTTTAGTGGGAATGGCAATTCATTCATGAGAATCACAACACTAGCTTCAATAAGGGTAATTTGTAGGGTCTCTATTGACCTCAGTGTACTTTCATAACTAGCATAGAAGCCCTTTAGTTCCTCGACATTGTAAGAGGGAGGATTCAACGTAGTAAGGTTAGTTATATGTGTCGCCTTAATTCTATCCCTGTGCCCATAGGGTTTCTTTAGAAGGGCAACCGCTGTTTGGTAGCTGGCTCCCTCCATTTTGAAACCTGCAATGAGTTGTTTTGCCTCGCCATTCAGTTGACCTCTTCCCTTGTGTAGCGGCGCGCGACTTATGTCGAGTTAAAAAAACTGGCAAAAAACGGGTGAAAAAAGGGTGAAAATCGAGTGAAAATGGGTGGGACAGTAATGACCCATACGTCCGACATCTGTGGCCTCCCGGCCCACACTAACTCCAGTTCCCCCACCGCACGGGAGGATGACAGTGTGACCAATAGTTCGCTAAAAGTGAGCAATGTAGCAAAATCCGCTAAACTTCCATCTTTGAGGTAACACTGTCAGGGCTCCACGAGTGCTACGTAGCTGTATGTGGTGTCATTGTGTAGCGATTTCCCCCTAGTTTTCGGCACAATACAGTTCCTTTCATGCTGATGGTTGATATAGCAGTCAGAATGGCCTGAAAAGGCCCAAAACGGCCACAGACCACCCGCTAGACAAGGGTTAAGTAGGTGAATTTTTGGAAGTCACTGAGCTCCGCATTGCTGTGGACACTACAATGGAACATATCCCAGAATCCCAGCCATAGAGTGGGATCACTGTCAAACACAGGAAGGATTATTTTCGGCAATCTTATACCGGCATTTTTGTTAACTGCAGCACGAATTGGCTCCTTGTGTTTTAGCTTACCTTTGAGGAGGATGATAACTTTATCAAGACAGTCTATACAATCCACGTCTATTTCTATGTCCGCGAAATACTCGGCGTCATCTTCATAGAGCGTTTCCATTTCGCAGCGACATAAATTTAAATCTTCGAGCTGTCTTAATACCAAAGCCAATTTAGCCTCAATCGCATCATTATCTGCATTAACTAAAAATGTAATAATATCTTTGGTGATCCTAGTCAAACCACTCTTGATACCCCCCTTGCGTCGCTTGTACTGGGACAGTGTCAACGACATGATGGCAATACACAGGAAATAGAATGGAATAATACTATATCTTACCTATATAGACGTAAAGCGCACTCAGAAAGTTAGCTGACGCCAATAAAGGCAAGATATAGGGAACCCCGACTCAAACGTAATAATTAATGATAAGTGTGATGTCGGGGTAGGGCAAAATAAGCGGGAAATATGACGCGGAACGCAATAATAAAAGTAAAGGGACAACGCATAAGGATCTCCACACTTAAATTTAAATGGTAAACCTTACATAATATGCAGCAAAATGTTGTTAGAGTACACTATGGAAGGGGAGGCCAAAAGGGTGTATAACAAGCCAATTTAAATTGTAAACCTATAATACACTAGGCTAGCCCAACATCTAATGGTACCAAAAAAATTTGTGGTAATTACCCCCTTTATATTTAGCCTAGTTAAGACCGAAGAAATACAATTTAACCCTTATAATTCTACTTTACATTAATTTGATTGTTGCAATTATATAGGCCTACCTAGCCTATAGCCTACCACCTAATTATTGATGACGTGGTTCTCCCAGGACGCAGAGGACTTGAAAGTGTCCACCCTAGCACCCCCATAGGCAAAGTTACCACCAGGAAAAATGGGTGGTACATCGGCTGGCGGCGGCCCATATGGCCGGGTAAATTACGCGGGACCCGGCGGAAATTAGGCCACAGAAAACAAACACTAAGCCCACAAACCTACAGGGGACATCAGGGAAGCGGAACTAGGGAACAGAAAGAAGGAACAGCTAGGAAATAGCAGACAATAGGAAAGCAGAAGAAAGAAAAGACAAAGAAGAAAAGATAGCATAAGGCAAAAGTCAGAGGTATCGAACGACCATATTGTGAGAATTCGATAGTAAACAAAGCGGAATTTAACTATAAACTCACAAGAGTTAACTTACTTTTATTTGTTGATAGGGATAGATAGCTCAATGATAGTGGTAGGAATAGATAGAAGATATAGTGGCCACTAAGATATAAGAATTAGGATGACTTAGCAGGAAACAGGTGGTTGTATTGGAGCGGCTAGAAGGAGATTTTGATGAGGTCGTAGCGAAAGCGATTCTGAGGTTTGTGGCGATGAACCCGCCAGTTCCGAGAATGACGCATGCGCAGTTATATTCCACCAATGCGTCATTTAACCTCTGAAGTGCGCATGGGGGGTATGAGACACCTCTGCCTGTGCGCATGTATTTGAGCTGTTTCCATCACTAAATTATTTATTTTACCATAAATAGCATTAATACTTCTCCATATGCGCCTATTATAGGTTGATTATAAAGGTATTAACCTGTTACAACAATAAAACAAGTGGAAACAGCGTTTGGATGGTCAAAATCGGCGATACAGGCCGGGAGTTACATAATGTATGGCTGAGGCAACCTCCTTTCCCGCCACTTTTCCCCAAGTCTGGCGAGACACTGTCGATCGATACTCTCTCTCTCTCTCTTGCACTCGCTTGCTAACAGTGATGACAATGCCCTGCTTGCAACTCGCTAATGTTAGCACAAAAATATACCACAGAATAAGGGAATAACAGGGAAAATAGGTGATAACTGAAGGAGGGGAGGAAAGTGGGGAAGGAGGGGAGGTAGAGGAGTGTTATTTTGCATGGCCCAGGGGCAAAAATAAAATAAAATAAATACAAAAACAAAAAATAAAAAAATTTGGTGTTTTAAATTGATTTTTTTTTCCCTGACTCTTAACCCGTGGAGCCCCGGCTAGTTTTGTAATGTTTGTTCACCAGAACCCGGCCGGTTTTCAAAAAATGGTTTTATTCCAGAAACAATAGCGAATGGGTTAGGAATGAAGGAAAAACCACGAAAAACTGCTCAAAAAGCTTAAAGAATGGTCCTACAGAGCCCCCAAAAACTTATTTTACAAGAGTACAAAATTTAAGGCAATTACCCCAAAAAAAACAGGTTATTGCGCGCTCACGCGCACGCACGTGGACTTTGAGAGTTTTCAACCATCGGCACGGTTGCATGGGATACGTACACAGTTCCCATACAAATCTGAGCCCTCTTGAGTGGCTACACCTGAGGTTACGGTCGGCGCAATTAGGGTGACCCATCAGACGCGTCGCTGGGGCTGTGCGTTACATACATCGCCTACGCGTCAGACGCGTTGCTGGGGCTGTACGGGTTAAGAGTCTTCCCGCAGTCCGCCGGGGGAACTCTTAAGAGTCTTCCCGCAGTTCCCGGGTTAACGAACTAAAAAGATATACCGGATTGATTGTAATGATAACCCGATATATTTATGGATAATAAACCCATATAAGCTTAATTTACGAAATAGTATATATCTTTCATATAGATATATAACTTAGCCTAATACTGGCGCCTAATTTGAACTTCCAGCATGTTTACTTAACCTAAACTGTCGAGTTACTTACGAGTCTCGACAATATATATTACTTTCTCCCTGTTTTCCATATAACAGTCGAGTTTAGTGTACATATAACCTATTTATGTCTATTAATAAATAAGATAATAAATTACATTGTGTGTTTATTGTGTTTATTGTTGCCTGATTGAGTTTACTATTATCATATGCACTGTGCTCGATGTGTTCCCGTCGAAGAATATTCCAAATCTAAATATCCTAAATTCGGATTGATTATAGACGATACTGAAGCCTGTTGGATTACAACCCGGCATAACTGATCTTAATATACAACACAGGTAATTTGTCATTCAAGCACAGGTAATTTATCATTCAAGCACTGAAAATAGACGTATGCAGTCATGAGATTCAGACTTTGTTTGTATGTGCGTCACTGATGAAAAAAAACAGGAAAAAAACCACAAGCCAAACATTTTGGAAACTATTTAGACTAAGGTAGTTTTGCAAATATACCAAGTGATGGGTATCAAGAAGAGAGGGAAACATTGTAAGAAAATACTATGAGTCCGATCTGCCATTATCAAATATAATCTCGCACAGACAAAGAATGCGACCAAAAAGAGAGATACGTTGTAAGAAAATACTTGTTAGATCGACCAATATCATAAATATATAATCTAGCACAAACAAAGAATGCTACCATAAATAGGTAATAATGTTTGAATATTGGAGTGCTGGACTGTACAATGTTCGAGGAGTCAGTGGAGATAACTGTATCCCAAGAACAATAATTCACTTAAGGGGAGCTTTATTTTTTCTGAACCACCTTCTCCCTCATGTTTAGACCAATTAGTTTTGCAATTTTAAAACGTTTGCCCCATTGGTTTGGTGATTTTGAGACCTTTAGTGCCATTTAGTTGTCTAATTTATTTCCTGAAGAGCGATAGCGAGCCTGTAATTTAGGATCAACTGGCCAGGAAATATTTCTACCGAAAAAATTTACAAGTTTATCTTGAAGGAGGGTCTTGGGGTATGGTTTTAAGCTTGATGGAGGTCTTAAGAGGAAAGTAAAGAAAATTCTAGATATAAACATAAATTACCAAATAAATACCCATCTCGCCTTTAACCCTTGTCTATTGGGGCCCGACTTAAGGCGGTCAAGAGAACCAAGGACTAAATGGCGGGGCCCGACTTAAGTCCAATGCGATGTTGAGCACATAATTGGCTCTGAGAGAGAGTCCGAGCGGTGGGAGGAGCACGGGTGGGCTCTGACCGTTCGGCACGGCTCCCGTACCGTGACTGGTCCCTCCTCCACACTCGTCCACATCCACTGCCTCCCTAGACAGGGAGATATGTAAGGAAATTACCGTATTTTAGGGTTTTTGTACTCGCGTTGCAACATCGTTGCAAGACAACCTGTGATCGTGCAAGGATGGTTTAGGTGTCATTGGAAAGCTCAATTATCGCCCTTTCACGGATACATAATTGTATTACGCTCTGGCTCTTGTTTATGCATGAAAAAGAGCACGGAATGAAGCTCGTTTAGGGTAAATCTGCCCGCTTGGCAGGTAGTAGATGTTTCAAACGGCCCCGCTCTTAGGGCATTAAGGTAGCCCAGACGGTATTGTGCAGCATACTTTCCTGGTTCGGCTCAATGGTTTAAGGATGGGGTTTAGTTTGTTCTCTAAACCACTATCAAGCTTAAAAAAACACCCCCTTCGATATAAGTTTGTACATTTTTCGGTTGAAAAATATGCCGGCCAAAGGCCAATTCCTCTTCAAATACAGGCTCGCTGTCGCTCGCCAGGAAAAATGTCGACACCTAAATGGCACGAAAGGTCTTAATATTGGCAAAGGAATGGGGCAAAAGGTCAGAAAATCGCCAAACTAAGGAGGACAATGTCTTGAAACCTCATAACTAATAGGGCTAAACATGAGGGAGGAGGAGGACTCGTAAAACCAACTGCCTCCCCTTAACCCGGGATAAAATATATATCCTCTCCACCCGTTGTCGATATTCTTCCTTTATCCTCACTAATATATATCCTCTCCGCCCGTTGTCGATATTCTTCCTTTATCCTCACTAATATATATCCTCTCCGTCCGTTGTCGATATTCTTCCTTTATCCTCACTAATATATATCCTCTCGCCCGTTGTCGATATTCTTCCTTTATCCTCACTAATATATATCCTCCGCCCGTTGTCTATTCTTCCTTTATCCTCACTAATATATATCCTCCGCCCGTTGTCGATATTCTTCCTTTATCCTCACTAATATATATCCTCTCCGTCCGTTGTCGATATTCTTCCTTTATCCTCACTAATATATATCCTCTCCGCCCGTTGTCGATATTCTTCCTTTATCCTCACTAATATATATCCTCTCCGTCCGTTGTCGATATTCTTCCTTTATCCTCACTAATATATATCCTCTCCGCCCGTTGTCGATATTCTTCCTTTATCCTCACTAATATATATCCTCTCCGTCCGTTGTCGATATTCTTCCTTTATCCTCACTAATATATATCCTCTCCGCCCGTTGTCGATATTCTTCCTTTATCCTCACTAATATATATCCTCTCCGCCCGTTGTCGATATTCTTCCTTTATCCTCACTAATATATATCCTCTCCGTCCGTTGTCGATATTCTTCCTTTATCCTCACTAATATATATCCTCTCCGTCCGTTGTCGATATTCTTCCTTTATCCTCACTAATATATATCCTCTCCGTCCGTTGTCGATATTCTTCCTTTATCCTCACTAATAGTAAACTATTTAAGGGGAGGCATTTGTTTTTTCGAGTCCTCCTCCCCCCCTCATGTTTAGCCCCATTAGTTATGACATTTCAAGACATTCGCCTCATTAGTTTGGCGATTTTCAGATATTTTTGCCCCCTTTCTTTGCCAATATTAAGACCTTTCGTGCCTTTTAGGTGTCGAGTTGTTTCCTGGCGAGCGCTAGCGAGCCTGTATTTGAAGAGGAATCGGCCTTCGACCGGGACATGTACACATTTATATCGAAGGGGGACTTGTGGGTGTTTTTCTTAAGCTTGATAGAGGTATAGAAAGCAAACTAAACCCCTTCCTTTAATCATTGAGCCAAGCCAGTAAATTATGCTGCACAATACCGTTTGAGCTCCCTTAATTCAACTTAGGAAAGACATTTGGAAGTCTGAAGGTTAATCAATTTATTGTTAACGCCTTTGATTCTTAGAGGTCCTTCCTAAGATGCGTAGAATTGTCTAATGTACGCCACAGTATATTGTAAATACCCCAATCGCATAGCTGGGAATAATTAGTAAGAATAATATTTCCATTACACTCTCGTATTGAAGGAGTTAAGGGAGCCCGCCTCGCTTTTTGTCTCTTTTTCCCCCTCTTTCTTTGTCTTCTATCCATGCGGCCCCATTCAGCCTACTGTTTTAAGACGTTTACCCCATCCAGGTGTCAATATTTTCCTAACGAATGGTAGCGAGCCAGCATATACTGTATATATAATTTTGTTTTGACAGCAAGCTAAATTTGAACGCTTTTCGATAGAAAAATGTCTCCGGCGAAGTAGGATTTTGCAATACAATGCTGGCTCGCCAGGAAGAAATCGACACATGGATGGGGATAAACGTTTTAACTCCCTCCGTCATATTATGTTCCAGCAAGTCCGAGGAGGCGGGAGCCCGGTATCATTGCCCCTGTACCCCACAACTGTCAAAACCACACTGTGGGACCGTTAGAATTGTCGAAGAAACTTTGGGTTGCCACCAATCGACAGATTTTCATCTAACTTACCGAACTTACTGAGCTCCATATGACGCTAGAGCGTCATATAACTTATTAGAGAGCTATGAAGATAAGTCCATATGACGCAATCGCGTAATATGAGTTATTTGGCATAAGTTCCATATGACGCGGTAGCGTCATATGAGTCTGAAGGAGTTAATTAAAATAGTTGGCTGAATGTGGTCGAATGGATACAAAACAAAGAAAGAGAGAAATGGAGAGAAAGAGAAAAACATCAGGTGACCCCCCTTAACCCTTAATTGGCGGCGCGCAACTTATGTCTTGTGAAATAAATTTGGACCAAGTGGCGGTTCACAACTTATGTCGTGCGCCATTTTCAGCACGTAATGTTGCTGAGAGAGAGAGCTGAGCGGTGTGAGGAGCCTAGCAACTCTATGACCGCTCACGACCACCGCGGTGGACCAACTGAGGTAACTCCCACCCTTCCCTCCCCTCTCTCACTCGCTACACACGGAATTATGTAGGGAAATTACCTAATTACAGGGTTTTTGCACTCGTGTTCCACGATCATTGCAAGAGAACCAGCGGTCGTACAAGGATGGTTCGGGTGTCATTGGAAAGCTCTGTTTACGCCCTTTCAGGTATAGATACTTGTTTTACGCTCTGGGTCTTATTTAGGCATGAAAATTATCATGTAAACAACCCTATTTAGGATAAAAATACCCCGCTGGGCACTACGGTCCGCTAGACCGCCTAGCCCGCTAATAAGGTGTTAACGACAAACAAATTATGTAAATAATCTCAAAATCCTAGCCAGTTATGCAATTAATTATCCTTTCAGTTGAAGATGACACCATATATCGTTATATTCAAGCAAACAAGGAAACGTTAGGTGATATTAAACTTAAAGTGATTATCTCAATTACTTCCAACAAGTGTTTCTTAACCCGTAATTTGTTTTATTTTTTTTTTTTCTGTGATTGAGGGAGGCAAAAGGCATAACTGCCTATAGCGAGTGCCTCCCCAAGAGGTGAAAGAGTGACAGGGCCAAAATCAAGGGACGTTCGAGCCAAAATGCCTGGACACACAGAGTTTGAAGCAATTTAAGTCACAGGAAGAGGGAAAGACTGATTCTCGGAGAGAGTTCCAGAGCTCAGCTGTTGAGTAGAAGAAAGTTTGAGAGTAACGTTTCACTCTTGGGTTGGAGAGTTGCACAGAGTAGGGGTGGGATTGAGTTGCAAGACGGGTACCACGTGCCCCACGTAAAGGAGGTGGTATGCACTGGGATAGCTCTGAGGAACACTGATTATTATAGTAGCGAGAGAGATGCAACATTGCGGCGGAGAGAGAGAGAGAGATTGCAGAGAGTTGGTGAGTGGACGGGAGTTAATGATACGAAAGGCCTTCCTTTCAACTTTGTCTAGGAGAGCGGTGTGAGAGGAACCTCCCCACACATGTGAACAATACTCAATACAAGGGCGCACTATGCCCCTGTACAGAGCAAGAAGCTGTGCAGGGGAAAAGAACCCCCTAAGGCGGTTGAGCACACCCAGCTTCTGGGAGGCTGCCTTAGCAAGACTGGTAATATGGTCCTTCCATATGATAGCAGAAGAAAAAGAGACACCAAGAATATTGAGAGAAGATGGAGGGTTGATTTTTGTATTGTTAAAGAAGAAGGGATAGTCTGCTGGGAGATCCTGACGGGTAGATAGATGGAGAAATTGGGTTTTGGAAGCAATAAAGTTAACAAGGTTTTCTCTGCCCCAATTTGAAATAGTATTTAGATCAGAATTTAACCCGCTGTATCCCAGCGTCGCACGTGTTGCGTCGACAATGTTCGATCACCAGAACCCAGCGACGCAACGTTTGCGTCAGTGTCACTCCGGTCCCAATTACTCCGGTCCTATGGCACCTAGAGGGCTCAGATTTGTATGGGAACTGTGTAAGTATCCCACGCACCCATGCTTATGGTTGAAAACTCTCCAAGTCCAACCGCGTGCGCGTGAGCGCACAAAAACATGTTTTTTTGGAGGAAATTGCCTTCAATTTTTAACTCTTGTAAAATCCGTTTTCGGGGGCTCTGTAGGACCATTTTTTGCACTTTTTGACCAATTTTTTGTTTGTTTTTCCTTCATTCCTAACCCATTCGCTATTGTTTCTGGAAAAAAAAATCAAAACCTGCTGGGCCCTGGTGGTACATTTATACTCCCCCAGACATATATGACGCGATCGCGTCATATGGAACTTATAACCAAAAACTCATATGACGCGATCGCGTCATATGGACTTATCTCTATGCCTCTCCAATAAGTTTATGACGCGATTTTGCGTCATATGAGCTCAGTAAGTCCGATAAGTTAGCTTACGATAAAACCGTTGGTGGCAACCTCAGCCTCCTCCGATAATTCTAACGGCCGTAGTGTTGTTGTGAGTGTAGTGCGAGGCAGTGGCAATGATCCTGGGGCTCCCGCCTCCTCGGACTTATTGGAACATAATATGTCGGAGGGAGTTAATAACTAGCTGGGGCTCAGCAGGTTAAGAGTTCTTGAACTTTTTTTTTTTTTTTTTTTTTTTTCTGTATTCCAACTTACTTCCTCTCGGGCATAGGCTGAGAGCCTTAACATTCACCGCTTTACAATGAACAGTGAAGCCTGTGAGGTCTTGTTCCAGTCTAGGGAGTGAGACATGTGAAGCACGTAGAGTACAATGAAGATTCAGAACGAAGTAGTGACTTATAATGATAAAGTATAGAATAAAATAAAGATTCAGAACGAAGTAGTGACTTATAATGATAAAGTATAGAATAAAATAAAGATTCAGAACGAAGTAGTGACTTATGATAAAGTATAGAATAAAATAAAGATTCAGAACGAAGTAGTGACTTATAATGATAAAGTATAGAATAAAATAAAGATTCATAACGAAGTAGTGACTTATAATGATAAAGTATAGAATAAAATAAAGATTCAGAACAAAGTAGTGACTTATAATGATAAAGTATAGAATAAAATAAAGATTCAGAACGAAGTAGTGACTTATGATAAAGTATAGAATAAAATAAAGATTCAGAACGAAGTAGTGACTTATAATGATAAAGTATAGAATAAAATAAAGATTCAGAACAAAGTAGTGACTTATAATGATAAAGTATAGAATAAAATAAAGATTCAGAACGAAGTAGTGACTTATAATGATAAAGTATAGAATAAAATAAAGATTCAGAACGAAGTAGTGACATGATAAAGTATAGAATAAAATAAAGATTCAGAACGAAGTAGTGACTTATAATGATAAAGTATAGAATAAAATAAAGATTCAGAACGAAGTAGTGACTTATAATGATAAAGTATAGAATAAAATAAAGATTCAGAACGACGTAGTGACTTATAATGATAAACTATAGAATAACATAAAGATTCAGAACGACGTAGTGACTTATAATGATAAAGTACAGAATAAAATAAAGATTCAGAACGACGTAGTGACTTATAATGATAAAGTATAGAATAACAAAGATTCAGAACGACGTAGGGACTTATAATGATAAAGTATAGAATAACATAAAGATTCAGAACTACGTAGTGACTTATAACAGCCGAAATGAGGGCTGATAAACTATAACCTAAAATAAAGACGCAGAACGAAGTAGCGACTTATAATAGCCAAAATATAGGCTGATAAAGTATAAGAAAAAATATTGACACAGAACTACGTAGTGACGTCTTATAATAGCCGGAAATAAAGGCTGATGAACACAGGAATGTATAATATGAATTCCCAAACTGGTTGTGAAATAATATTGTTAACCGTGTAACGTAGTTGATCGAATTATTCACAAGAACTAATATAGAAGAGATATCTTGAACATAAGTTAACACAACCTCAACCTTCTTGACTTTTTTCTCCTCAGACTGATTTTACTTTAAGCTAAGGGTGGTATTTGTAGAAACTAACCTAGCCTAACCCAACCTGCCAAGCTTTTAACCTAACCCAAGCCTAGCCTAGCCTATAGCTAGCCAATCTGTTGTTATTATTAACTCTTGTAGATATTGTATTTAGTATCCTACTGTAGCTATATATATCTGTAATTTTAGTTGTTGCTTGCACGATCTTGTAGTAACCTTTGACTGATACACTTTTTTATCTAAAAAGAGTAGGCTACTGCTTTACTAGGCTACAGCGACACCAGGGCAATCTGTTGACACAGTATATTAACCCCTTGTGTGCAGTCACACTTTATTTTTATATAATCTCTATTTGGTGATTTGTATATTAAGTTACATATTATGTTATTGTCACACGGACGTTCATATGTTGAAGGTATGGATTGAGTAAACCAATTAACTTAACATATGTACAATATATTATCCTTAACTAGGTTGTATTTACAATATTTACAGTACTTGAGTAAACACATATTCTCATTAGAACTGCTATATATAACAGCAGTCCTTCAATAGTTCTTAAGACACAATAGTCACCAATCTTGGAATTCACAAAGTTTCTTCACAGGGCTTCTTCGATGTAAGAGTATCCAGGAGGTCTTAATAGCTCTGTGTCTATCAGTAATCTGTCTGACCACGGCGATCTGGCTCTATTTATACCCTGTTCCATTATTAATGTTCGCCTTGCATATTGAAAAAAAACCGAACATACATTATGAATAAGTAACTAATGAACAGAATATAATGAACTGATTTGAACCCTAATTAGAAGAAAATTTGTCCTAATACTCAAATGCATCTTTGGAACCCTTATTCTTTATACAGGATTCAAAAGTACCGTGTGAACCAAATAATACCCATGAAATGAAACAAAATCTATGGGATTCAAAAGGATCATATGGACCAAATAATATACAGGAAAATAAACAAACCTACTAGACCATAATTAAACACTTCAATAATCCGACTCAATGTGACAGAATCTTTACTACTATATTTACTTATATGAAATATATTTAGAATTCGTGAAGCACACATATTTTACATTCTTCATAAAAAGGAATGTATTCAAAACAAACCCCAGTGAAACTAGAATAAAGCACTTAAACCATTACCATGAAAGGGTTAACGTAAACTAGTGAAGATAATACAAATAATAATGATCAGATACTAAAGCTATACAAAGTTGAGAATGTGACAGTTATATATATATATTAGTTTAAGGTTACGTTATCACACCTGGTAGCCTATTTCTGCGTATTTCAATTTTATTATTTTCGGTTAGGTTATTCAACGCTGGTAGCCTATTGTTGCGTATTTCAATTTAAAAACAAAACTTTTGGTTAGGCTATCGCCCCTGGAAGCCAAATTCTGCGTATCTCAACATTTTTATTTTCGGGTAGGCTATCACCCTTGATAACCTATTTCTGCGTATTTCAACATATTTGTTTTCGGTTGAAGTGATTGAAGTGTTTTTAAAGTGAGCGAAGTGTTTTAAAATGAGTTAAGTGTTTTAAAGTGAGTGAAGTGTTTTTTAAGTGAGTGAAGTGATCTGAAGAAAGTGACTGTTACCATGCCTCCGCTTGTACGAACTGCGCCGGTAGGTTTGATGAGTCCATGTTTGCTACTGTCGATCTTCAAGTCTGCCGCCTCTGCCAGCAACGAGATAATTTTACATTGAAATTAGATGAAGCCTACAACAAGATCAACGTCCTCACCATGAAGCTGGAATCACTCCAAGAGTTTGTAACACTCAACGTTGGAGTACCACAAACTACAATTGTCACCGCAACTCCAGCAGCCACCAACGCCCAAACAATGCCAACAATTCAACGCCTGCAGTAGCCACTTCAGCTGATGGTTCCGATACTCAAGAAACAAATAGTGACTCTCTTCCCCCTCCAGACAACTTCCGTGTCGTGAGGAACAACCTTTGCCCCAAGACCAGGAAACCCATACCGATTATGGAGTGTCAAAACCGTTTCCAGATACTCACAGACTCAGATGACGAAGAGGAGATAGAAGAAGTCCGGCTCGTGGGAGACTCGATGATACGTGGTCAGCTCACAGAGTTTTGCGCCAGGGCACCTAAGACCAGGAAGCGTTTTTGTATCCCTGGTGGTGGTGTGGATGGCGTAGTTGCTGCAGTTGATGAAGTATCAAAGTTGGCCCCTGCTAATACAATATACGTCATCCACGTTGGATCCAACGATGTACAGCGAACCCGGTAAGAAGATTTGCTTTTAAAGTACCAGCAGCTGATCAATTCGTTTAAGGAGAAGTCATCAAGGATCATCGTCTCAGGAATCGTCCCCCGGCTTAGTGTAAAGAGCCGATTTTACAACATAGCCACCAGCACAAATCGTTGTCTAGCAAACCTCTGCAGGAAGGAGAACGTGGGATTCGTCGACACCTGGGACAATTTCTACTACGATGACTATTTGTTTTCGGACGATGGAGTTCATCTGAACCAGGTGGGAGCAGCACGTTTTGGGCGTCTTCTCAACGATGCGGTGAAGGATTTTCGGAGAAGAAATTGACTCAGCACAGGACAACCAGGAAGGAGGACCGAAGACAGCGAGGACGGTAACCTGCAAAGGAATTAACTGTGAATCCGTCAAGAACCGCGAATTTGGATAAAGCTCCACCAACACGACCCAAATTCAAAACCGCCAGGGATAACAACCGAGGACCGAGGACAGCCATGAATTTAAATGTAGATCCGACCAAAACCAAAAATTTGATTAAAGAATGTTCTGTAAGTTCTAAAATCGCAACTTTAAAGGTTTTCTATGCAAACGCTCGTAGCATACGCAATAAATTTTCAGATATAGAGGAACTAGTGTTTACAGAAAATTATGATGTGATTGGCATAACAGAATCTTGGCTGAATACAGAAGATAGAGACTTTTTAGCAGAGTATTCACTTCCCGGTTATGTAATGTTTGAGAAAAGCCGAATAAATAAAAATGGAGGTGGCGATTTATTTTATATCAAAGAAAGTCTTAACCCGACCCTCTTGTCAAAACCTCAAATTGTGAACGTCGACACATTTTTTGTGCTAATAAAGAATAATAAAGGTACACAAATTATACTTGCACTAATATACAGACCTCCAACTCAATCAGTGCAAACTGACCGAGAAATTTATGAACAAATTGCAGATGTAAGTAACTCACAAGATACCGTATTTTTTGGCGACTTTAATTTACCTGTGACCAAGTTGGGCAATACTCTTACTTCACACTCCGGTCATGACGTGTATGCGAACTTGAAAGAGAGTTCACTCTATCAATTTGTTAGATCGCCGACCCGTGGTAATAATGTTCTTGACCTTGTACTTGCAACAAAGGAAGAATTAATAGAGAATTTGAATGTTGGTGATGAATTCAGTAACAGCGACCATCGTACAATAATTTTCACTTTAAAGTTTACTAGTATCGAACCAAATAGCAGCATCGAAAAAGTCCCTAATTTCAAGAAAGCAAACTTTCATAAACTTAGAGCTATGTTTAAAGAAACTGACTGGAGCTTTTTAATTCACAATAACGACATAAATACATCTTGGGAATTATTCGAAACCACTTACCTAAAAGCAGTGCAGGACTGCATACCATCGAAAATACGACGTACAGGCCATAATAATAAGCCCAATTGGTGGAATAAAGATATTTCAAACTGTCTGCTTGCTAAAATTTTTGCTAATGATAGATTAAAATCCTTACAAAATGACAAACAACGGGTGAAATTTGTAGAGCTATGACGCAACGCCAACAAGTAAATTAAGCAAAGTAAAAAGACCCTGGAGTTACATGTTGCAAATCAAAGTAAAACAAACCTGAAAGAATTCTATAGTTATATCAGAAAGAAAAAAGTAGTTACTTCAACTGTTGGACCGTTAGTCGATGAAAATGGAGAATACACCAAAGACGAAGTACAAATGAGTAATGCCCTCAATATCTTCTTTGCATCAGTTTTTACAACGGAAGACCTCAGTGATATCCCTACACCATCGCCGATTCAGATTGATAATTCAGATGTTCTAAGCAATATCACCGTTACAGAGAGAGAAGTATTGAATTGTTTCGGTAAACTCAAGGTAAATAAAACGCCTGGACCTGATACAATCACACCTAAAGTCCTAAAGGAAGCTAAGGATCTATCTATCTATCTATTGCCTGACGCCGTGATCCCCGAAGGGGTGGCCACGAACGAACCGCCCCCATGCACCTCTGTCCCCAGTCAGTCGACGCCCCTCCCCCCAACCAGCACCGCCTTCGTTCATGTAGTTCCTCACTCCATCCTTCCACCTCATATTCGGTCTACCTCTCCCCCTCTGTCCCTCCACCTCGCTCTCGTACACCCTCTTAGTCATTCTCTCGCTTTCCATACGTTCCATATGGCCGAACCATCTCAAGTTGTTCCTTTTCACACTTTCCAGCACATCTACCTCCACACCACACCTCCTTCTTACTTCCTCATTAGTCTGTCTATCCCTCCATGTAACTCCGCACGCACTCCTTAAGTAATTCATTTCCACTGCTCTCACTCTTGGTCTGAGTCTCTCAACCAACGTCCATGCTTCGCTTCCGTAAGTCAGTGTCGGGATTACCACACTGTCATGCAAGGACTTCTTCACTTCCATACTGACCACCCTATTTCTTGTTACTGCTTTTAGCGTTCCTACAACCCTCTTCCCCTGTTGTACCCTCTCCCGCACCTCTTCATCCATAGTCCCATCTTTACTCAACACACTGCCCAGATACTTAAAAGAGTTGACGATCTCCATAGCCTGACCGTTCAGCTTCACCTCACACTCTGTGACTTCACCCCTTTCGAAGACCATAACCTTGCTCTTCCCCGTATTTACCTTCAAATTCCGTTTTTTCGCACACTGTTCCAAACTCATTTACCAGACCCTGCAACTCCCATTCATTATCACTCATCAGAACTGTATCATCCGCAAACAGCAGTATAGGTAGCTTCCACTCAATTCCCTCCCTTTTCAGCGATACACCAACATCCACTGCTCTTGATAGTATTTCTTTCATAACTCCATCCATATATACAGTAAACAACCACGGGGACATCACACACCCCTGTTTCAAACCAACATTCAGGTCAAAGAACTCGCTCTGCTCACTCTCCACACGTACTGCCGCCTTTGCACCCTCATACATGCTCTTCACTGCTTTCAGCAACTTGCCCTCTACTCCGTATATTCTAAGTACTTTCCACAAACCTTCTCTATCCACTCTGTCATAGGCCTTCTCCAAGTCCATAAAGGCAACATACACCTTTTGTTTCTTCTCCAGATACTTCTCCACAACACAATTCAGGGTAAAAATCTGATCTACACATCCTCTTCCCTTCCTAAAACCTCCCTGCTCGTCGCCTATCCATTTCTCCGTTCTCACTCTCACTCTCTCAATCACTACCCTACTGTATACCTTCCCTACTACGCTTAGAAGACATATTCCTCGGTGGTTACCACACTCCTCTTTCCCCTTTGCCCTTATATAGGGGGACTATTATGCCAGTCTTCCAGTCATCGGGTGCACTCCCCTTCTCCCATGCTAGTTTGCACATTTTCCATACCCATTCTATCACTATCTCACCACCATACCTCAACATTTCCCCACACACTCCATCTGTTCCTGGTGCTTTCCCCAACTTCACTCTTTTCATGGCTTCCCACACTTCTGACCTCCTGATCCCCACCTCCTCCTCCACTACTTCTCTTCTTCTCCCTCCCATACCATATCCAGCTATGTTTGCTGGCTCTTCATTCCTTTCATTTAGCAACTCACTGAAGTACTCCCTCCATCTTTCGACTCTCTCTTGCTTCTCGGCTAGCATTATCCCATTCTTATCTTTCACACCCTTACTGTTTCCCTTGCTACCTTCCCTAACTTTCTTGACTTCTTTCCAGAACAGTTTCTTACTCTCCCTCCATTTTACACTCAGATTCCTTCCAAATTCCTCATCTACTCTTCTCTTACTTTCCTTCACTACTCTCTTCACCACCCTCTTACTCTCCACGTACCTCGCTCGTTTCTGTCTCTCGGAATCTTCATTCCCTCTACTACCCAACCACTCTCTATATGCTTTCTTCTTTTCTTCCACAGCTATTCTTACCTCTTCTGTCCACCATGCTGTACCTTTCACTCCCCTCCCTCTTCTCCTCACTCCACACACCTCCTCACATGCTGCACAGATCTCATCCTTAAACACCTTGCTCATCTCCTCCACTTCCTCCATAACTTCCAGGTCGAACCCACCTAGTCGTCTTTCCACTGCTCTCCTGTACTCCTCCCTGACTTCCTCCTCCTGCAACCTCTCCACCCTCCTCACCATTCCACCCTCCTCTCGCCTCCCTCCCGCTCTCCTCACCCACTTCTTTTGTATCCTAACCTTAGCTACCACTACATAATGATCAGACAGACCCCCTCCAATACTCCTATACACCCTAGCATCCATCACAGATTTCTTCATTCGTTCATCCACACATACATAATCAATCAATGACTTTCGTTCCACCACTGTCTTATCCTTCATCGTCAACATCCGTTTCCATGTGTACCTGTGGATCATTCTGTGTCGGAAGAAGGTGTTGGCTATCCACAGCCTCCTCCCCACATACGTCCACAAGTGCACTACCATTCCCATTCACCTCTGATGGTACCCCCCACCCTCCCACCACTCCCTCAACTTTCCTATCACCCACCTTACCATTCATATCCCCAATCAGAAATATTCTTTCGTTCTTGTCAAACTTCTCCAGGCACGCCTCCACATTCATCCAGAACTCCTCTTTCTTTCTTTCAAGTATATCCTCTGTCGGGGCATACACGCATACAATCACCCACGTTTGTATTCCTACTTTCATTCTCACCCACACAATCCTTGAACCCACAGACCCATACTCTCTTACACATTCCTTCCATTTGCTACTTACAAACAAACATGCACCTTCTCTCGCTGTTCCTTCACTCACTCCAGCACACACACCCATTCCACACTCCCACTCTCTCACATCTGAACCTTTCCATTTGGTCTCTGTCATTCCACATACATCCAGCCTGGCATTCACTAACACTTCCAGAACCTCTCTCTCTTTTGTGCCATCATTCATGCCACTAACATTCCACGTAGCCATTCTCAGAATGTCCGAAGGCATGTCCTTAGTCGGTCGTGGTTCGTCAACGTTGGTTCCGTCCGCATCCGAGGCTGTTCGTTCGTTTTTTTTTGCTTAGATATTTTTTCCGGGTGGGGGTCGCAAGCCCACCGACCCAACCTCTTTAGTCGCCTCTTACGACACGCAGAAGGCAGAAGGCACAGAAGCTAAGGATGAGCTATCTAAACCACTGACATTGCTATTCAATAAATCCTTGCAGTCTGGAACTATGCCTGATCAGTGGAAGATAGCCAACGTAACACCGATATTAAAAAAAGGCAGCAAATCCCTACACAGTAACTATCGTCCAATTAGCTTAACCTCAGTTGTATGTAAAATACTAGAAACACTCATAAGAGACAGACTCGTAAATCACTTAGAGGAAAATAACATACTTAAAGATACTCAACACGGCTTTCGTAAAAAACGTTCCTGTTTAACAAAACTCTTAGACTTCTTCCACGATATCCTCTACCTCTACGATGAGAGTAAAGCTGTAGATATTATATACCTTGATTTTCAAAAGGCCTTTGACAAAGTTCCCCACAAACGTTTACTGCTAAAACTAAAAGCTCATGGAGTACAAGACGGTGTGTTGAAATGGATAGAAAATTGGCTCAGCGACAGAAAGCAAAGGAGTAGTCATAAACGGTAAGGCATCTAAATGGACCAATGTAAGTAGCGGGGTACCCCAGGGATCGGTACTAGGACCAATTATCTTTCTAAATTACATCAACGACATAGATGAGGGTCTCACCTGTACTATCTCAAAATTTGCTGACAATACAAAAATTGCAAATAGCGTACTCTCAAAAGAACAAGTTGACGATATGCAACACAATCTAGATAAGTTATCATGTTGGGCCCAAATTTGGCAAATGAGTTTCAATGCGGATAAATGTAACGTACTACATATCGGATACCAAAATGAGAAAGCAAACTATTTGATGAATGGCACTCAGCTTAAGAATGTAAACAGAGAAACCGATCTGGGAGTAACAATATCGAGTAACCTAAAACCGAGTCAACAATGTTTAGAAGTTGTTAAGAAGGCAAACAAAATAATTGGCTTTATAGGCAGGTCATTTGAGCATAAATCCAAAGTCGTTATCCTAACCCTTTACAATTCCTTAGTCCACCCTCTTCTGCAATACTGCGATCAATCCTGGTGCCCTTATTACCAAAAAGATATGGACAAGCTAGAACGAGTTCATCATAGAGTTACCAAAATTATACCTAGCCTAAAGAACAAACCATACGAGGAGCGTCTTAGAGAATTAAATATATTTCCTTTAACCCAGCGCAGATTAAGAGGCGACTTAATTCAAGTGTTCAAAATCATCAAAGGCATCGACAATATGAACTGTAGTAAGTACTTCACCATCGACCAATCTAATTGCACGCGGGGAAACGGGTGCAAAATTATTGGGAAATCTTTTAACTCACACGAAGCTAAACATTTCTTCGATCGAGTTGTCAACTTATGGAATGGGCTTCCCCGAGATGTTATAGACTGCAGCACCGTTGATTCATTTAAACTCCGCCTAGACAAATATCTCGCATCAAACCCGCTACTGACTGCTTTTGTAAATGAATAACTTTATTTTATCCTCCCCTCAGTTACTAACCCATCTGTCCCCTACTAACTTCCTAATCCTGCCCACGGACATTAGTTCCAGGGCAGTAGTTCCCTTTCCAATGTTCCCGTACCCACTCTAAACCACTGTTTGGACACTTGATCCTCAGTGTTTTGGAGGACAAGCAGCCTAGAAGGGTCACTAGATCTGTTGTTGCTTGATTTCCTTTGTACTCCTTTGTACTCCTTTGAAGGAGTTTTTTCTTTAATATTGGAGAAACTGTACTCTAAGTGATATCATGAAACATGGACGTAGCACTGTCCGGAGTTTGAGATTAAGTAGAAAAGGAAAAATATGCTCTCTTTGTACACTTCACTACGAACTTGGACACTCAATAAATTATAACACAACTGAATAAAATCTGAGTGTTCGCTAAGTATTACGTATAGTATAGGGTGTGTATCGTAGGTAAAAACTATATTTAACGTTTACGTGGACTTAATTTAGTGAAATCCTGAATATTATATTTATATAATTAACCTGCATAGTTGGGTGTTATGTTCTCATACTGCGAAAGAACATTTGGGCAAGGAGAGTTCAGAGTAGGCCTCTATGATAACGTTAAATTGAACACTAACATATTTTATATAACCTTCACAATAATTCCTAAAACTCAGTAACACAGAGACACTTAGGATGGGGGTGCTGAGGAGAAGTGAGATCCATGAGAGGGAATCTGGTCAACGTAGGATTCGTAGTTCCTCCTTCTGTTTGGCACCAGAGGGAACTGCCGTTCTCACACACAACTAGAAAAGGTCACTTCTAGCTCGTCTAACACATCTCCGGGTCGCCACACTCGTTGAACTTTTTATAGAGAAATTGGCTAGCCCTATTCGAAAGTAACTCCTACACTGGTATATACCCAGTGATCGACTTTAAAGCTAGTGGAAGGTATTGCCTCGTGTTTGTCTACCCATCATATTTTTCGGGCAGGTAATAGTCAGATGATAAATTGAGTCTTGATTAATTCATTTCGGAATAGTAGGGACATGTGGATTTCGATCTTTTAATTATTGTGAAGTTAATAATTTCCTTAAAAAATATAATCGACAGAGGAATACATGGATATTGTTATTCTGTATTTCTTAAAATTAAACTCATATTTTAGAAAGCTTGCATGGTTGAAGGATAAATATTTTGCATTGATTTGTACTTTCATCTATTTTCAATGTTGTATGCAAAGCTTTCATTACTCTCTGTTGATCTGCTATTGTTGATACAGGTGATCTTCCGCACTGTAGAGGTGGTTATTCTGGTCACATCTGTTGAAATAGAACATCGGATGTTGATGAGGAATTAGCATAAACTCCTCTTCATTATAATCAAAATCCGGTTCTTGGGTTGGATACGCCTTTGTCCCGTATCTCGGACCTTGTGATGGGCCCGGAAGAGGCCCAGGTGATTGGCCCGGAAGCAGGTCATGCTTGATGAGGGGCCCTGCATTTCCCGTGGGTCTCGGTAGAGGGTGTTGATTTATGCTGGTAGACTGTGTTGTTTCTTGACACCATAGAGGACGTTGATTGATGATGGTAGACTGAGTTGTTTCTTTTTCTGCTCGTGTCTGTGCCCTTCGCTTTGTTCTTTTTCTCTCCTTGATATTTGCTAGTCTGGCTCTGGTTTGATGTGTCTCTCTGTGGTTTGTGAGGACATCTGATGGGGTTGCTAACTTGGCTTTTTGCAACCCCGTCATCTCACCCTGATACGCTGAGAAACCTAAGTAAATCTCTTATAGTAAATACGAGATATGAGTTAAAGTATAAGAGAGTACCAATGTAAAGCATATCCTACACCAGTGACATAAGGTGTATAGTGCATAGTAGAAGAGAGAGAGACAAGTATATCCGAGTTCCCTCATGGATCCTTGTCCGTGCTAGGCTCATATATGTATGTAACCATTGTTTTACCATATATGTATGTAACCATTGTTTTACCATAAATTATTATGTTCTATCCAACAACCAACTCTACTCCTAAATAAGTAATACTGTTCTACCTAGCGAATTATTAATTAAAGTTGTTAACGAGATGTGCTCAGTGTTATATTTTACCCTTTACTCTTTCTGTGCATGTGTTGTATGATGTGTACTACTCCAGTCGAGTAGAACCTACCAAATACCAATACAAACCCGGTAAAAAAAAAAAAAGGCATAACAAACACTCATAATTTTTGTTTGTAATTACTAAAACTAAGACTATATTAGAACATAAAGTTCCAATATGATCTGAAAGCCTGGCGGATATTCTAACCGTCCCACATCAACAGATCATGGAAGCAAAAAGATTAAAACAGAACAGAAAAAAAACTAGTCTAATGAGAACGGCAAAGACAAAATATTGGTGATGGAATTTTGTTACGAGTCAATTTCCAATAAAGGAAACAATCAAATGCAATATCAATGTAAAACACGCCATTGGAGGGATGTGGATATTTTAACACAGTGGGTAATACTTTCGAATATATTAATCGGGAAAAAAAAAAAAAAAAAAAAAAAAAAAAAAAAAAGCCATATTAAAACTTTTTGTAAGTATCTTGCTTTGACCAGTTTACCACTACAGTTTATGATGACAAACCATTAAATAATTACCGGTTTATGATGACACTTTTCTACCTTTCATTCGGGCTACAAGTAGACGAGTGTGTTCAGCTGAGGAAGGAACCTAGAGTTAGTGGACCTTAGTGACGTGCCATCTGGGGAAGTAAACTGTGGTAATCTGGATAATATACAGTAGCCCCTGTGTACCAGGCTGGATAACTGTGGTAACCTGGATAATATACAGTAGCCCCTGTGTACCAGGCTGGGTAACTGTGGTAACCTGGATAATATACAGTAGCCCCTGTGTACCAGGCTGGATAACTGTGGTAACCTGGATAATATACAGTAGCCCCTGTGTACCAGGCTGGATAACTGTGGTAACCTGGATAATATTCAGTAGCCCCTGTGTACCAGGCTGGATAACTGTGGTAACCTGGATAATATACAGTAGCCCCTGTGTACCAGGCTGGATAACTGTGGTAACCTGGATAATATTCAGTAGCCCCTGTGTACCAGGCTGGATAACTGTGGTAACCTGGATAATATACAGTAGCCCCTGTGTACCAGGCTGGGTAACTGTGGTAACCTGGATAATATACAGTAGCCCCTGTGTACCAGGCTGGATAACTGTGGTAACCTGGATAATACACAGTAACCCCTATGTACCAGGCTGGATAACTGTAGTAACCTGGATAATACACAGTAGCCCCTGTGTACCAGGCTGGATAACTGTGGTAACCTGGATAATATTCAGTAGCCCCTGTGTACCAGGCTGGATAACTGTGGTAACCTGGATAATACACAGTAACCCCTATGTACCAGGCTGGATAACTGTAGTAACCTGGATAATACACAGTAGCCCCTGTGTACCAGGCTGGATAACTGTAGTAACCTGGATAATACACAGTAGCCCCTGTGTACCAGGCTGGATAACTGTGGTAACCTGGATAATACACAGTAACCCCTATGTACCAGGCTGGATAACTGTAGTAACCTGGATAATACACAGTAGCCCCTGTGTACCAGGCTGGATAACTGTGGTAACCTGGATAATATACAGTAGCCCCTGTGTACCAGGCTGGATAACTGTGGTAACCTGGATAATATTCAGTAGCCCCTGTGTACCAGGCTGGATAACTGTGGTAACCTGGATAATACACAGTAACCCCTATGTACCAGGCTGGATAACTGTAGTAACCTGGATAATACACAGTAGCCCCTGTGTACCAGGCTGGATAACTGTGGTAACCTGGATAATATACAGTAGCCCCTGTGTACCAGGCTGGATAACTGTGGTAACCTGGATAATATTCAGTAGCCCCTGTGTACCAGGCTGGATAACTGTGGTAACCTGGATAATATACAGTAGCCCCTGTGTACCAGGCTGGATAACTGTGGTAACCTGGATAATATACAGTAGCCCCTGTGTACCAGGCTGGATAACTGTGGTAACCTGGATAATATACAGTAGCCCCTGTGTACCAGGCTGGATAACTGTGGTAACCTGGATAATACACAGTAGCCCCTGTGTACCAGGCTGGATAACTTATCCAGCACAGGCTGCAAAGGTCAATGCTAATAGGATGAGCGACGTGGCCAAGTTGGAATAACTGATGATAATGATTATAAGAGAGAGCGAGATAGAGAGAGTATTGCTGTTAATATGTAAATGAGTATGTTTTAGTATAATCCCTAGTAATGACTACAGAGCTTTAACCTTACATGGCTACAGCGAGCTGAGTTAATATTCCATATAATGAACCACCACAGCTTGTATATAATATATATTATATATAATAGTATACACTATTCCGGGATACCTGTATGGCATTTCTGGAACACTGCTTTAAAGGGAAACAGGAGGACCAGTTAGTAAATGATTACTATACAATACGTCCCAACACACACGCTTATTAACACACATTTACACGCGCATACACACACACACACACACACACACACACATACAGATGTCACAGTGGCCGAGTGCACTAAGTCATTGTACTATAATCGTTTGGCTCAGGTAGCGCGGGTTCAATCCCAGCTACCTGTGGTTGAGGTTTTACCTGGTTCCATGCCCTACCCCTTTTGGAGATATGTAGACCCTTTTGTGTCAGCCATAGTCAACCTGTTGACTACTTATGATGCGCTAGATTAAGGAACAGTGTGCTTACAGCTGCATTGGCTCGGAAACAAAAACTATTGCAAATAATATTATCATACAGATAGACATACATATATCTCCCTCATTCTTTCATCAATATTTCATTCAGTTGCTCTCTGACCCCTGACCTGTGCGGACGTCCCCAGTGACCGCTAGTGAACCTGTTTACCCTTAGTGAGGTCCTAGTGAACTTTCATAGTGATGGCTGTTGTTGATGAGTCTGCTGTCTCCTCCCATACTCTCCAGCTTTGTCTTGCTTTGCAAGAGAGACTGGAGAGTGTGGAGCAGGAGATTCAGTGTCTCAAAGATGAAAATTTGGCCTTGAGACTAGCTATGGCGGAGAAGAAGTGTGAGGCTACCGGAAGTGTTCCCAGGGATCGTGAAGCCCCTTGGAAAGTGGTGTCAACTAGTGCAACGGCCTGCAAGCTGAAAAGGCAGCCAGTCAAGACCCACAACAACTTCAGCACCTTGGCTGATGAGAGTGATGGCGATGAAGTGGCGATCATCGAGGCAGTGAGAGGGGAGGGGGGGAAGTCTGCTGCTGTTGCTGCAACAACTGCTGCTACACGCCGACAAAAGGAAAAAGCTAAGTCTGTTTTCATTGTCGGTGATTCATTGGTTAGATACCTTGGCAGGGCAACAAACACTCAGGTTGGTAAAGTTGTCTGCGTGCCTGGTGCCGGAGTCGGGAGGGTGGCTGAGAAGATAGATGCTGTCATGGAAGTGAGTGGGGAGGACCCCATCATCTTCCTCAACGCAGGGAGCAACGACATATGGAGATGCAGGACTGAGGAGTTGCTCTCCAAGTATCAGGAAATGTTGGAGAGGATCAAGGAAAAAGGTGGAGTTCCTGTGGTAAACAGTATCCTGCCTAGAAGAGGGGTAAGGAAGGAATGGTCCTCCAGGGCTATTGGTGTAAATAGCCGGCTGGAGAAGTATTGTAAGGCAAATACTATTCCATTCCTGGATAACTGGTCCCTCTTTTATGGTAAGGATGAACTGTATGCCCAGGATGGAGTACATCTCTCTCGACTAGGAGTTTCGACCTTGGCCAGCTCACTCGACAAGATTGTTGCGGGGTTTCGTTAAAAAAACCTGGGTGTGTAAGTAAAATACTGTCTCCATATGGAGCAGGTACTTCATGTGACAAACCAGTGAGTAAAATAGAAATAATCAGTCAAGATAGTGCGGATATAGTGATGTGTAATAGTAGTATCGATAACACTACACATGTAACTGATAGTAAAGATGAGAATACTGATAGAGTAGAATTTCCGTCTAGAGCTAGTAGTTCAACAGGAAATAATAAGTTAGCTAAACACAATAGAAAATTAGTTGCAAATAAAAGTAATAGGTTGAGGGTATATTATACAAATTGTAGGAGTTTATGTAACAAAATGAACGAACTTAGAGCACTCGTTAGCACAGAAAATATAGACATAATAGCGCTAACTGAAACGTGGATTAATACAGAATCTAGGCATTTTTAGCAGAATTTGATATTCCAGGATATAGTTTGTTTAAATATGACCGAACAAGTAGGAGGGGCGGGGGTATAGCAGTGTTTGTCAGGAGTACATTAAAAAGCTGTATTAAATCAGGTATTAGACTAAATAATGATAATGAAAGTGTTTGGGTAGAGGTTAACGAAGGTAGTGAGACCATAGTTATTGGAGTTATATATAGACCGCCTAATATGAGTAGAAATGGCGGAAAATCGTTATGGGAGGAAATTAAAATAGCATCAAGGTTTAGCAATGTGTGCATTATGGGGGATTTTAATTTTCCGAACATTGATTGGCAGCACCAAATAGGCGACTCCGATTCAGTAGAGTTTATTGAGGTAGTACATGATAGTTTTTTATTTCAATTCATAGATACGCCGACTAGAGGTATTAATATTCTTGATTTAGTTTTCAGTAACAATGAACATATGAAAAATAATGTAGAGATTGGTGACCACCTAGGAAATAGCGATCATAAATCTATTTATTTTAATATACAATGGACAGGGAATGCTAAAGAGAATACGACACTTATCCCAGATTTCAGAAAAGCCGATTATGGTGGGCTAAGAAGAGACTTAAGGGTGGACCCTATTGTTAAGCGATTAAGTCAGGATATGCCAGAGTTAAACTTGCCACCTACATATAACCAGTTTATTGCTTCACTCCACAATGCTCAAAATAAATATATCCCTAAAAGAAGATTTAGATCGACGCAGAACCAACCAAAATGGATGACTAATAAGCTAATAGATCTTATAGGAAAAAAGAAAGGAATATATCGAAAAATAAAGAAAGGTGAAAATCATTTACATATATACTATCAGACTCTATCAAGACAGGTCAAAAAGGAAATCAGGAAAGCAAAAATAAATTATGAAATAAGGATAGCCAGCGACTCAAAAAATAACCCTAAAGCTTTTTACCAACTATATAAATCTAAAGTTAGAGATGTAATAGGCCCCCTAAAAACTTCAATAGGAGAAATAACAGAAAATGATTTAGAAATGTGCAGTACATTAAATAGTCAGTTTCTTTCCGTTTTCACTAATGAAAATTTGGCACAGATTCCAGAAGTCAATATGGTATATAGTGATAGTATAGAAAATATGTTAAGTACAGTTAGTATAAGTAGAAATGATGTGCTTAAGGAAATTGACAGACTGAAACCTCAAAAATCGCCTGGTCCTGACGAGGTATATGCTAGAGTATTAAAAGAATGCAGAGATGAGTTAAGTAGTCCATTAGCATTTATATTTAACAAGTCATTAGAAACAGGTTTAGTTCCAGAAGCTTGGAAGCTTGCAAATGTAGTTCCGATCTTCAAAAAAGGTGATAAATCGATAGCATCCAATTACCGTCCCATTAGTCTCACATCAATCATAGGAAAGTTGCTAGAGTCTATTATTGCTAGGAAAATTAGAAGCCACTTAGTAAAATTTAACTTAATAAATTCTTCTCAGCATGGATTCACTCAGGGACGTTCGTGCCTTACTAATTTGCTTAGCTTTTTCTCAGAGGTATATGAAGCAGTAGATAGTGACAAGTCATATGATATATATTTAGATTTCAGTAAAGCTTTCGACAGAGTCCCTCATGAGAGATTGATGAGAAAGGTTGAGGCACATGGAATAGGAGGGTCGTTGTTGGGATGGATTAGGTCATGGCTAATTGGTAGGAAACAGAGAGTCAGCATAAATGGTACCAAGTCAGAGTGGGGAGCAGTCAAAAGTGGTGTCCCCCAGGGATCGGTATTAGGTCCCCTGTTGTTTCTTATATACATAAATGACCTAGATTTAGGTATAACTAGTAGGATAAGTAAATTCGCAGACGATACTAAAATGGGGAGATCAATTGATTCAGATAGCGATATAGAGTGCCTCCAAAGGGATCTAGATACCTTACATGAATGGTCAGTAAATTGGCAGATGAAGTTTAACATTGACAAATGCAAGGTATTAAAGATAGGGAAGATGCAAACAAATGTTAAATATAAACTAGCTAATTTAGAATTAGAAAATTCAGACTGCGAGAAAGATCTAGGTGTGTTTGTTAGCAATGATTTGAAGCCTAGAAAACAGTGTATAAGCGTTCGTAATAAGGCAAACAGGATTCTCGGGTTCATCTCTAGGAGTGTGAGTAACAGAACTGCTGATGTTATCTTAAAACTTTACTTGTCATTAGTGAGACCCCATATGGATTATGCTGTCCAATTTTGGTGTCCTTATTACAGAATGGACATAGATTCATTGGAGAGAATTCAACGTAGAATGACAAAAATGATCCATAATATTAGAAATTTTCCGTATGAAGAAAGGTTGAAGAAATTAGGTTTACATTCGTACGCAGAGTTAGAGGGGATATGATAGAGGTGTTCAAGTGGGTTAGTGGGATTAACAAAGGGGACATGACAAATGTACTAAAGCTCAGTGATAGCGAAAGAACTCGTACCAATGGTTTCAAATTAGATAAATTTCGTTTCAGAAAAGATATAGGCAAATATTGGTTTGGTAACAGAGTTGTAGATGGGTGGAATAGGCTACCAAGTGATATAGTGGGATCAAGAACGATAGGGAGCTTTAAGAAAAAATTGGATAAGCATATGGACGAGAAGGGTTGGGTGTGAAGGGGGATCAGCCGGGTTGGGCCAATCAGCGCTCTGCAGACCCCGTAATCCTGCGTTAATCTCTAACCGGTTTGGTAAGATGATCCTCAGGGTATTAGAGTGTTGAGCCTATAATTGGGCTTTGTAATTGGGGTTGTGTGGGACAGGGATCTGCCTTGCTTAGGCCAATCGGCTTTCTGCAGACTCCCATTTTCTTATGTTCTTATGTTCTTAATATATTTATAATATATCTATAATCTCTCTCTCGCTCTCTCTCTCTCTCTATATATATATATATATATATATATATATATATATATATATATATACTGTATATATATATATACATACAGTATATACATATATATATATATATATATATATATATACCGGTATATAATCGTCATACAAATATAGTAATTCTACAAATATAAAACTCCCTGTGACGATAATACAACAGCAACAGCAACAGCAACAGCAACAGCAACAGCAACAGCAACAGCAACAGCAACAGCAACAGCAACAGCAACAGTAACAGCAACAGCAACAGTAACAACAACAGCAACAGTAACAGCAACAGCAACAGCAACAGCAACAGCAACAGCAACAGTAACAGCAACAGCAACAACAACAGCAACAGCAACAGCAACAGCAACAGTAACAGCAACAGCAACAGTAACAGCAACAGCAACAGCAACAGGGTTGTTATAATATTATGAGAACCGACAACATTAAAACACTATATTATTTTATACCGCAACAAGCTTTTATAAACATAAAGCCAATTGTGAAAAACTCCAGTTTATATAATTCTTCGATGTACACATTGGGAAATAATGTAGTGTAGTGAACAATATCTATATTGGTGTGTGTGTGTGTACATGTGTGTCTGTATTTGTCTGAGTGTGTGTGTGTGTGTGTGTGTGTGTGTGTGTGTGTGTGTGTGTGTGTGTGTGTGTGTGTGTATTTACTTACAGTACTTGTTCGTCAAGGGGAATCCACGCAATGCGAGCTAATCTCATTTAATTATATATGACAACTATAATACAGACCCTGGTCTCTGGGTCTTCTCCTGGGTGACCTGGATGTGTGTGAGTTTGTGTTTTTTATCTGTGTTTATTTGTTGTTTTATGTTGTTTTAGTGTTTTCCCTGTTCTTGCTCTGTCTTGAGTCGGCTACCCCCAAATTGGGGATTGGGCCTGAGCATATAGATAGATAGATAGATAATACAGATACAATAGTGTCATATGTGCCCTTTAAGGGGGTAGGGCTTGGTTTTTGGTCTATGTATTTATTAATTTATTTATTTTTGAGTTTCTTAGCTAGACTTCCATCAAGCTTAAATAGCACCCCTTAGACCCCCTTTCTAGATACATTTTTAAATTTTTCGGTAGAATTTGTTTCCAGCCAAAGGCCGGTTCCTTCTAAAATTACAGGCTCGCTATCGCTCGCTAGCAACAAAATCGACACTTAAATGGCACGAAAGGTCTTAACTTTGACGAAGAAATGGGGCGAAATGTCTTAAAATTGACAAACTAACAGCACGAAAATCTTAAAACCTTAAAACTAAAATTTAATGCTGAACATGAGGGAGAAGGGGGTCCATAAAAAGCGAGTACTACCCCCTTAAGTATAGAGGTTAAGGAACATCCCGTTCTTAACATGTATCCTCCATTACAAACCCCAATGCACTTGAATACATTAATGAAACTATATGATCCTCTTGGGATTCGAACTCGGGACACCACACCCAGAACATGAGCATCTACAGTTAAACCATTACACCACCAACACAGTTAACAGATTCTAATGATTTACAGTAAGGTTTCCGCCGAGAGATAATAATAGACTATTGTGTCAATTGAGGGATCTCAGGCGGTATTGTGCAGCATAATTTACTGGTTCGGCTCAATGGTTTAAGGTGGTTTAATTTGCTCTCTAAGCCTCCATCAAACTTAAAAAAACACCCACAAGATATAAATTTGTACATTTTTCGGTATAATAATGTCCCGGCCGAAGGCCGATTCCTCTTCATATACAGGATCGCAATCGCTCGCCAGGAAAATATTGACCCCTAAATGGAACGAAAGGTCTTAATAGTGGCAAAGAAATGGGGCAAAAGGTCTGAATATCGCCAAACTAATGGGGCGAATGTCTTGAAATCTCATAACTAATAGGGCTAAACATGAGGGAGGAGGAGGACTCGAAAAAACAACTGCTTCTCCTTAGCTGTCACCGCCAGCCCATACATCTGTCTTATAATTGACGGACTGACCTTTATATTTGGGAAAAGAGTCCAGGACCAATTATCGGGTTGTCAGTCACCACAAATTCAGTTATCTTCTTCTGGTCTTGTCCTACATTGTTCTTATATTTCTGATCACACAGTCTCTGGTCTTGTCAGGACTTTGTGAGCTATATTTCTTATATATGTCTTATATTTCTTATATATGTCTTATATTTCTTATATATGTCTTATATTTCTTATATATGTCTTATATTTCTTATATATGTCTTATATTTCTTATATATGTCTTATATTTCTTATATATGTCTTATATTTCTTATGTTCTTATATATGATTTCATTAATACAGAGAAAGGGATTACTAGGTTTTGCTCAATCACTTCATAACTAATTATTTATATACATTTACACTACCGTAACCAACATAGTATAAGATTGGTTTCAAATGTAATACCTTGTGAAATATATAATGTAATACCTTGTGAAATAGATTATGAATAATGAAATGCAATGTACACTCACGCGTACTAAATGTTGCTGAGGGGTCGGTCCTTCCTTCCCCTACTCCACCCTGGGCAGGTGGAAGGGGGGAGTCGGGTCCAAGTCTACCCCCACCTTCCACCCCCAAACTATCCCCAACTCCCCCACCTTCCTTCTGTAGCTGGCAGTTAGTGATTAGCGACGATTGTTCTCATGTATTGCATATTATTGTTAAACCAGCATTGCACACGCTCACAATGGCCGACATTTAACAGTTATTAGGAATTTATAAATACAATATACTCTATAATTGTATTCTCAAAATGAGTCTCTATACACAACGTGGGTTACACGAATCTCGGCTGTAGTGGTCTCTCTCTCTCTCTCTCTCGTTTTCTTATTGCATTACTTTCTACGATCAAGACTTAATGTAATTTCAATATAATACTACTGTAATTAAATCCGGTAAGATCCTGTGTAGCGGGTAACTGTTTTTCAGATGCCTACTTTAACCTAACCAAAACCTAACCTAACCTAACCTAGTATATTAGTGTACTATTTATGAATGTAAAATGTATACATATATTGTTACATTACCAAATTATTGAGATATATATACACGGTAGCCCGCTACACAGGATTATACCTTAAATCCTATCTCATAAAGTATTCAGGATGTTATGTTCACCATTATTGCAATACACATCAACGTGCCCTCTACGATTTACTCCTAGGTTCTCAAATGATTTACACAGTCGGGCTTTTATATCATAAAAGGAAAGGACCACAGGCACAGATAGGCTGGAATAGTGTTGCGACTGTTATTGATTGTTTAGTTTATAATTTGAATCAGTTTCTCCGATTTACTCAATACCATACATACTATAAACGGTCTGCCTTTAATTGTATGTTGCTTATACACTTTGATTTAATCAATTCAATGTAGAACTTGATACAAATTACTATCAAAGTCGGTGTTAACTTTTCTTAAGGTGTGAGTATAGAGCCCTTGAGTAGCAGGGCTCGCCTTCTCACTTCCCCCTTCTATGTCTCTATCTGTGATCCCAGCCTCTCACCTCTACAAACCCCCAAATAAGGAATAGGATTAAGTGGCAGTTTTACCATCAACTCTCCTCTATGTGTAACAAATGCATCACACACACTAATGGAGGGAAATATACCGCATTCAGACTCGTTAAATCTTGGTTGTAGAAAGTGTGTGCTGTGAGAGAGTTACAAGGAATGGTTAGTATCTCAAAGACCTTCTGGTCCATTTCGGGGAAATATTCGAAGTGGAAGGAGAGACATTTTTCAATGCACTACACCCCTTACAGAGTGTGCAAAATATTATCTAATGTCTTCTTGAACTGCTCAAATAAGGAAATGTTTACAATTTCTGAGGAAGCTGCAGCTAGGTTTCTTCCAGGTAGAACAGATCTTAAATGGGAAACAGTTTCCACAAATACTAGTGCTTAACCTTTTCAATTATAACTGCCAGACATAGTTGCGTATTGTATTCATATAGATTATAGAGGCTAAGCATTTTGCTATGATACACATTACCAAACCCATCATATATTTTAAAAACTTGAATGAACTGATCTCGTAGTCTGCGTGTTGAGAGAGAGAGAGAGAAAGAGAGAGAGAGAAGCAGATCACTACTGCTGAGATTCTTGTAACCCACGTTGTGTATAGAGACTCATTTTGAGAATACAGTTATATAGTATATTGTATCAAAACATTCCTAATAAATATTAAATGTTGGCCATTGTAAGCATGTGCAATGATGGTTTAACAATAATTTGCAATGCATGAGAACAATCGTCGCTAATCACTAACTGCCAGCTAGGGAAGGAAAGTGGGGGTAGACTTGGACACTACTCCCCCTTCCACCTGCCCAGGGTGGAGTAGGGGAAGGAAGGACCCACCCCTGAGCAACTTTTAGTACGCATGAGTATGCATATAGGGCACCATTTAGTGTTTCATTGACATCACCGTCCGGGTGGATGGGACTCATTAGCCTTGGTCGGCAACCCAGCTAGGGAAGACAACCTTATACAAATCCGGGTGGATGGGACTCGTCAGCCTTGGTCGGCAACCTGTCTAGGGGAGTAAACCTGTACTACTTACCTTAGGGTAAGGCAGGTTAGTGGATGGACTAGCCGAACACCACTGTAGACAAATAGTGATAGCAAGATACACAGAGGGCCTCGGAGTCGGACGGATCCTAAATTGAGTGGTCAATCCTGTAAGTCCTTCAGTAAACTGGCTTGGGTATTCCCTCGTACAGGGAATAGGGCTGCTTGGGGGCCTTCTGTGTATGGCCACCCTCGTTAAGGGGAGTAAGGCGTCCGGCAATAGATAGAATAGGGCTGCTTGGGGGCCTTCTGTGTATGGCCACCCTCGTTAAGGGGAGTAAGGCGTCCGGCAATAGATAGAATAGGGCTGCTTGGGGGCCTTCTGTGTATGGCCACCCTCGTTAAGGGGAGTAAGGCGTCCGGCAATAGATAGAATAGGGCTGCTTGGGGGCCTTCTGTGTATGGCCACCCTCGTTAAGGGGAGTAAGGCGTCCGGCAATAGATAGAATAGGGCTGCTTGGGGGCCTTCTGTGTATGGCCACCCTCGTTAAGGAGTAAGGCGTCCGGCAATAGATAGAATAGGGCTGCTTGGGGGCCTTCTGTGTATGGCCACCCTCGTTAAGGGGAGTAAGGCGTCCGGCAATAGATAGAATAGGGCTGCTTGGGGGCCTTATGTGTATGGCCACCCTCGTTAAGGGGAGTAAGGCGTCCGGCAATAGATAGAATAGGGCTGCTTGGGGGCCTTCTGTGTATGGCCACCCTCGTTAAGGGGAGTAAGGCGTCCGGCAATAGATAGAATAGGGCTGCTTGGGGGCCTTCTGTGTATGGCCACCCTCGTTAAGGGGAGTAAGTAAGGCGTCCGGCAATAGATAGAATAGGGCTGCTTGGGGGCCTTCTGTGTATGGCCACCCTCGTTAAGGGGAGTAAGGCGTCCGGCAATAGATAGAATAGGGCTGCTTGGGGGCCTTCTGTGTATGGCCACCCTCGTTAAGGGGAGTAAGGCGTCCGGCAATAGATAGAATAAATACAGCTTAAAATGAAATATGGTGTTTGTGTATCTTACGATGATAATGTAGTAAATTATGATAACAATAATATTATACTGCAAGAATTATTTATCAGTTGGTTATAATTATGATAACAATAATGTTATACTGCAAGAATTATTTATCAGTTGGTTATAATCATTATTCCCTCCTAATACGCCCACCAAAGGCAGGTGATGATCACTGTGAAGGATGGACGCTGGTATAAGGGGGCTTCAGACCCAAGCCACACCCAAACAACTTAAGGGGGAGGTAGTCGCTTTTGGTTGGACCCCCTTCTCACTCATGTTTACCATATTTGATTTGAGATTTTAAGACGTTCGTTGCGTTAATTTGGAGATTATGAGACTTTCCCTTCATTTGTTTTTCAATATTAATACTGTTTGTGTAATTTAGGTGTCGATTTGTTCCTGGCGAGCGACAGCGAGCCCGTAATTTAAGAGATAGCGGCCTTCGGCCGAGATAAATTTCTATCTAAAAATTTACAAATTTATCTTGAAGGAGGGTCTTGGGCGGGTGTATTTTAAAGCTTGATGGAAGTCTCGGGAGGAAACTAATTCATATTGTTTTCATATTTTTTCACCAAACAACTTTACTTCTAAACTCAATTAATGAAATCAAAACATACATGTAGCACTCCAAGGACTCAAACCTAGGATACTCACACCGAAATTCCGCGCATGCATTACGCTTTCAAGTCAGAATACCTGGTAATGAAATGATAAGTATATGAACAAATAAAGACGTCCATCCCCCCTTAAAGAGCTGCAGGGAAGGTATGATGAGAGGCGGAGTTAGGTACTTGGTCAATTTTACAAGTGAAGAAAGAAAGGTATGGTAAATATTGTGTGTGTGTGTAATGTACAACACTAACGAGAGAGAGAGAGAGAGAGAGAGAGAGAGAGAGAGAGAGAGAGAGAGAGTAACATTAGATATTCCAACTGGGTTCCAAGTAAACTTTTTCACGGAGGCAAAACTTCTTGTCTGTTGTAACAAATTTAAGCCATCATCACACATACATGAGTCAGTCGGTGCCCGAGTCCAACACGAGTGACGAAATTTCCATATTCGGCAATTACTCTGGCATACTCTTCGTGACCCGTGTTACACTCGTGTGAGTACTGTTGGTATCGGGATGTGTCATGGGTACTCGTGACGTGACGTGGCCTAGAAATTTCAAACCTGCATGAAATTTCTTGTCCCCGTCAAGAGTCCGAAGAACATACGTGTAGACTCGTGTCAACACGTGTTGACTCTTGGTGACTTGTCTTGACTCTTGTTGAACTCTGCATAACTATTTGTTACTCGCTTGTGACCCAACTTCTTCAAAATATAATATTCAACCATATTTAACCATATGAAAACATCAAAATTGCAAAGAACCTTTAGAAAATAGATCGAAAACATCGTAACTTCGGTGACCCATTAGAAAACAGAGACTGCTATATACAGTATATATACTGTATATATATTTGTACTATATACTTTTTACTTACTATTTTCTATCTATCTATTTTACTGTCCTACTTTTCCTTCTGGGGACGGTAGGCTAGGAATCCTCCTCCCCTTGTAAATTTCATCTACTAGACTTGACAGAAAGGGGTGAGGGAACGCGAAAGTGGTACCAAACCATAAACATTGGAACTTTAAATGTTGTTTCTGTTCGGTCTGTCTCGAGTCGGCCATTCCCAGCTACGGGGTGTGCATGAGCGTATACATACATACACACATACTGTACTACATACATATTGTGACGCACCCCAGTGCTGGGCAACGCAACCTGATTGTACTCCTTGGTACTCCACTGTACCGCCCGTGATCTGGCTACCGTCAGCCGCTATGTATATTGAGTGTGACAACTTATAACTATGTTCTTTGTATCTCTGCAAAGGTCTCGTCATGTGCTAACCAGTGGTGGGTTTTGTTTTAAGCCATGTCGAGACCTTCCATTTAATATGTAGTATCAATAGAGAAGTTGATAGATAAGACCATGGGAGTTCAGAGAGAGAGAGTGAGTTGGGCTTCAGAGCAAGAGGGTAGCAACGCGCCGCGCTGCCGGCCGGGTGGTTGCCAGACGTATGGACTGGTTGGCAGCCTTGCGCTTATAGCTAGGCACGATAGGGTTGGTAGTCCATTGTTGCCTGCCTGGGCTGGGCCCATGTTGTCGTACAGCACACTGCCTGGAGGCTGGCTGTGTGTTCTATGACCAGGTTGCCTAGAACCTTTGAGATTCTAACATCCCTTGCCCTCTCTCCCCACTTCTCACGGTTGCACTCTTTCTCTCTGACGACATTACTCTCATTTCATTCTTCTCTCTATTTAAATGCATAACCTTCCCTTGAGGTCCTAAAGGAGTTTCAGCACTCACCTCTCGTATTACTCTTAGGACAAGCATATATTTACATGTATTAGATTTAAGGGGTTAATGTGAACAGCGATCTTCTTGATGAGGATAGTTGGTGAACGTTCTACATGTTCACGAGTTATATGCCCTGCTCATCATCCCATTTGTGACTAGACTGGTGCCATGTGTAAGAGCCCGACCATGCCCAGGAGTTGTCTGTAGAGGGACGAGGACTTAGCCTTGATTTGCATACCGAGCCAGGAGCGAGTGTAGCACCCGAAACTACAGCTCGCTCGTAGTGCCGGTATAGTAGAGTAACGTAATTTATCTGTCCTTGTGTTCTCTACAGTCTTTTCCTGGGTTCTCGCTTTCGGTGCTGGGACTCGTTGTTCCTGTGACTTGGCCTGCTAGCTAGAACACATGGGGATGATGAGTGGGATATATCTTTATTTTACTATGCATTGCAGCTCTCTTTAAGTATATATCTATAACACTTTACAATACACATTACTCACACACAAGACAACACTATTAATACTTTCATGTATCAATTAACTGCACTGTCGTTTTGCTGCTGTGTCCGGAGTTCTGTTGCGTAGGGCGCATACGGACTCGGAGGGGAGACAGAGTGAGAGAAGCGAAGTAGCCTATGCGGTAGTAGGCTACCGGCGCAGTACTGTTGCCTGCAACCTTTTAGTTATTCCAAGTATAGATTCATTATTATAATAAGTGACTACTATTTATGTTCCTCCCATGTGTATTATTAGGTATCTACTGGATCATGAACATCTTGTATGCTACATGCTAGTGCATGTTAGTAGGGGACAGTTAGTGTAGTGCACGCGCTTTCAAGTAGGCGTGTACATTTGTCATTTAGCATTTCACTGTCATACCTTTAGCCTGCTTCTATTCTACATTATTAGAGGCTTAATATTAACGTAGTTTCTTGAGTATTGCATTTCTTTAGTAATAACGTAACCTATAAATGTCTGAGGGAGTTTAGCCTCATAGCCTACCCCTGTTGTACACTTTCGCCGAGTTAAGGTACCTCGTTACCGTAGACGATAACTCTGTAGGGCGTTGGTGCTTTTGTTGTCTGGAGCATATAGTATTTGGGACTGGAATCGAGCGTGTCGTTGTCACTTAAGCCATTTCTGTCCTACGATCAAGAATCCCGAATATGTATTGCCGATCCAGCCGTAACAAAATGGCGACCTTGCACAAGATTCAGTAGTATCCTATCACATGTTTTTTGGAGAACTATTCTATGCTACCTAGTAGAGCTGGCTAGAATTTTCTTGCATATTGGAGGAATTTTTATTGTGTCATTATTGTATTGGTGGACTTGCAGATTGTTTCGTTAGGTGTCTAGAGTAGAGTCATTCAAGCATCTTTAACATTTTGTGAGTCGAGACTGCAATTAGTAATAAGCACTTTTTTTTGTTTATGAACAGCAATTGTATAACCAGCACTATGTCTAATGACTCATCATTTACGGGGGAGGACAACACGGTACAGCCTAGTGACCAGCAAGTACAGCAGATATTTAGGGAGGGGAGTGTTATAAGTGGAGAGAGGGATGCCCGGGCATTTTTGCAGACACCTTTGACCGAACAGCGCCTGCAGGCTATTGATTGTTACGGTCTTCGCTGTTTAGCCACGGTTTTGGGGCGGGACTGTCCTGACAGTTGGCCCAAGAAGAATTTGGTGGCATGTTTGTTGGGTGATGGCGATGGGGCGGTGGGTGGAGTGGTGTCTTGGGGGGTTCCCTCCAAGCCTCCATTCCACTCTACCCCTGAGCTGGGCCCTCAGCCAGCGAGTCTTAGCACGATGCAGCAGGAGGGTTCTCAATGGCAAGCTGGCTTACCCGTAAACACGTCTCGGTGTGGATCCCCCATTTTGTGCTTTCCCCCCCCAGGCCTGTCTCCTGAAATGTTATTTCAGCTAGAACTAGCTAAGCTTAAGTTGCGAGAGAGTCAACAGGCTAGTATAGAACGGATTAAGCTGCAGGAGACTCGGATACAACAGGCTAGTATAGAACGGATTAAGCTGCAGGAGACTCAGATACAACAGGCTAGTATAGAACGCATAGAGGTTGCTAGAATCCAAGCCAATCAGGATGCAACCAGGTACCAGGCTGAAATGGATGTCGAGAAGTCTAGAGTAGAGACCACGGGGCGTCATCTCGGTGGTGGGCACCGGGTTACAGACTCACTTTCGCATTTAATTAAGTTAGTACCCGCATTTGATGAGACAGCAGAGACTGAGTTTTTTGCTCGTTTCGAAAAGAAGTGTCGTGAGTATGACTGGCCGGAGGTTAAATGGGCAGCATTAGTTTCATCACGTCTAGTGGGTAAGGGGTTGAAAGCCTACGATGCACTGTCACTGGACGAGAGTGTCGTGTATGGACTGGTGAAGGAGGCTGTGCTCCGGGCCTACGAACTGCAACCCGAAACTTATAGATTGAAGTTCCGTGGCGTGAATAAGAAGAGCGACGTCAGTTTTATGGAGCACGCACGGGACTTAACAGATGCATGTAATAACTGGTTTCGGTCCGAGCACGCAGAGTCGGCTGAGGAAATTAAGCAACTTTTCTATCTGGAACAGTTTTACAAATGTACTGGAACCGATCTAACGCTGAACATTAAGGAAAAATGTCCCAAGACAGTAGAGGAGGCTGCCAAGATGGCAGACCTCAGATTATCATTGATTCGTGGTTGCGGTGCCGCTCAGAGGGCTGAGTCAGGGCAGAAGGGGCGCTATACCCCACCCACCAGAGTTTTCGATAATAACAAATCCTATGACACACATAACCACACTAAAAGCATTGCACCTAATAACACCTACAAACACAAGCCTCTCCCGTTTACTAAAGGTCAGGCCCCTTCTTCTTCGCCTGCACAAGGGAAGAAGCCCATTGGGGATGTGAAATGTTACAAATGTCAGAAGCTAGGCCATTATTCACGTGAGTGCCCTAGTAACACTCCCGCTAAGCCGGTGTCATTGGTTCACAGTATCGGTGTGTCTCTGAAGGCTGCAGCAACTGCCCGGGGTAGGTTGTCAGCAGCTGAGGCACACGCGGTAAAGAAGCGTACGGAAGGCTCGACACCTGTCCGGGACACTTTCTGTAGCCATCGGGGACACGGGTTTGTGAGCTGGGGGAGTGAACTACGGAGGGTTGACTTGTTGAGGGATACGGGGGCTTCGCAAACTTTGTTGAGGAACTTCACAGGGAAACCGATAAATGCGGCCAGAGTTGTTGTGGTGCAGGGTATAAATGCTACGAGGTCATACCCACTTGTGAGGTTGGAGTTGAGAGTGGGAGAGGTGTGCAGGGAGCTGGATGTAGGGATCGTTGAGTGTTTGCCAGTTGAGGGCGTCGACCTTCTTCTCGGCAACGACTTTGCGGTGCCCACTTCCGGGACTCCACCCTTAGTCGTTGCCGAGAGGGCGGCCGACGTGGATGGTGAGAATCGGGAATGGGTTGGGAGGTGCCAACAGGATGAGATGGCCTGTGTGGTAACCCGATCTCGCTCTGCGGCTCCTGCACAGCCTAGCACTCAACCTCGGGGACAGTGGAGGAAGGATCAGGAGAAGGTTGCTAAGGGCAGGAAAAGGGACATTGATTCTGCTGCACTTCTCGGTGATTCGGTACTTGGACCTATAATAAACACGGGAGTTGACTCTGGCCCAGAGATGGTGTGTAACAAGGCAGAGTTGGGTAAGACTTCGCGTGAGGCAAGAGCTGTAGCGAGAGCCACTAAGGCAGTAGAGCCTACTAGCCGGGGTAATGTCTTATTACAAAACCATCTTGATGCATTGACGCCCGGGGACATTAGTGAGCAGCAGCTGCAAGACGCTAGCCTAGCTCGTTATAGCAATGGTGCCATAGAGTTGGAGGAAGATGGGGATGCGAAGCCGGGAGATTTCTTTAGGCTCGACAGGATATTGTACCGCAGATTTTTAGACCCCAAATCGAAGTGGGAGGACGGTGCGAGGGTAGTAGACCAGGTGGTTGTTCCAAATAAGTATAGAGAGTCCTTATTGTGTCTGGCGCATGATGTGCCGGTGGCGGGTCATTTGGGGGTAACAAAAACATTGGCGGCATTGGGCAGGTTTTTCTGGTGGCCTGGGGTCAAGGCTGATGTCTGTGCATGGGTGGCTGGGTGTGCGACCTGCCAGACAACGGGGAAGCCTAACCAGACAATCCCGAAGGCACCTTTGTTTCCCATACCTGTCACCGGGCCTCCGTTCAGCAAAGTTGTAGTAGATTTGGTTGGCCCTTTCCCGCCTACTAGTAGTGGCAATAAATTCCTGTTGACAATCATGGATGTGGCTATGAGATACCCGGACGCATACCCCATGAGAAACGGCTCGGCAAAGGCAGTTGTTAAAAACTTATTATTGTTCTGTTCCCGCTATGGATTTCCACGTGAGGTGCAGTCAGACCAGGGGAGCAATTTTACATCCAAATTGTTCAAGCAAACCCTTCAGTTGCACGGTATATGTTCTGTAGTGTCGTCAGCCTACCATCCCGAGAGTCAGGGAGTCTTGGAGCGGTGGCACTCGACCCTGAAGAGTATGCTACGCTGTTACTGTGCAGAACATGACACTGATTGGGATTTGGGTCTGCCGTATGTTCTGTTCGCTGCACGTGAAGTCCCAGGAGAGAGCCTGGGGTTCAGTCCAAATCAACTAGTCTTTGGCCATAATGTGAGAGGACCTTTAAGTATGGTGAAAGAGATCTGGGAGGGCGAAGAGAAGCCGGGGTCTGTACTTAAATATGTCCTTGAGAGCCGGGAGAGACTTATAGGTTGCATGGCAGCGGCAGGTAATAACTTGGTTAATGCACAGGCGGTCATGAAGCACCAGTATGACGCCAAGGTGAAGCTTCGGGAGTTTTCGGTGGGTCAGGAGGTAATGTTGCTTTTACCTTTGCCTGGACACCCCCTTTCTGCCAAGTTCATTGGGCCGTATGTGGTGGCTAAGAAACTGTCCGACCTTGATTATCTCGTTGCAACACCTGACCGTAGGAAAAAAACATCAGTTATGTCATGTTAACCTCATGAAAGAGTATGTGAGACGCCCCTCAGAGCCTCTCACTGTCCCTGTGCTGGCCTGCAGCGGCCAGGGTGGAGAAGGAGGTGGGGACAGTCATGCTGCTGAGGAGGATAGCTGGGACTGTGTCATTTCCGCGGAACAGTGGGCGGGGAATACTGAACAAGAGGCTAGGCAAGTTGTAAGTCACCTGCCTGAGCACCAGGGTGCTGCTGTCCTAGGCCTGTTCAGGTCATACCCCTCTGTTTTCGCCGAACACCCAGGTCTCACTACTCAGGTAACGCACGACGTGGACGTCGGTGATAATGTGCCCTTCAAGTCAGTGCCCTACCGTGTGCCCCCGGTAAAGTTGCCAGCTTTACGGGAGGAGTTAAAGTACATGGTTGAGAGAGGGATGATCACTGAAGGTTATGTGAAGTGGACATCACCCGTCACGTTGCAGCCAAAACCTGACGGCAAGGTGCGGTTCTGCATAGATTTTCGTAGGCTAAATGGCTTGACCACTACCAACCCTTACCCTTTGCCTCGAGTTGACGACAGCGTGGACAAGATAGGGAATGCAAAGTACCTTACTAAAATTGATCTTGTAAAAGGCTACTGGCAAGTACCCCTGTCGGACCGAGCTAAAACAACTATCCTCTCGAATATTTTAATTACGTGTGAAGTAAGAGCCACCGATCTATAATTTTTTGGTTCCGTTCTCGGCCCACTTTTATAGATGGGTGATATTTGTCCGTGTTTTAAGAGACTAGGTATTTCCCCAAAATCCAGCGACTTTCTCCATATCATGTGCAGTGGTTTGGATATAATGGAGGCACACTGCTTCATGAGTATTGTTGGTATACAGTCTGGTTCTGCAGCGGCATATGTGTTGATTTCTCGTATGGATGTCTCTATATCTGTCCTATCGAACTCTACATCGCTCAATTGTGATTCTGCGGGCGGTGTTGTTGTATGCCACTGATTCACTGTATCTAGTTTTGGTGTACTAAATGCAGACACATACTGGTGGTTAAGAGCTTCGCTCATTTTTTGTGGATCACTGGTGAGGTATCCATTGTACTTGAGTGGTCCTATGGTTGTTCGCATGCTTCCTTTTTTCTTGGCATACTTAAAAAAGTATTTTGGGTTCTTGTCAATGTTGTCCACAGCTCTCCGTTCTTCAGATTTTGCTTCTATGTCGTACGACTGTGCGAGGTCTCTTTCGATACGTGCTAATTTTTGCTTTATCATATTCTCTTCTTCGCTTTCCACTAATCGTTTATTTAATTTTGTCCTCTTCCTCATCAGTATTTTCCTCTCTCTTGGGATTGTGTATTCTCGTGGTTGTCTCTTACTTGGGATATTCGCTACACATATGTTCAGGAGCTTGGAACTAAAATGTTGGTACATCTCAGTGCTTGTCCGTCCTTCCATCTCTCCATGCCAATCCGTATTGGATATTTCATTGTTGATGGTTTTCCAATCTATGTCATCCTGGAAAAAATGTAAGGATCGGAAGTCTTTTGTGTTCGCCATAGATTTTTGTGGTTCTCGACTTGCTTGCAATGTTGTTTCAATCACCATAAGTCGGTGATCTGAGATATCTGTCTCTTCGAGCCTTATGTCGCTTATAATTTCTTCATCGTTGGTGAGAAATATGTCCAAAATATTGTTTCTTCTTGTTGCTAAATGTATTATCTGTTTCAGCATTAAGTCTTACATCATTTTGAATAGTATTGTTACGATCCAGGTTCTCAAAGACACAGGGCTCTTCAACATTGGACTAGATAATGGCAAACAGCAACAACGGTAACACTAGATCCAACCCTTGCCTTAAACACTGGAAAACAAATTACCATTACCATTACCGCCCTGAGTCGTGCCTGGACAACGAGGTATCCTATGACTCGGTAACTGGTGCACACACACTAGGCTGACGCTCAATGAAACAGCCTATTCTCAAACAGTAAAAGATTACTCGATTATGTTACACAAAGAAAAGATAGTTAACGTGATTAATTAACGTTACGGTAGATACTCAAATAACTGGCACTCCTGTATTAAAGAAAGTGCAATGCTAGTCCTGCAACATCAACTGGAAACTTCTGAAATAAGTCTGATGCTGGGAAGATGTTCGTAAAGAATCTTGAACAATTATAATGCAGAATACGGGTCACAATAAATGCTAGGACATATAGTAATAATAGGCAGGCGAATAATAAAGACTGCGCAAAGGTAGTAATGCTCGACAACTAAAGAAATGCTTCGTGACACAACACAGCCTACTCGGGTTGTGCAACTCAACAACAACCTCGGCTCAAAAGTGCAGTGAATAATAATGCTGCATACATATAATAATGGGGCTTATCTCTAACCAGTGTCTGCTCAGTTAATAAAGTCTAGCTGGGGTATCAAGGCAGGGCAACAATGGTCGAGCATGCGGCTCGTAGCCTAACGTTGTCCAAGGGTGGTATAATGAAGATTACGTTATATGACAGGGATGATCTCTTGATAAATCAAGGTCTCTAGTACCTAGCTCTATCCTGGCGATCCCTCAGAAGTCAACACAAAGAGGCAGCACTATGTTGTGAGGGATAGGCTATGGCCCTCTCACACCACAGCGCTGTGCTTGCAAAGTAAACCAACCCGAAGACAACTTAGGCTCCCACAGTACCTGTCGATGTCGTGCAGAGCTTAGCTAACACTGCACACATCGGAGACAACGACACAGTAACCTTACCCCCCAGTCTAGCTTTAGATAACCAAGCAGAATCACTCAACACCTTGCAAGGGAGACATATACCGGTCTACAACCTTCCCGAGAGAGGACACATACGGAAAAGTCCGTCTCTCTAAACCTCAATAAAGCATAATACCTCCTTAACCTAATACATGGAAATATCTGAGAACTTCGCGTACAATACGACTGGTCGACGGTGAACGTCTATGCTGAAACCAGAAGGGATGTTGAGTTTAATAAAGATTAGAGAATGAGAAAGGAGAAGTCGAGAGAGAGATAGTATGCAAAGTCGCGAGTATGGGGGACAGAATTGCAAAGGATGTAGATGATACGCGTGTCAGGCAAGCTCTGAGCTGGTAAAGAACACGAGGCAGCGACGGGAAGGGACTATTTGACCACCCGGCCGCCAACGCCGTCAGCGCCCAAGCGAGCCGCGTCATAGCTCACCTCGCTGCCGGGTGTACTCCCTCACACTCTCTCGCTCGCCTCCCACACAAGCAACATTTATATTATAGCGAATATAAAATATAAGACGCGGCCACAGACCAAAACAAAGACCATTTCTAGACTGTCTGTGGCAACACGACACTAATGAAATAAAGCAGATCATTCTAGGACAACTGTAGCCTATCCCCCCATCCTGGCGAGCGCTAGCGAGCTGCAATGCCCCACGCAACCATTCTGCTAACGCCGGGAGGCGTCACACCCCCCCCCAAGATATGGGACACTCAACCATGAGCCCATATCTGAACAGGCAGAATGTCGCTAGAATCTGCCACTCCTAACCACTCTGCCACTCATGGAATGCAAGCTCAGTCTCCTCAAAAAAAAAAATACAACAACATTTTTATATAAAAAAATCTTATCACCCTTCCCAAATATAATACATTAATTCATAACATTGTGCTCCCAGAGCGAGCTTTAAGAAGCACAGCCTGCTGAGGGAAAATCATCTGCACTCAGTACTCAGCTACAATATTATCTTAAAATTAATTATTAAAAGAAAGAGTTTTTATTTAATTTTTCATATTTTATTTTAATGTTGTTTTTGGCGGCTACTATAGCTGTAGCCTAATTTTCTTCTAATCAAAGCCAACAACTCCTGCCCTGCGACCCTACGCTGATGCTACACACGCGAGCCAACAAGCACCAGCGCAAAAATACACCGCGAGCCAAGACAGGAGGCTATACCAACATACTGTGGTAGCCTACCCCGGATCCTCCACCCACGACAGACACTGACTGAACAGCGAGGGTTCTCCTGCAAACAAAGCCAAAACATTATCAGTGCCCTTAGCATGCCACACATCCAACTTGTGTTCCGGCAGCACAACAACACCTGACACTGATAAACTGCCCAGTTCATCGCAAGACTGGCATTTCTCTTCGCTCTTTCCGGCAACGGGGCCTGCCAATAACCCTGCACTAGTTCTACCTTCGTGATGAGCGAGGCAGCCCCGAAGCGGTCTATGGTGTCGTCAACTCTGGGTAATGGATAGGCGTCTGTCAGGGATAATGCTTCCACACTCTTGCAATCAACATACACACAGACTCTGCCACCAAACTCAGGTTGCAAAGCCACTGGCAACGACCACTCACGATATCCCTCATCCCTCAGACCCCCTCTCCACACGCCGTCCAGCTCCGCCTTCACAACAGGCTGTCGAGTAGGATTCACACGGTAGGGAACCAACTCGAGCCTTGCACTGTCTCCAGCCTCCATGTCGGATTCTACCCCGTACATCAGGCCTGGAGAAGCAACAAACATGCGGACGGACTGCCACAGCCTAGTAAACAACTCCTCTTGTCGCTCAGGAACAAGAGGTTGCAACTTATCTCGCAGAACAATATGCCTAGTGCCCTCCCACATCTCCTTCACCATGTGGAGAGGACCCCTCACCTGATGCCCGAAAACAAGCTCATTCGGACTGAAACCGAGACTCTCTCCAGGTACTTCTCTTGCCGCGAACAAAACATACGGCAGACCAAGGTCCCAATCCTTTCCATTCTCTGCGCAGTAACATCGAAGCATGCTTTTCAGTGTGGCGTGCCACCTCTCCAACACCCCTTGACTCTCCGGGTGATACGCAAAAGAGACGACAGTGCTGATGCCATGCTGAATCATAGTTTGTTTGAACAGATTAGATGTAAAACTAGAACCTTGGTCTGATTGCACCTCTTGCGGGTAACCATACCGCGAGCAATACAAGAGCAGGTTCCGGACAACAGTTTTCGCCGTGCCATTTCTCATTGGATATGCATCAGGATAACGAGTGGCCACATCCATAATAGTTAATAGAAATTTATTACCGGCACTAGTAGGGGGTAGGGGTCCGACCATATCAATGATGACCTTACTGAAGGGCGGTCCACTGACAGGAATGGGGTGCAACGGAGCTCTCGGAATTGTTTGGTTAGGTTTTCCAACCCTCTGGCACGTATGACACATTGCTATCCAGGTTACCACCTGCCCCTTCAACCCCGGCCACCAAAACAATTTTTCTAAAGCCGCCACCGTTTTTCTCACCCCTAGATGTCCTGCCAGCGGTATGTCATGCGCCAACCTCAGTAGGCTATCCCTGCACTCCCGTGGCACCACCAACTGGTCCACTACTCCGGACCCCTCTTGCCAACTACGTTTAGGGTCTTGAAAACGCCTATAGAGGATGCCTTCTAAATAAAAAAAATCTCTTGGCTGTGCATCGCCGTCCTCGTCGAGCTCTACAGCTCCATTAGCACACGTTTGGATCTCAGGGTCCTCTAGTTGCAACCGACGTATATCTGAGGGTGCCAAGCGATCTAACTGCTCCCGGAGCAATGCATGACCTTCCCCGATACTGGGCTGCTCCCTCTGTCTCTCTCGATGTACATAACGTTGCTGTCGTGGAGACTCGTCATGCCCAGCCTCGTTACTCTCGATGACAGGCCCAGGGGCTACTCCAGAATTAAGTAATGGTGCTAATACTGAATCACCCAGGAGAGCCGCCGAGTCAAAACTCTTAAAACCAACTCCAGCTTTAGCCTCCTCCTGTTGATCGTTCCTCCGCTGGTCTGAAGACGGAGGACTAGGCTGTGACACTTTAGCTGCCCGAGCTCGGGTGACAACACACGCCATGGGTTGTGTCTGGCACCGCTCGACCCACTCTTGCTCTTCCCTACTCACGTCGGCCGGCCTCTCGGCAACGACTAAGGGTAGAACCTCAGAAGCGGGCATTGCAAAGTCGTTGCCGAGAAGAAGGTCGACGCCCTCCACTGGCAGTTCCTCCACAATCCCGACATCCAATTCACGTGCCACACCATCCACCTCCAACTCTAACTGCACCAGCGGGTATGACCGAGTTGCATTAATACCCTGCACCACTACCACCCGAGCCGCGTTTATAGGGTAGCCAGTCAAGTTTTTCATCAGAGTCTGGGAAGCAACTGTATCACGCAAGACCTCTACTCCATACTTGCGCCCCGCCCACATCACGCAACCCCGCCCTCTATGGTCGCAAAAAACATCCTGAGCAGGGTTCGAGCCTCCCAGGTGCTTCTGCATTGGCTGTGCCTCAGCCTCTGACGAACTGCCCTGGGCAAACTCAGACGACTTCGGAGACACACCAATGTTGCAGGCCAAAGACACAGCTGCTGTAGGTGGTTTGCTAGGACAGACTCTTGCAAAGTGCCCCTTTTTATGACAATGATAACACTCCAACTCCCCTTTGGGCTTCCCTTGGTACTGGGAAGGGCCCGGCCCCTTCTTAAACGGGACGGTGCTAGTCTTGTGGTCAGTCTTGGTATCATGGCTCTTGTACTTGTTTGCATAAGGTATATCACTAACTCGGGGGGTGGGGCGTGACGCCCCACCCCCCGAGTTAGTGCCCCCGAGTTAGTGCCCCTTGTTACCTGCCTCACTACGCTGGGCAGACCCGCACCCACGAATTAGTGATAGCCGGCGGTCAGCCATCTCAGCTGCCTCCTGTAGAGTTTTTGGTTGCTTTTCTTTCAGGTTTAACGTCAGGTCGCCGCCCGTGCATTTGAAAAACTGCTCTTAAAGCACCAACTGTTTAATGTCGTCAAACGTAGTAGCTTTCTCCGACCTCAGCCAATTCCCAAAAGCATCGGACAGCTCCCGGGCATGTTCCAAAAAGGTGCTCTCCCGACCCTTGGTAACACCCCGGAACTTCAACCTGTACGTCTCTGGTTGTAGTTCGTATGCTCTCAGGACAGCCTCCTTGAGTTCCTCATAGATAATACACGACTCTATAGGCAATGCATCATAAGCCTTGAGTCCCTTGCCCACAAGTCTAGAGGAAACAAGGGCTGCCCACTTCTCCCCAGGCCACTGGTGTTCCTGGCACTTCTTCTCGAATCTCATGAAAAATTCGGTGACACCCGACTCATCAAATACAGGGACTAGCTTCAACAGGTGCGACAAAGATTGGTCCCGATGTCTGTTACCTCCACCAATATTTCGCCCTGTTACCTCCACTCGAGATCTCTCCAGCTCTCTGTCAGCCCGATATCTAGTAGACTCTGCCTGCAGTTCAGCCGCTCGTATAGCTGTTCTCTCTGCAGCCTCAGCCTGCACACTAGCCTGTCTTTCGGTAGCCTCAACCTGAGCTCTCGCAACCTCAGCCTGCACACTAGCCTGTCTCTCGGCAGCTTCAACCTTGGCCATCTCAAGCCGAAACAACAATTCTGGAGTCAACCCTTGAGGAGGGGAAGGTGCATTTAATGGAGAGGGTCCCTGTGATTGAATTCCACACTGCCATTGACCATCAACTTGGGGGTATGTACTAAATTCAGGCACCCTGACGTTTGATACGGGGGTAGAGTGGAGGGGGGGCTGGGGACCGGGGCCCCCAGTCGCCTCTCCACCCAGGTCTCTCCCTTCTAAATCCAATATCAAAGTCCTCAGCTGATCTTTCCTCATGCCACTTAAACCCTGGTGACCCTGAAGACCTGCCACACACTTTAAACCATACTTATTCAGCTTCAACACCCTGGCAGCGGTAAGGGGCACCTCTAAAAATCTTCTAGCACCCTCCTCGCTATCGACTAGCCACTCCACAGGTCTTTCTCCCTCCGAGCCTGTATCGTGACCTGACCCACCACTGTGTTCTGATTCGTCTCCCATTGTGTCCACCAAAAATTCTCACGTTTATAAAAAAAAAGAAGTACCCAAGCTCCTATGTAGCACTATGCATTTGCCAAAAATGTCTGAAGACTCTCAAGTTCTATACTACTTTGCCAAAAACAAATTTAACGTGCCCACTATATTCCTCAATAAAACAAATGACCACAACAATCCTGCAATTATCTCTTATTTCACAAGATCCTGAGCTAGGTCGCCATTTGTTACGATCCAGGTTCTCAAAGACACAGGGCTCTTCAACATTGGACTAGATAATGGCAAACAGCAACAACGGTAACACTAGATCCAACCCTTGCCTTAAACACTGGAAAACAAATTACCATTACCATTACCGCCCTGAGTCGTGCCTGGACAACGAGGTATCCTATGACTCGGTAACTGGTGCACACACACTAGGCTGACGCTCAATGAAACAGCCTATTCTCAAACAGTAAAAGATTACTCGATTATGTTACACAAAGAAAAGATAGTTAACGTGATTAATTAACGTTACGGTAGATACTCAAATAACTGGCACTCCTGTATTAAAGAAAGTGCAATGCTAGTCCTGCAACATCAACTGGAAACTTCTGAAATAAGTCTGATGCTGGGAAGATGTTCGTAAAGAATCTTGAACAATTATAATGCAGAATACGGGTCACAATAAATGCTAGGACATATAGTAATAATAGGCAGGCGAATAATAAAGACTGCGCAAAGGTAGTAATGCTCGACAACTAAAGAAATGCTTCGTGACACAACACAGCCTACTCGGGTTGTGCAACTCAACAACAACCTCGGCTCAAAAGTGCAGTGAATAATAATGCTGCATACATATAATAATGGGGCTTATCTCTATCCAGTGTCTGCTCAGTTAATAAAGTCTAGCTGGGGTATCAAGGCAGGGCAACAATGGGCGAGCATGCGGCTCGTAGCCTAACGTTGTCCGAGGGTGGTATAATGAAGATTACGTTATTTGACGGGGATGCTCTCTTGATAAATCTAGGTCTCTAGTACCTAGCTCTATCCTGGCGATCCCTCAGAAGTCAACACAAAGAGGCAGCACTATGTTGTGAGGGATAGGCTATGGCCCTCTCACAGCACAGCGCTGTGCTCGCAAAGTAAACCAACCCGAAGACAACTTAGGCTCCCACAGTACCTGTCGATGTCGTGCAGAGCTTAGCTAACACTGCACACATCGGAGACAACGACACAGTAACCTTACCCCCAGTCTAGCTTTAGATAACCAAGCAGAATCACTCAACACCTTGCAAGGGAGACATATACCGGTCTACAACCTTCCCGAGAGAGGACACATACGGAAAAGTCCGTCTCTCTAAACCTCAATAAAGCATAATACCTCCTTAACCTAATACATGGAAATATCTGAGAGCTTCGCGTACAATACGACTGGTCGACGGTGAACGTCTATGCTGAAACCAGAAGGGATGTTGAGTTTAATAAAGATTAGAGAATGAGAAAGGAGAAGTCGAGAGAGAGAGATAGTATGCAAAGTCGCGAGTATGGGGGACAGAATTGCAAAGGATGTAGGTGATACGCGTGTCAGGCAAGCTCTGAGCTGGTAAAGAACACGAGGCAGCGACGGGAAGGGACTATTTGACCACCCGGCCGCCAACGCCGTCAGCGCCCAAGCGAGCCGCGTCATAGCTCACCTCGCTGCCGGGTGTACTCCCTCACACTCTCTCGCTCGCCTCCCACACAAGCAACATTTATATTATAGCGAATATAAAATATAAGACGCGGCCACAGACCAAAACAAAGACCATTTCTAGACTGTCTGTGGCAACACGACACTAATGAAATAAAGCAGATCATTCTAGGACAACTGTAGCCTATCCTCCCATCCTGGCGAGCGCTAGCGAGCTGCAATGCCCCACGCAACCATTCTGCTAACGCCGGGAGGCGTCACAGTATATTAGCTTGTGATCGGTCTTCTGATGTTCCCCCATATATAGTTGACTCATTCCACTGTATATTTGGTAAATTGAAATCCCCATTAATCACTATTGTAGGTTCGGGATTTCCCAGTTTTCCCACTTCTGACTCTATAGTTTTTATAACCTCTGACATGTTTTCTGTTGAGCATCTTTCTTTTGAGCAAATGTTTAACATGTGTTTCATTGGTGCTATTAGTTAGATCTAGTTTTTTTAGATTGCTTCTGTTCCTTCATCCACCCAGCGCATCGTTCGGCGAATGACACTGAGCTTGGCTGATATGAATGTTGGGCATTTCGTATTGAACGAGGAATGTCCAGTTTCCTCTCTTCCGCTGACTGTGCAGTGATGACAAATCAGCCGTTCCTTGTTTGTGCAGTTATCGGACATGTGCTTCTGAGTGCAGTGGCCACAAATTGGCTCCTTTGCATGGCAGTGAGTTGTTTTATGGCCATATCCGATCCAATTACCACATCGTTGCACCCAGTAGTGATCATACACCCTACACCGCGAAAGATGTATGTATACACGGTTTCCATTGTTCTCAATTGCTTTCCTGATGCGTGGCGATACAGAGACAACGGCAGTTTTGAAACCGGATGTGCTGGGTTGGTAAACAGCAGTTTCATATCATTGTCTTGTTCCATCAGATCTGCTATATGTTCGTTTTTTTCTTGAAGTGACACACACACACACACACACACACACACACACACACACACACACACTACTTTCTGGTGTTAATACTGAAACGCATAAATTAAAACTTTGAATACCATATGACTGGCGGCATATGAGAGAGAGAGAGAGAGAGAGAGAGAGAGAGAGAGAGAGAGAGAGAGAGAGAGAGAGAGAGAGAGAGAGAGCATAAGTTTGTTCTCTCATTCTTGTTTGAACAGTTTACTTAATTCCTTTTACCAGAATTCGATATTTTCCAACAATTGTTTAACTTGTAGTGTGCCAGCTGGTGTGAACATGATTAACGTTTAAAGGGGTAGTGCTCTCTTTTCCTGGACCCCCTTCTCCCTCATGTTTAGCATATTAGTTTTGAGGATTTAAGACGTTCGTTCCGTTAGTTTGCCGATTTTGGGACCTTTCGCCTCATTTTGTCATCAATATTAAGACCTGTCATGCCCTTTAGGTGTCGATTCTTTCCTGGCGAGCTAAAGCGAGCCTCTAATTTTGGAAGGAACGTGCCTTTGGCCCGGACATTTTTCTACTGAAAAATGTACACATTAATCTTGAAAGTGGGTCTAGTGGTTCTTTTTCTAAGCTTCATGGAGGTCTAGCGAGGAAACTCAAAAATAAATGAATATATAAAATCTAATATATAGACCGAAAACTAAGCACTACCCCCTTAATAAGGTTTCTGGGTTAGTTTTAACCCATTCTTTACCAGCGACGTCTTTTGGATTTTCTGCTAGCTATTTAGACAATTGAGTGCAGTTTAAGAATGATCTGTGTTAGTAAAAAGGGTTAAGTGAAATAGTTCGAAGTCCGTTAATTGCTGGAGGCCTTTATAACACGAATAACATCGTCTAATAGTAGCGAGAATGTAGTAAAAAGGACGGCACCGGTACTGAAAGGTTTAAAATCAGAATCACTACAATATAAATGTATAATATGTAAGCCAATGTGTAGGTTAGAACAACATATACAGCTTACTGATAACCAATATGTAAGCCAATGTGTAGGTTAGAACAACATATACAGTTTACTGATAACCAATATGTAAGCCAATGTGTAGGTTAGAACATCATATACAGTTTACTGATAACCAATATGTAAGCCAATGTGTAGGTTAGAACAACATATACAGTTTACTGATAACCAATAACTAAGAGTCAAACATATAATCAATGGTATTTATTTCACTCCCAACACCAAACACCTCCCAATGAAATGAATGAAAGCATATGATCCTCCCGGGATTCAAACCTGGGTTACCACATACAGATCTTAAACACTCTAACCATTACACCATCAAGCCAGTTAGTGGAGAAGTTCATGACTACGATTTTATATCCATATATCGAATACTGGATATGAATCTAATAATGTACTGGGATCCAATTGCACACTGAATAGTGTAATGTTTAAGTGAAAGGAAAGCACATTTTATGGGGCACAGATCTCTAAAACCCGACCTCACTATGAAATTATCCTGAACCTATAGGAATAACCTAATTATCCTGAACCTATAGGAATAACCTAATTATCCTGAACCTATAGGAATAACCTAATTATCCTGAACCTATAGGAATAACCTAATTATCCTGAACCTATAGGAATAACCTAATTATCCTGAACCTATAGGAATAACCTAATTATCCTGAACCTATAGGAATAACCTAATTATCCTGAACCTATAGGAATAACCTAATTATCCTGAACCTATAGGAATAACCTAATTTATTAATTTCTCTCCCAACACCAAACACATCCCAATGAAATTAATGAAAGCATGTGACCCTCTCGGGATTCGAACCTGGTCGAATTACCACATACTAAAGTTAAGCAATACAGATCTTAAACATAAATAGACAAATATATAAGAATCTCGCCTAACATAATACATAATTACTCAAACAACTACACTACTTGAAGGCTGAAACAAACCAAATATGAACATGAGTTTCTGAAATGAAGAGATGAAATACTATGTACACACTCACTGACACACACACACACACACGTCAGTATTTACACTGACATACATACACCACCATAGCCTACCTCCACGCCGCATACACACGCACTCACACACACACACAACCACAACACAACTCAACGCCATACACACACTCACATCCCTACCACAACACACACACACACACTCACATCCCTACTACACACAGAACAAAACAAACATACGCTACTCCCACATAACACACCTCATTCTCACCCCCCCCCCCCCCCCACACACACACACCATGGCAAAAGGAATGTCAAGTAAGGGTGACAAACGTTAAAGTCCGAGAAAAGGTACAAGAGCCAAGGACAAGATGTATGTAAAAAGAATGAACCGAGGGGAACACTACAGCTTTATAGATGATACAAGGGGAACACAGAACACAGAGTCTGTGTGTGTGTGTGTGTGTGTGTGTGTGTGTGTATGTGTGTGTGTGAGAGAGAGAGAGAGAGAGAGCGTATGTGTCTGTTTTCGACGAAATACAATGTATATTTTAAAACGAGTATGTGATATACTGTATATTGGACAGCATAATTGGTGAACATCGGTTCATAACTTTGTGAGCCGCTTACACTGGCGGATGTATGCACTCTACCGATCGCGTCCTAAATTGAATCACTTCTTCCTTGGCGCTTATTCTATCTGCCCACCAAATTTCGGGAAAATCAGTTCATAACTTTTGATATATCTTGTTTACAGACAAACGGAGGCAAACACGTAAACCTCCGTCCAACTTCATTGACTTTGGTAACAAGAACAACAACACAACAAAACAATAAATCTAATATTCATAAACATTCTGCTCGCGAACATAAAAAAAGCAAAGTACAGAACAGGTGATGGAAACAAAAGGCCAAAATACCGTGAAGAAAAGGAAGAAATATCGAAAACGGGGGGCACACGGAGGTAGGGGGGGGGGGGGGGGGGCGGGAACATTCCTATATAAAATACCAGAGCAGGACGGTAAATCACACAAGATTTTCTCTGGCAATTTATATTAGCAATTATCGTTTGGGTATTTGTGAATTAAAGTTATATAATTATTCAGCCTCTTGGGGTACTATAGTTTCAGTCTAGTTACCAATACCCAACCAAGGAGGCTGATAATACACAATTCCTTAACCCACTGAACCCCAGCGACGACAATGTGTCGTCGGCAATGTATGTAACGCTAAACCCCAGCGACGACAACGTGTCGTCAATGTTAATTACTCCGGTCCTATGGCACCTGACGGCTCAGATTTGTATGGGAACTGTGTAAGTATCCCACGCAATCTTGCCGATGGTTGAAAACTCTCAAAGTCCAACCGTGTGCGCGTGAGTGCGCAAAAACCTGGTTTTTGAGTGTTTTTGCCATAATTTTTTTACTCCTGTAAAATCCGTTTTCGGGGTCTCCGTAGGACCAATTTTTGACCTTTTTGATAGTTGTTTTGTGGTTTTTCCTTCATTCCTAACCCATTCGCTATTGTTTCTGGATTTTTTTTTTCTTCAAAACCTGCCGGTCCCTGGTGGTACATTTATTTATAACTAGCTGGGGCTCAGTGGGTTAAGGGAGCCCACCTCGCTTTATTTATAATTCTCTCCCTTTGTCTTTGGCTTGTATCCATTTGACCCCATTCAGCTTACTGTTTTAAGACGTTTACCCCCATCCCGGTGTCAATATGTTTCAAGCGAGCGGTAGCGAGCCAGCGTATATATATATATTTTTGTTTTGACAGTAAGCTAAATTTGTACATGTTTCGATAGAAAAATTTCTCCGGCGAAGCCGGATTTGTCCATACAATGCTGGCTTGCTATCTCTCGCCAGGATTAAATCGACACCTGGATGGGGATAAATGTCTTAAAACAGTTGGCTGAATGGGGCCGAGTGGATACAAGCCAGGGAAAGGGAGAAAAGGAGAGAAAGAGAAAACAAGATGGTGACCACCCCTTAACCTAACTTATCCTAAGCAGTTAACAGGTTAATTTTGGCTGGCACAAGAGAATACCTTCAAAGGGGCAGTGAATCAGGTGAAGCTTAGAGGTGGCGTCCTAATACATAGGTACAACGATTGAGTACCGTCTGGAATTAAGCTTCCCAAACTAGGATTTCCTTTCTCATATATAATGGGAAAATGTTGGTAAACTTTTATCACGCCATGGCTGAGTGGGTTAAGGAGGTCACCTATTTTTTACTCACATGTTCACGGTTTCTCTGGCTTGTATCCAATTGGCCCCATTCAGCCCACTGATTTAAGACGTTTACCCCCATCCAGATTACAATGTTTTACTGGTCAGCGGTAGCAAGCCAGTATATTTTGTAATTGTTTTTTGAAAGCAGGCTAAAAGTGTACATTTTTCGATAGAACATTTCTCAGACGAAGCCGGATTTCTTCATATAATGCTGGCTCACTATCGCTCGCCAGGAAGAAATCGACACTTAGATGGGGATAAACGTCTTAAAATAGTTGGCTAAATGGGGTAGAATGGATACAAGTCAGAGAAAGAGAGAAAAGGAGACACACAAACAAAAAAAACAGGCCACCCACCTTAAAGCGTTGGATATGTTTCTGATTGACATTGGTTCAAATCCTGGCTGACGCCTAAACATTTAATCATGCAGCTCAAGAACATTTTGTTAGATATTCAACATATAAATGATACCTGTTTTCTTGCCAGGAGGACAATTTAACGGGTAGTGTTGTGGTGCTGAACAAAATATGTTATATATTGTTATATGATATTATGTAGTGATATGATGTGATGTGGTATGATGTGATGTAATCTGGTGTGATGGGATGTAGGCCTACTGCTATATGGTGTGGTGTGTTGTGGTGTGAAGTGATGTGATGTGATGAATGTAATGTGGTGTGATGTAATGCTATATGGTGCGGTGTGTTGTGGTGTGAAGTAATGTGATGTGAGGTGATATAATATGTAATGTGGTGTGATATAATATGTAATGTGATGTGATGTGATGTGGTGTGGTGTGATGTATTGTGGTGTCGTGTGATGTATTATGGTGTGGTGTGTCGTGGTGTGAAGTAATGTGATGTGATGTGATATAATATGTAAGGTGGTGTAATGTGATGTAATGCTATATGGTGTGGTGTGAAGTAATGAGATGTGATGTGATATAATATGTAATGTGGTGTGATGTGATTTAATGCTATATGGTGTGGTGTGTTGTAGTGTGAAGTAATCTGATGTGATGTGATATAATATGTAATGTGGTGTGATGTATGTAATGCTATATGGTGTGGTGTGTTGTGGTGTGAAGTAATCTGATGTGATGTGATATAATATGTAATGTGGTGTGAATCCGATATGTTGTGGTGTTAAGTAATGTGATGTGATATGTAATGTGGTGTGATGCGATGTAATGTGATGTGATGTGATGTGATGTGATACATTATGTAATGTGGTGTGATGTGATGTAATGTCGTGTGGTGTGATGTAATATGGTGTGATGTGATGTGATGTAATGTGGTGTGGTGTGATTTAATATGACGTGCTGTGATGTTATGTGGTGTGGTGTAATGTGACGTAATGTAATGTGATGTGATGTAATGTGATGTGATGTAATGTGGTGTGGAGTGATGTGATGTAATGTGGTGTGGTGTGATGTGATGTGATGTAATGTGACGTGATGTGATGCAGTATGGTGTGAAGTAATGTGGTGTGATGTGGTGAACCGGTGATGTAATGTAATGTGGCAATATGATGTGGTAGTGGACTATCTATCTATCTATCTATACATCTATCTATGTATATATACTGTATTGGTGAGTGGCAGTAATATTATTGTTCTATATTGGCACAAAGACTAATAAAGGTCAGTATCTTTATTACATGTCACATCTTATTATTACCACCAACTGAGAGAGAGAGAGAGAGAGAGAGAGAGAGAGAGAGAGAGAGAGAGAGAGAGAGAGAGAGAGAGAAAGAGAGAATAGAGAGTTGAGTGAAGGAGGGCTAGCTGTCTCTTGTTCTTGCCGTCGCTCTCTCTCTCCTCTCACTCCTGTACTTTCCTCCTTCTGCCTCCCCTCTGGTCAGCATATCACTCTTTCCATATTTCTTCACCCTCCTGTAATTCACTACATGCTTGCCAAACAAATACAGTGTACAATATTCTGATGGTCATTATTTAAGCATGAATTTCGTTTTAGTATATTATCAACATTTTGTCAAACTAAAATATTTTCTTATGCTACACCGTTCCTGGAGATGATTGGCAGACATTAAGATAGATAGAGGTATATCATTGATTCTATAATATTTAATACTGTAATATAAGAAGCATCCTATTATATATGAACAATAGTTTGGAAGAACTTTACCCGAGCATAGTGGACTAAAATGATGGCCTTAAATTAGAAGGGATCAACAAAATTAATATACAGTATAATTATATATATATATATATATATATATATATATATATATATTTATATATATTTATATATACTGTATATATATATATATATATATATATATATATATATATATATATATATATATATATATATATGTTTAATATATGATTAGTGAACCTTCACCTTAACCCTTAAAAAGCGGCTCACCGCTTAAGTCGAGTTGAAAAAACTGGCAAAAAACGGGTGAAAAAAGGGTGGAAATCGAGTGAAAATGGGTGGGATAGTAATGATCCATACGTCCGACATCTGTGGCCTCCCGGCCCACACTAACTCCAGTTCCCCCACCGCGCGTGTGGATGACAGTGTAACCAATAGTTCGCTAAAAGTGAGCAAGGTAGCAAAATCCGCTAAACTTCCATCTTCGAGGTAACACTGTCAGTGCTCCACGAGCGCTACGTAGCTGTATGTGGCGTCATTGTGTAGCGATTTCCACCTAGTTTTCGGCGCAATACAGTTCATTTCATACTGATGGTTGATATAGCAGTCAGAACGGCCCAGAAAGGCCCAAAACGGCCACAGAGCACCCGCTAGAGGAGGGTTAATGCCCCTTTCCCACTGATGCGATTTCATACGATTTTCGTCGCCGAGGACGTAGTTTTGTTAATTCGCAACAAATTTGTATGACGTCAATTTGTACGACGTCAACGATTTTGACCGCTAAAAAACGTTGACAAGTTTACACTCGGCGAAGATGTCGCCGATGGATACGACGTAATCGGCGACATTATGCGACGTCATCGGCAAATTGAGCGATGGTTCGCCGATGACCTCGGCGAGAACTGTCACATTTGAATAAAATATTGCGAAATAATGCGAATGATGAACAAATCCTCGGCGTATGTTCTGCGACGTCTTGTCTTCGTCAAATTAAGCGATGATTCGGCGGATACCTCGGCGAGATTATCCGAAAACTTTTTGCATATATTTCATGGCACAAACATAAGAATATAAGAAAACGGGAGTGTGCAGAAAACCGATCGGCCCACACAATGCAGATCCCTGTCACACTCAACCCCAATTACAAGGCCTAATTATAGGCCCAACTCACTAATGGCTTGAGGACTGACCTCACCAAAAATGGTCAGAGATCAACACAAGATTACGGGGTCTGCAGAGTGACGATTGGCTCACACCAAGCAAATCCCCCTTATACCCAACCCCTCTCGTAGAAAATGTACACATTTACCTTTAAGGGGAGTCTAGAGTTTAAGGGGAGTCTAGAGTTTTTTGTTTTAAGTTTGATGGAGGTCTAGTGAGGAAACTAAGAATTAAAGGAATGAATGACCAAACAAACGGTCCATTTCCCCTAATATAATTAATATTTGCTCATTTATATATTTGTTTATGATTTATTTAGTTTCATCCCTAGACCTCCATCAAGCATATAAAGCACCCCCCAACACCCTCCTTCAACATCAATTTGTAAATTTTTCGATGGAAAAATATCCTGGCCGAAGGCCGGTTCCTCAAAAAGTAAAGGCTCTCATGTCTTGTATCCGTTCGGCCACATTCAGCCTACTGTTTTAAGACGTTTACCCCCATCAAGATGTAAATTTTTTACTGGTGAGCGGTAGCAAGCCGGCATATTTTGTAAATGTTTTTTGACAACAGGCTAAATTTGTATATTTTTTGATAGAAAAATTTCCCCGGCTAAGTCGGATTTCTTCATATAATGCTGGCTCGCTATCGCTCGCCAGGAAGAAATCGACACTTAGATGGGGATAAACATCCTAAAATAATTGGCTGAATGGGGCCGAATGGATACAAGCTAGAGAAAGAGAGAAAAGGAGAGAAAGAGAAAAAAAACAGGTGAACCCCCTTACGAGAGCTGCATAGAAAAAAGGGTTGACAGGTTCACTATAGTCCTAATCCTTTTTTTTTATCCACCTCGCCGAAGGTGCTCATTGGCCTCGGCGGCGATGTGTTTTCCAAGCATTCACCCAAGTTGCACAGCCCTTCGCCCGCCTCTGCGAAGTATACCTGTGGCGGGTATACTCTCGGCGACGTTTTTTTTTTTCGTGCGACACCCTCGTCGATGTCGCCAAGGATCTCCGAGGGCCTCGCCGATCCCTCGGCAATGTTCGACGATGCTTGCGAGGCTTCGGACCCCTCGCAAGTCCTCGTCCCAAATTTTGAACAATCCGAACATTTGCGATGACCCGCGAGGCCTTCCGAGTCACACGATTATCATGCAAGGGTTCAACATTTTGTTGCGACATGTCACGAATGTGCCCATTTCTTGGAGTCGGCGATGAAAATTGTATGAAATCGCATCAGTGGGAAAGGGTCATAAGGAGGAAGAGAATATCCAGTGAGACACCCAGTATATTTTATACCATTTACAGTCCTTTACGGAATATTTGGCAGTTCCTTCAGTATTATAAACTTGAAAGAAGAAAGATATATAGCAAAATATTAACTTTCCTTAATGTATAAGAAACACCAACATCAAGTAGTAATAAACATTTAATAGGGCTGTTTTGTATCTCAAGATTACTCAAAGGAATACAAAACAACAACAAATAATTTATTCTTACGAGGTTGCTTAACGGTAATCTAGCTACCCAACGTGTACAAATAAAGTATTAGGCAGCATAGCAGGATTGGTAGTATGACGATCGGTGTATTATGAAGGGCTTACGGGGAGATAGTTGATTTTTCTGGCCCGCCATCTCCCTCATGTTTAGCACCGTCAAATTTCCGATTGTAAGACGTTCGATCCATTAGTTAGGCGAGTTTAAGACCTTTCACTCCTTTTCTTTGTTAATATTAGGACCATTCGTGTCATTTAGGTGTCAATTTTATCCTGGCGAGCGATAACGAGCCTGTAATATTAGAAGGAACCGACCTTTGGCCGGGACATTTACCTACCAATTTGTTTTACACATTTATCTTAAACGGTGATCTAGGGGTGTATTGTTATGCTTGATAGAGGTCTAGAGACTAAGCTAACAAATATATTATATAATTAATTAATCGACCAACACTTAAACCCTACCCCCGTAAGGCAATTAACACATGCAGTACAGGTGGAATGCTTTTCGTTAAATCCTGCAACTATTATAACATTGTATTCAGCTTAAGAAAAACGTCTACCAATTAAAAGGCTACAGACTATCTTGATAAGTCCATTTAGCTATTACATAATTATATCCTTCCTAAGCTTCATGAAATAGTCTAAATGCAGCTGAAATAAAACGAAAATATGTCACCGTTACCCTTTCAAAGAATAATTGTATTGAAATACCCATACTATATATAAAAATAAAAGGTATATCAAATAATCAAGGTAAATCATTATCAATAATTCCACCTTAATTATAATAAACGTTTTTATATCATTAACTTTAATTATCAGTGTATAATGTATCCTCTCTCCCCAACAACCCTCACATTATAATAACTATTACCCTTGGTTAATTGTCAATTATTCAGTTTAACACATATTAACAGGAACGTTTTCTTCAGCAATGGTCTACCCTCGGTTTACTGTTTAAGATTTAGCTTAAAGCAGAGCTACAACAATATTATTTTTTCAAAAATATTTCCGTTCATATATGTATATTTATACAATCAACATATTAGGGCTATTGTGCCTTGCCATAGAGAACCACAGTAGACTCACGTTAAAATGCTCACGGAAGCTGAAGCTGAACGGGCAGGCTATGGAGATCGTCAACTCTTCTAAGTATCTGGGCAGTGTGTTGAGTAAAGATGGGACTATGGATGAAGAGGTGCGGGAGAGGGTACAACAGGGGAAGAGGGTTGTAGGAACGCTAAAAGCAGTAACAAGAAATAGGGTGGTCAGTATGGAAGTGAAGAAGTCCTTGCATGACAGTGTGGTAATCCCGACACTGACTTACGGAAGCGAAGCATGGACGTTGGTTGAGAGACTCAGACCAAGAGTGAGAGCAGTGGAAATGAATTACTTAAGGAGTGCGTGCAGAGTTACATGGAGGGATAGACAGACTAATGAGGAAGTAAGAAGGAGGTGTGGTGTGGAGGTAGATGTGCTGGAAAGTGTGAAAAGGAACAACTTGAGATGGTTCGGCCATATGGAACGTATGGAAAGCGAGAGAATGACTAAGAGGGTGTACGAGAGCGAGGTGGAGGGACAGAGGGGGAGAGGTAGACCGAATATGAGGTGGAAGGATGGAGTGAGGAACTACATGAACGAAGGCGGTGCTGGTTGGGGGGAGGGGCGTCGACTGACTGGGGACAGAGGTGCATGGGGGCGGTTCGTTCGTGGCCACCCCTTCGGGGATCACGGCGTCAGGCAATAGATAGATAGAGAAGCTGAATTACTATACTACTATGCATTCGAAGCTGACATACCTGGATTGTAAATTTTACTCATCTATATATATCTATAGTATATCTATAAAGTATAGCTTTTATCACACTATCTGTCCTCTTGACCTACACAGAGAGAGAAAGAGTATGTGTGTGTGTATGTGTTCCCTCTCACACAGTTTCTTATCACTTTTGCTCTCTCTCTCTCTCTCTCTCTGTCCCCCTCGAGCTATAGTATCTACCCTCCTCCAGATATGTATTTCATTTCAACTTTCCCCTTTTCATCCTATAAACATATTCCTACCAATCATGAATATTGGAAAACATGGATATATTCCCCAAAAAATGTCATATACTTATTACCATCACAATCTCACCTCCACCAAAATTATTTTCCCTCTTAATGTTGTTCTTATATTTTGAATGTCCCCATCTTCGTTTACTTCATATTACTGCTACCCTGGATAATGACAAACCATACTCATCCTCCTGAATCCATCCCCAGATTATTATATATCACTATTACTAGTCCTATAGGAGGTTAACCCCTCCCTCCTGTTGTGTAAAATGTTCAGTGTTCATGTCCCTCAACATTCTCCCGATATCTTGAACAAAGCAAAAAATACAATATTCTAAAAAGACAACTATACTGTAAATGGAATTATTAACATTATCACTATCTCTCTCCCCTTGATCTAAAGTTTCTCCCCTCTCCCAGACCTTGTTGATTTCAAAATTCTAGACAATTTTCAATATTTCCTTACATCCACCATCCATCCTGGCCGACGGTCTTTTGTAGCACTGGTTTATATTGGTAAACTTTTACTCCCCTTGACTCATAGTGTTTCCGCTCTCCCGTTCCTGCTAATTTGAACCTTTTCTGTATACCAAACCACACATATGCAGTATATATATATACATATATATATTGTTACGTATCTTGATCCTCAAGTGGTTAACTTGATGAATCTAGATAGCACAGAGATATATATTAAGGTATCAGTCAGCTGAAGGCAAAACAATAGTAAAATCTAATAAAATTATTTCCTGTTGTTGCTTCCTTTCCTTTTGGATCTTAGGACTGTGTACCCTTTATTGACTGATACTCTTTAATTATGAAAAAATACTGAAACTAATTAAAGTCATGTAGTATTTATAAAGAATTATTATTTAACCGAAGCTTAGTAGGCTATGGTTATGAACCGAATAAGTTATATCTAAAGAAGGACTATTAGTTCTATAAAAAGTCTTGAAAGATAAATATTAAAGTAAGAATATTTCTGTCTCTTACCCTTTTTGAAATTAATAAATAGTTTTCTTATGTCCTTTTATTTATTTTTAATGTAGTTATTATTCTTGGTTCTTGTCTTACGTTAATAGTATTATATTATTATTATCAGGAGTAATATCAAAGTCACATAAAAAGTTAGATATATATTTAATAATTAGTTAAATGTATTTCTTAACCACGTAACATTGAGGTTTGATTATGAGTAAATTAAGTTACAGGATCGCTTCATAGATTCGATTCAGGTCTCACTCAAATAATATGAAAAGCAAAATAATATTTTGAAGCTAAAAGAATTTTCTTCAGCTTAGGAAATCACGAGAAGTAATATTAACACAGCCATGTTAGTCTAAGGCGATATTACTAATATGAGACAATAGCATCACCGTACTAAGCACCGTTAAGCAATGTAAGCTTAATTAAAAGAAAATGAAAGAACTCGTAAGTATTAATATAAACAATAGTATTACTTTCATCATAACCCAATTACTTAAAGAGTTGCTTTAGTCTACAAGTTAGTCAACTAAAATAGTTAAGTACATAATAATAGCGTTAACGTTAATTCCCAATCACATATCTCACTAACCAACATAACGTAAGTGTTTACACCGAACACACTTATATAATCTGACTGACAGTCACAATCCCATTATAATACTTCACCCCGTCTTCCTCCAGCTGCAAGTTCACCTTCCCCAACTCCAAATGAGACTGATTTGAATGCCCACTACTCGGGTCTTATATACTAAACAATGATGGTGTAGGAACGAATCAGGAGGCGAGTGATGGTGCGCGCCCCTATCATAGCTCCTCGAGTTGCATAGCAGGTGCATGGTCCAATGGGGGCTCCTGGCGTCGATCATACGTCATAGCGTCGGGTCATCGAAGTAGTTTGCAGGGTCCCCTATGACGCACGCAGGTGTGAAGGCTTGTTTGCTGGTATGCGGACGAGCTGGTTTCCCACTCGCTAGTTCGCTCGCTAGTCTGCTTCGCCACCGCCTGGGTAGTTTGACACTCCTTCAACTCTAATTCTAACTCTTAAATTAACATACAGGGCTCTGTATGTCAGAATATATATATATATATATATATATATATATATATATATATATATATATATATATATATGTTATTTTATCCCTTTACCAGTATATAAAGTCATTCCTCCAGTCTCGGGTCGCTCCACACTAACCTTCAATATTTGTCCTTCATCCTCCTATAGTCTGATCATTATTGGTAGGCCAGAAATGTTGAACACTAACCTCTATTAATAAAAAGCGACTAGGGAGTGATCCAGCTACCATTTGGGAAGAGTCAGCCAGGGAATAGATGTGGAAATATACAGACCATTTGCTTCAGGCCATTTTGAGTTACAGAGGTTAGGAGTTACGATCTCTGGCCTACCTCTAATGAATGGACTTTAGTTTATCAATCACAGTCACACTTCATAAATATATGCAGGATTGTACAGCGAGAAGGACATTTATGCTGCCTTTGTTTATTTGGGTCCTTAAATCTTATTGGTTTACAAATCAAAATTTCATCTAATTACGATTTATAATTCTCTCAGTTTGCGTTTTCAATCTTATTTACATATTCAATCTTGTATAATTTAGCTGTCAAAGCCTAACTACTTATTAAAATGTTTACATACTTATGCCTTCCAATCATATTTATTTGCGTTTTACAACCCAATCAATTTACGTGTTCAAATGAAATGTCTGTACATTATTCAATGCTTTCCATTAACGCTTTTCAATCCTATCTGTTTAAGTTTTAAAATCCTTTATATTTTCGTTTCCCATTTTGTCCTAAATTCGCGCCAAGAAAGGAACGAGTTAAATTACTACTCTGTTTCTTTTCAACTGACGGTAAATTGCAAAGTTCCCATCAATATTTCTCAGTTATTTTTAAGACGTTTTAGTGAAATACGTTGCTAATTATATAAAAGCGGTCTTAACATGATGGAGAAACACAGTAGTTTAATATTTGTTCATTAAATATCGATAAATTAGCTGCTAAGGGATTCACTTTACCGTCAAATGAAGTGAAACAGAGTATAGTTTATCTTTCTATTCCGTATTCAAACATTTACTTGGTACTTCTGCAATCTATTCTGTGCAGGTGGTTCAAGAATGGGTGAGTGGGTGGCGGTGACGTCATACAATATTTAGCAAAGGTTAATGGGATATATTCGGTTACCTAATGAAGATGTTGAACAGGATCTGTTTATCGGTCTCGTGATATTTTGCGAGCACACGGACATAATAACAGACACAAATGGAGAAGTAACAACAAAACCTTCCGCTTTCCGCCTAAGGGGAGATGGGTCGTTTTTCTAGATCCCCTTATTCCTCATGTTTAGCCCCACTACCTTTTAGATTTTAAGATGTTTGCCCAGTTAATTGTCGATTTTAAGACCTTTCGCCTCATTTCTTTGTCAAAATTAAGACCTTTTGTGATATTTAGGTGTCTATTATTTTCCTGGCGAACGATAGTGAGCCTGTAATTTTGGAAGAACCGGCCTTTGGCAAGACATTTTTCTACCGAAAAATTTACAAATTTATCTAGAAGGGGGATTTAATGTGTTTTTAAAAGATTGATGGTGGTATAGGGAGGACACAAGAACACAAAATAAAAAGACACATATATACATGAGCCAATAAATAAGCCATCCCCCCAAACGCAGTGCGCATGGTGATCATCACAAATATTGGAGAACATCTGCGAAGGGTGAAGACATTTGAAAGAGGGATGAGGTGGTCAAAATGGAAGGATATGCAAAGTGGTGAGGAAACTGTTCTAAAGCAAAGAGGAAGAGTGAGAGAGCAATATGTGTTACTGGAATGGTTAGCTTAATGGACTAGCAAGAAGAACAACAACAAGACTAAGAAAATACATTTTAAATTCAAATTAAATGGAAGAACAAGAACATTTAAAACGAAAAAGAAGAAGAGGAAGAATAAAAGAAAGAAGACAAATAAAATGATGAAGACAAATAAATGTATGAAGAAGACGAAGAAGAAATGTATAGTCACGTTCAGATGTTGTGTCCTTATTTCAGGATTGGTTATCTATAGTAAACAACAAATATATATTACAACGAAGTCCATAATACATGTTAATAAATGTGTTAGGCTACTATTTAATTTAGTTTTAGGAGTATTTCCGTCTTATGTTAAAAGCCTACCAATATATACAAATAAATAAATATATAATTACATAAATAATTGGCAATATTTGAGAGCTAAATAATATTTGTTTCGGCAACCAGGATAGGTTAACTTAGGTGGCTGAATTTATATAAAACTTCAGGCTCACATTAGACTATTTTTCAAGCTTAGGAAGGATCTGTAGAAAATATACATTTAAAACATATTTCAATTAACTAATTACCTCCCAGATATCCATCCTATTCAGACTAAACTATCGTGTAATGATAGTCAGAATCAGATTAACATTAATCCATCGTATTGAAGACCTTAAGACACCCTCCCCAAAACTAGAACAATGAGAACAATTTGAGGAAGCGTAATGGAAAATGTGATTATAATGAGAGCGATACAATAGATGCTTAGTGAAGGCTATTATATTGGTGTTTGGTACAATACTGGAGAGAGAGAGAGAGAGTATTATGTTTGACTGACTGCAATCGTGAGGCCATCTTTCAGGTACGTAGATGGTCACTTCGCTAAAATATGTGTCCTCTCGCAATTACTATACTCGATTTAATTGCGTCTGGCTGAAAACATAGTCCAACATATATATGTGTTTGGCTACAGTTACATGCTACATAATGCACACACCATAATGTTGTACAGTGTAACATATCTAACTTACCCTGTCCTAAATAATTGGACGATCACGAAACAAATAGTGATGTGGAAGGACTTGTGGCCAAAATGTCAATAAAGTGAAAGGACCTGTAATACCAACAGACGCTAATTGGTCCTTAAGACTTGGAACTCTGGAAGGTGAAAGAAAGAAAAGGAAGAGGAGGAGGAGAAAAAGAAGACGGAGAAGGAAGAGGAGGAGGAAGAACAAATGGAGGAGAAAAAGGGAGAAGGAGAAGGAAGAGGAGGAGGAAGAACAGGAGGAGGAGAAGAAGGGAGAAGGAGGAGGAGAAAAAGTTCAATATAATGACGAGGAGAAGAATGAGGAGGACGAAGAGGTCGTAGGAAGAGTAGAAAGAAGAAGAAGAGGAGGAGGAGGAGAGAAAAGAGGAGGAGGACAAAAAGAAGAGTGGAGAAGAGGGGATACAGAATAAGAACATTAGTACAAATAAATGCTGACAATAAAGGAGGAGATCATAAAAGGGGGTGACGATAAGGAGGAGGGGGGGGGGAGAGATAATATAAGACAAAGGAAGGGAACTGAAGAAGAACACACTTAATAACAAACACAGACAAATAAGATATAAGAAAGAGAAAAGAAAACAGAAGTGATAGCGTAAGACGACTAAGTGTAAGAGAAGGTGGAGGTACAGTGTGTGTGTGTCTGTGTGTGTGTGTGGAGCAGTAATAGGCACAGAAGAATGCAAGAGAGACTATGTGCGAAAAAAGGTAGCAGAGTGGGTAAAGGAAGTGAAAACCCTGGCAGACATTGCGAAATCTGAACCACATGCTGCATATACTGCCTTCACATATGGTGTTAAGCACAGATGGACCTTTCTTATGAGAACAGTGCCTGGCATTAGACAGATGCTCCAACCGCTTGAAGAAGCAATCAGAGGAACATTCATACCGGCCCTAACAGAGATGGAAGGCGTCACGCAAGAGCTAAGAGATCTATTAGCTCTTCCGCCAAGGTTCGGAGGTATGGGGATCATAAACCCAGTGGAGGCGGCACTACATGAGAACCAAAATTCCCTTAAACTTACTACGTCTCTGACAGAAAAAATACGGGAGCAAAATGAAAATGATGAGGTGGACGAAGAGGAACAACGAAATGAAAGACAGGAAATTACAAAGAGCAGAGAAGAGAGACAGAAACATAGCCTAGAACAAATTAAGACCAGATGTAGGGAAGAACTGAAAATGAGAGTTGAGATGGCACAAGACACGGGGGCTTCAAATTGGCTCACATCATTACCAATAAAGGAGAAAGGCTTCAGCTTAAATAAACAAGAATTCAATGATGCCGTAGCCTTGAGGTATGGGTGGCCAGTTTCGAACCTGCCGCTGAAATGTGCATGTGGTGAAATAAACAACTCAGACCACTGTATGACTTGTAAGAAAGGAGGATTCATCTGTATCCGGCATGATGAAGTACGAGACATCACTGCACAAATGCTGGACGAGGTGTGCCATGATGTCAGAATCGAACCGGAACTTCTGCCTATGGACGGACAGCGCTTGGCCCACAATACTGCAAATACTTCAAATGAAGCAAGAGTGGACGTAAGTGCTCGAGGTTTTTGGACGAGGGGACAACGGGCTTTTTTCGACATCAGAATCTTCAACCCAAGAGCACAAACATATCGTGAGCGAGGACACAAGGCGGCATACTTGAGAAACGAAAGTGAGAAAAACGCGCTTATGAAGAAAGAATTTTGAACAGGGATCAAGGAAGCTTTACTCCTCTGGTCTTCTCATCGTCGGGAGGTATGGGACCTTCTGCAAGTGTCTTCTATGCCAGATTAGCTGCACAAATATCGGAGAAAAAGCGCCAGCATAGAAGCCAAGTCATAACTTGGATGAGATGCCGGCTCTCTTTCTCTCTTCTCAGGTCTGCACTCCTATGTCTCAGGGGTAAAAGGTCCACCCCGCTACAGAGGACAAGAGTGAGAGACTTGGACTTTGAAATGGTCGTGGCGGAGGGACGAATTGGGGAACAACTAGGTTGATTGTAGGGAGGTACTGGTACAATAAGATAAACTACAATGTAACTAGAATAAGATAGATTGTACACCACTTTGTAACTGTCACCTTAATAAAAAAAAAAAAAAAAAAAAAAAAAAAAAAAAAATAGAAGGAAACATGCTTACATTACTGAAATGTTTGTGGACATGCAGTAATGCAAGTAATGGTCACTCTTCTGTAAATCTAAAATGGCTTACTTAAGAATGGGAAAGTGGTGGGAACATTCTATTTTATTTTTTATTTTTTTACTAAAAAAAAAAAAAAAGTGTGTGTGTGTGTGTGTGTGTGGATATTTACAGCCAGTTTGCTCTAGGCCCTTTTGAGTTACAGAGAGGTCAGGGATCAACATTATTGTCAAGTTCGTTGGCGCTAGCTATACCAATATACCTTTAATAGGTATATTGTTATAGACACTTCCATATTACCTTTGTATACGGTATATTATTATAGCCACTTCCATATACCCTTTATCATACCTATATAATTATATAAAATTAATAATATTATTCTGATACAAATCCTGCGAACATAAAAATATTCATTCTCTCTCTCACCCCAGAATATATATAATGTTCTCTCTCTCTCTCTCTCTCTCTCTCTCTCTCTCCCATAATATATATTCTGTTCCTTCTCTCTTCACAAATTGTAAACCAATAATTACCTTCACCATTGTACCATTGTTATCATTATTGGTGTTGGATGTTCCGTTTATAATAATGCAGGTAATTAACTGGTCTTGGTTCAGATTACCCTTATTATTTGAATGATACAATTGTGGGGCCAGATTGTTTACTCTTTCAATACGATGGTGGTATTGAAGTTACGATTATTATACGATTAGCCTGCTATGCATGTTACTCGAGAATATTAATACATCTCTTTTTGGTGGTAAAATACAAGGATAGGGAAGGTTGAGAGAGAGAGAGAGTGAGAATGAATGAGTGAGTGAGTAAGTGGGAGAGAGAGAGAGAGAGAGAGAGAGAGAGAATGTGAGTTACAAAGAGGTGAGAGCAAAAGGAAGCTTGACGTTACTTCGCTCACAGGATATTTCGCTTGCAGTCACTAAAAGCCCACATTCAGAATCAGTGAGTTGCGATATGGCAACACATTATCACACAATAAGACAAATAATGACAAACAATGACAAATTAAAAACATTCAGTATAAACAAACCAGGCTCATTATTTTCATGAAACAGTGCGTTTCTCGAAGCAGACACAAAAAACACGTAACCCCTTCTGTACCTGTGACGTCCTTTTAATCATATTTCAGCTATATTTAGACGATTTTGTGTTGTTTAATAAAGATCTGGGGTAGTAAAAAGGGCTAAGTGAGATAGTTTGAAGCCTGTTAATTGCTGAAGACCGTATTTACACTGAATACAATCGTCTAATAGTAGCCAGAATAAAGTTAGAAAGACGTAGCCGGTACAGAAGGGGTTAAACATATAACTACTACTATTATTACTACTATTTTTTTTTTTTTTTTACTACTACCACTCAGACTGTGCATCCCCTCCTTGGACCCTAAACCAGGTCAGAACAGTCATCAAATCGTCCGACTTGGTAGTCATTCAGCTACTTACTATTCCGGGGTCAGCACTCAGACTCATCGTCATGGATTATTACTACTACACTGATTTGTATTTAATATTGTTCATACATTTTATTTTACAAGCATCAGATATTACTATTCTACACCATGCAACTTTAATCCAGTCTCCTTCCTATGCGACCCTCTGCCACTGCTGCCTCGTAGTCCATTTCTGCCACCGTCACTGGTTGTGGTGCAGACCGTCTTGTTCTCCGCAGGCATAGTAGTGCTGATCTGAGCAATGAGAAAGATAGACGGCACTTCATCCAGGCTACGACGTGGCTCCTAGGCTGTTGCTTCTTCTCTGCGATGATCTCTGCAAGCCTTGAATAGAAGCACTGGGCCTTGGGTCCCATCCCTCCAGATGTGGTGAAGACTAGTGGGGTAAAGCTGCCATGTTCGACATTTAAGATCCTTTCCCCATATGCCCTGACCTTCTCTTGTTCGTTCCTCTTGTGTGCAGCATCCAGAGACAGCTCGCTGTAGCTATGGGCCATTGGGTCAAATACTCTTATGTCAAAGAACGCTCGCTGTACATTTATCCAAAAGCCTCTTGCACTAACGTCCAATCTTGCTTCATTGGATGTGTTGGCCGTCCTGTGCTGCATGATCTCTCCACCCCAGGGAATGAGTGATGCTTCGCGCACCACATCTCTACACACCTCCCTGAGCATGTTCGCCGTTACATCTCTTACTTCATCGTGCCTGATGCTGATGAATCCTCCTTTCTTACATATCATGGAGTGGTCTGCATCGTTGTTGGTTCCACAAACGCATCGATCGGGCAGTCCTTCAATCGGTCAATCATACCTCAGTGCAATAGCATCATTAAATTCTTGTTTGTGGAGATTGAAGCCTTTTGCCTTGATTGGTAGTGTTGTCAGCCAATTTGAACCGCCCGTTTCTTGTGCTATTTGCAGTTTTCTTGTTTGTCTCCGGGAAAGTTGTCCCATCAATTGTGCCAGGTAATTTTATGTGAGTTTTGCCTCTCTGACGTGATGGTCTTTCTGATGTTGTAGATGTCCGCCTGGTCCACTTCACCATCAGAATCTTGTGCTACGATACGGTCAGTGCGAGATCCTGTTATCTTTACCAAGTTCAGGTACTCCGTTGTCGCCCTCCTCTCTGGGTTGATGATTCCCAGCCCTCCCAACCTAAAAGGCAGTGCGAGCATCTCCCTCTCTGTATCATTCGGGGTGTGCGACTTTACCCACGCTGGGATGAGTTTGTCTCTGATGGCATCTTCCAGCGGTTGAAGTAATACGCTCATATTTGGAATGGTTCGCATCAAGTAGGTCCAGCGATGTTTGACCCCATATGTGAATGCCGAACACGCAGCCTGTGGTTCCGTCTTTGCAATATTGGCCAGTTTTTCAATTTCTTTTACCCATTCTCTGACCTTCTCCTCTATGTATTTGTTCTTGAACTCTTCCGTGCCTATCACTGCCCCAAGGTGACGCTGTCCGTCCTCTGTTACTACCACTTCACTACGTCTGAAACCTTGTAACGCATGTTCATAATGTTCTGGGTTTACTATTAGTATTGACTTTCTGGCATTTGGATGGTACCCTATTTCTGGGCCTTCATTTGATATTTGCTCCCAACAGTGCTTGAGATCGTTGACTTTTCCCGCTCCAGTGAGATCGTCTGCATAGGCCACCTGCTTGACTTGCGTCACCTCATGGCTTGTTAAGGTTAGCAACACTGAGAGACCTAAAGCATACATTGCCATTGCTACTGGGTCACCTTGTGTGGTTCCTTCCATTGATTTCAGAGGTGATCCACGTTGTGTGTTCTGGTTGTTTACTATGAAGAGGTCCACAGGCCGTTTATAGGTGTTCTCTACATAGGTGGTGTTACGACCGGGACTACGAATAAAACAAGGGCACTCAATGATTAGACTAGTAATAGGGCACTTTGCAACAACGGTACGCTAGATCCAAACCCTCGAACTTATATGCCGGCGAACAAAACACCTATACCCTCCAGGGTTAATCTGCGATAGCGGGGTATCCTTAACTGGGCATAAATGTACTCTACTTCAGGCTAACCTGCACTGGTATAGCCTGATAACAAACAAGATGCAAGTTACGTTAAAATGCATAAAAAGGAATCTATGGAAAGATCAATTAAATCACTGCAAGATTTAATACAATAAAAAGATGCTTCAATACAGTTACTCTAATCAACAAAAAACTCTTCACTCCTATCTGAAAGAAAGTGAAGTATAGTCCTACAGCATAGACCTGGAAACTTCTGAAGAAAGTCTGATGCTCATAAGATGCTTGTACTGATTTAGAACTATATAAAGGCAGGAGGCAGGACACCACACGTGTAAATCGAATACACTAAAAGATAGGACATATAATGTTAACTGACACGAGAATACTATAAATGCGCAACGGTAGCAATGCTCGACACTAAAAGAAGTACTTCCTCATCAACGAAACAGTCTGCTATGGTTGTGCGGCTCAGCAACAACCTAGACTAATAAATGCTGTGAATAATAATGCGCACATATCAAAGAGCTTATATTAAATACTAACAAGTGTCTACTCGATTAATAATGTCTAGCTGGGATACTCTAGGTAAGGAACTGGGGTTGAGCAAGACAGGATCGTAGCCTAGTGATGTCCTTAAGACTGCATCCTTTAAGTTACGTTAATTGACTAAGGGGGCTCTCTCGATAGATCCAGATCACAAGTATCTGGTTCTATCCTCGCAACCCTCTAAAGACAAGCAAAGAGGCAGCACAGTGTGGAATTGGTACGGGCCAAAACCCTCAGTCAACACAATGCTGCACTCGTAAAGGACGCAACCGAAAAGACAACCCAGGCTACCACAGGACCGGTCGAAGTCGTGTAGGTATAAGCAAACCGTACACACATCGGAGACAATGACTACAGTTACCTTATCCCAGTCTAGCATTAAATAAAAGAGCAGAAACACTAAATCAATAATGGAGACACACAAAGTTCTTAACCTATACTAACTAAGAACCCTCAAACCTATTCTAAGTACATGTAAATATCTCTGAGGACGGCGCATGCAATACAATGGGCCGGCTATGAAAACCGTATGCAGAACCCAAGGGGAGTGTTGTGCAGTTAATAAAGGTTAGAGTATGGAAAGAGAGAATCGAGTGAGAGAAACAGTGATAAAGGTGGTGATCGGGAGAGAGTATGCAAAGGGATGTTAGAAGCACGCGCGCCAAGCCTGTCCTGACGAGGACAGCTCCTGGGGACCCTCATGGAGGAGGTAAGTTACACAGGAGACCGCAAAGGCGCGATGGTCGGCCAATCACGGGCCAAGACGTCACAAGACAGCAGGCGTCATATGACACAGCAAGACACGCCGTCCAATGGCGAGCGAGAGGCAGGAATGCACCCGTACATGCAGACACTTACTACCTCCTCGCTCTGAAAGTCTTTCTCATTCACACGCTGGTACTATTATCACTACTGTTGATATAAAATATAACCCGTTGTCACAGACGAAAACAAAGAACACCACTGGACTGTCTGTGACAATGCGATTACTAGGAAAGAAAGAACAACATTCTTTGATAACTGTAGCCCATATCGATGTCCCTGGCGAGCGCTAGTGGCTAACGAGAGGTGATTCTGCCAACGTTGGTAGACGTCACACCCCGCCCAAGATATGGGACGCTCAACATTAGGCGAGCACCATATCTGACAAGGCAGAATGCCGACAAGACCCGCCACACCTAGCCACTCCACCAGAAATGAAATGCAAAGCTCAATCTTAAATAAAACAACATATTAGCATAAAGAAAATCTTACAACCCATCGCAAACACAATAGTATAATTTAGCCTGCTATGCTCCCTGAGCGAGCTTCACAGAGCCCAGCCTACTAAGTGAAAGACAGGTTCATCTTAGGACTTTAGCTATAACATTGGCAACTTACAATTAACTATAAAAAAGAAAGAGTTTTTATGTGATTTTTGATTTAATTTTAATGTTGTTTTTGACGGCTGCTCTACAGGGGCAAGCCTGGTTTTCTCCACTCAAACCCACACACATGTGGTGATCTACGCCGGATCCTCCACCCTCGACAAACAGTCTGCAATCACATTCTCACAACCGGCAATATGGCGAATGTCTAGATTGTATTCTTGCAACATGAGTGACCAACGTGTCAGCCTCATATTCCGGTTGTGGAATTGGTTCAGAAATTTAAGAGGGTGGTGGTCGGTGTAAATCACCACGACTGGCCCGCAGGCAGGAACATATACTTCAAAGTGCCTGAGTGCCACTATTGCCAGCAGTTCTTTCTCCACCACAGAGTAGTTTTTCTGGGCGGAATTAAACTTCTTGAAAAAGAAACTGACTGGATGCTCCAAACCTTCCTCGTCTGTTTGCATTAAGACGGCACCAGCCCCTACACCGCTGGCATCTGTTGCAAGCTGGAACGGTCTTTTAAAGTCAGGGGCCCTGAAGATTGGGTGAGTGCATAGTAGGCGCTTGACCAGCGAAAAAGCCCTTTCACACTCAGGTGCCCACTTGAACTTTTTCTCTTTTTCTAGCAAATCTGTCAGGGGAGCTAATACAGTAGAATAACCCCGAATGAAGCGGCGATAGTAACCGATCATGCCCAAAAATCTCCCCACAAACCCAAGATACTGCACAGTTGCCCGGACAAAGTCGCACTTGCCCAGATTGACCACCAAGCTGGCCTCACTGAGCTTCCGAAACAAGGTTTCTATGTGCTCACCGTGACTCTCAAAGTTGTCATCGTAGATTATAACGTCATCTAGGTAGACAGTGCAGTTAGGGATGTCAGCTACTAACTCATTCATAAGACTCTGGAAGGTTGCTGGGGCATTTTTAAGGCCATACGGCATCACATTGCAACGGTAGGTGTTCCCATCAACCACAAACCCGCATACCCCCTTCGCCCGCTCAGACAAGGGCACCTGCCAGTAGCCTTTCACTAGGTCTACCTTAGTTAGAAACTGTGCCTTACCGATCTTGTCTACACTATCGTCAACACGGGGAAGGGGATAAGCATTGGTGGGAGTCAACCCGTTCATTCTCCGAAAGTCAATGCAGAAGCGAACCTTTCCGTCAGGCTTGGGCTGCAGAGTGACAGGAGATGTCCACCTAACTGCCCCCTTCTCAATCAGCCCCTGTTCCAACATATACTCTAACTCCGCTCTGAGGGCTGGGAGTTTAATGGGTGGAATTCTGTAGGGTACTGATTTAAAGGGGGGGTGATCTCCCACGTCCACGTCATGCACCACTCGAGTTGTGAGGCCTGGATGCTCTGCAAACACAGTGGGTTATGAAGCAAACAGGCGCTGCACGGCTGCAAGCTGTTGCTCAGGCAGGTGCACTAGAGCATCGTCAGCCACCTGTCTGGAGTTCCCCGCCCACTGGTCAGCAGAGACATGACACTCCCAGTTATCCTCCACCTGGGCTTCACTGTCCCTCACTCCTTCTCCTCCATGACTGCTGCAGGTCAACACAGGGACAGCGAAAGGCTCAGGGGGGCGCCTCACAAATTCCTTCACCAGGTTCACATGGCACAGCTGATTCTGTTTACGCCTATCTGGAGTAGCCACAAGATAGTTTAGGTCAGAGATCTTTTTTACCACCTTATAAGGACCAGCGTACTAGGCAGACAACGGATGACCTGGCAGAGGTAACAGAATCAACACCTCCTGCCCCACCTTAAACTCCCGGAGTTTTGTCTTCTCATCGTACCTGTCCTTCATAAGTGCTTGGGACCCTACCAAATTCCTACCTGCCAACTCTAGGCTTCTCAGCATTCTCTCTCTATTCTCGAGGACATACTTTAACATGGAACATGGTTTTGCTGTGCCCTCCCAGATTTCTCTAATCATGTTGAAGGGGCCTCTGACCTGATGTCCGAAAACTAACTCATTGGGACTGAACCCTAGGTTTTCACCAGGTACCTCCCGAGCAGCGAATAATACATAGGGCAACCCAAGATCCCAATCCTTGCCATTCTCAACACAGTAACAACGCAGCATGCTTTTCAGAGTTGAGTGCCACCTCTCCAACACCCCTTGACTCTCTGGGTGATAGGCTGAAGAGACAACTGTACTGATACCGTGCTGCTGCATGGTCTGTTTGAAAAGGTTAGAAGTAAAGTTGGACCCTTGGTCTGACTGCAATTCCTGCGGGTACCCGTACCTAGAACAGTACAATAGCAAGTTACGAACAACAGTCTTAGCAGTACCATTTCGCATGGGGTATGCATCAGGATAACGAGTGGCAACATCCATGATTGTGAGGAGGAACTTGTTGCCTGCACTAGTAGGGGGTAGAGGGCTAACTATGTCGATTATAACCTTACTGAATGTTGGCCCGATTACAGGAATAGGGTGTAACGGAGCCTTGGGAATACACTGGTTTGGTCTACCTACTGTCTGGCAGGTACTGCACATTGCCACCCATGACACCACATGTGCCTTCATACCTGGCCACCAAAACAATTTCGCCAATGCTGCTACCGTCTTACGTACACCCAAATGCCCTGCCAACAGTACATCATGCGCCAACCTCAGTAGGCTATCACGGCACACACTAGGCACTACCAACTGGTCAACCATTCTCGACCCACCCTCCCAACTCTGTCTGGGATCTAGAAAACGCCTGTACAATATGCCCTTCACACGAAAGAAGTCCCCCGGCTTTGCATCCCCGTCCTCATCAAGTTCAATCGCACCGTTACTACACTTCTGAAGCTCAGGATCATCTATCTGCAGCCGACAGATATCCGAAGGAGCCAATCTGTCTAAGTGCTCCCGGAGCAACTTATGGCCTCCCCCGATACTGGACTGTTCGATCCTATCTTGCTTAAGTGTGTAACGTTGCTGTCTCGGAGTTTTCTCACGCCCTACCTCCTCACCAAGTGTGACTGGTTCTGGGGCCACTCCGGACCTAAACAATGGTGCTAATACTGAGTCGCCAAGAAGAGCCGCTGGAACAAAACTCACAAAACTTCTCCCAACTTTACCTTTCTCCTTCCGACCATTCCTCCGCTGGTCTAGAGGCTGAGGAATAGGCTGTGACACCTTAGATGCACGAGATCGGGTGACAACACACGCCATCTGCTGTAATTGACACCTCTCGACCAACTCCTGCCCCTCCCTACTCACGTCGGCCGCCCTTTCGGCAACGACTAAGGGTGGAACCTCAGAAGTAGGCACCGCAAAGTCGTTGCCGAGAAGAAGGTCGACGCCCTCTACTGGCAGTTTCTCTACGATTCCAACATCTATCTCTCGTGTCACACCATCAACCTCCAGCTCCACTCGAACCAACGGGTATGACCGTGTAGCATTAATACCCTGCACCACAACTACCCGTGCCCCGTTTATAGGTTGGCCTGTAAAGTTTTTTATCAGAGTCTGGGATGCACCTGTATCACGCAACAACTCCAACCCATGCTTGTAACCAGCCCAACTCACGCAGCCACGCCCTCTATGGTCACAAAAAGCATCGCGGACATGTTTCGAGCCTTCCGGACACTCCTTCACTGGCTGTAACCCCGCATCTGACATATCACCCCGGGTAAACGCAGAAGACCTCAGAGACACCCCAATGTTGCTAGCCAAAGACACGACTGCTGCAGCTTGGTTACTAGGGCAGGAACGTGCAAAATGCCCCTTTTTATGACACTTAAAACACTCTACTTCACCCTTGGACTTCCCCTGAGGTGGGGAAGGGCCCTGACCTTTCTTAAACGGGACAGTTTTTGGTTTGTGATCAAAATTAGTATCATTGCTCTTAATCTTGTTATTAAATGTTGCATCACTGACTCGGGGGGGGGGGGGGGGGGGTGGAGTGTTGCGCCCCTTGTTAACTGCATCGGTCCGTTGTGCAGACCCGCACCCACGAATCAGCAATAATCTCAGGTCAGCCAACTCAGCTGCCTCTTGTAGAGTTTTAGGATTTTTCTCTTTGAGGTTCAAAGTCAGGTCGCCGCCTGTGCATTTAAAAAATTGCTCTAGAAGGCATAACTGCTCAAGCTCTTCGAACGTCGTCACCTTCTCTGACCTCAGCCAATTTCTCAAAGCATCAGACAGTTCCCGGGCATGTTCTAGAAAAGTGCACTCACGACCCTTCGTAACACCCCGAAACTTCAACCTATATGTCTCTGGTTGTAACTCGTACGCCCGCAGAACAGCTTCCTTCAATACCTCATAATCGATGCAAGACTCCAAGGGCAATGCATCATATGCCTGGAGTCCTTTGCCATTCAACCTAGAGGAAACAAGGGCTGCCCACTTAACCTCGGGCCATTGGTGCTCCCGGCACTTCTTCTCAAAACGCAGGAAAAACTCGGTGACACTCGACTCGTTAAATGCAGGGACTAACTTAAGAAGGTGCGATAAAGTCTGATCAAGACCTCAATTCCCAGAACCGAGACGCTGCCCTGTCGACTCCACCCGAGACTTCTCAGGCTCTATGTCTGCACAGTACTTCGTAGCCTCAACCTGAAGCTCAGCCTCATGTATGGCCTTTCTCTCTTCAGCCTGAATCATAAGCTCAGATTCCCGCTGCTGCTGCTGCTGCCTGAGCTCAGCCTCATGCTTTCGCTGCTCGAGCTCAGCCTCATACTTTCGTTGCTCGAGCTCAGCCTCATGCTTTCGCTGCTCGAGTTTGGCGAGTTTGAGCTGAAACTCGGAAGACAAACCCTGAGGAGGGGGTGCTACTATTGGGGACCCACCCCGTGAATCACCTAGAGGCATACCCAACCGCCAGCGGGCATCGTCCTGCGGGAACGTACCCGGTTCCGGAGCCCGAGGAGGCACCATGATAGGAGTCGAGTGGAATGGGGGCTGGGCAGAAGGTGCCCCAGCTCCCGCCCCACCCGAAGCCCCATGTACCCCACCGAGCATCCAGGCAACCAGCTCACCTCTCGACAAACCGCTAGTACCGGACAACCCTAAGACCGTGGCTACACACTGCAGTCCGTACCGGTCTAGCCCCGACACCCGATCCGCCGACACAGGCTCCTCCAAAAAAATCCGAGCATCCTCCTCATTGTTCACCACCCAAACGCCGTTAGACAACTCCACCTTCTCCACCTCCTCGCCTGCTTCCCGTACTGTGTCCTCACTGTGCACTGATCCGTCGTTCGACATAGTGTCCACCGGAAATCCTCAACGTTTATAAAAAAAAAAAAGTACCTAAACTCTCATGTAGCACTATTCACTCAAAAAATGCTTGAAGACAACTCAAGTGCTATACTACGTTGCCAAAAAAAATTCCAACGTGTCCAAAATATTCCTCAAAAACAAATGTCCACTGCCAAACTGTGAGAAATAACAATCGACCCCCAAACGGTGATTAAAAAATAAAATTCTCCACCAAAAAAAATCCTGCAATTATTTCTTAGTTCACTAAATCCTAGACTAAGTGCGACCATTTGTTACGACCGGGACTACGAATAAAACAAGGGCACTCAATGATTGAACTAGTAATAGGACACTATGCAACAACAGTACGCTAGATCCAAACCCTCAAACTTATTTGCTGGCGAACAAAACACCTATACCCTCCAGGGTTTATCCGCGATAGCGGGGTATCCTTAACTGGGCAAAAATGTACTCTATTTCAGGCTAACCTGCACTGGTATAGCCTGATAACAAACAAGATGAAAGTTACGTTAAAATGCATAAAAAGGAATCTATGGAAAGATCAATTAAATCACTGCAAGATTTAATACAATAAAAAGATGCTTCAATACAGTTACTCTAAACAACAATAAACTCTTCACTCCTATCTGAAAGAAAGTGAAGTATAGTCCTACAGCATAGACCTGGAAACCTCTGAAGAAAGTCTGATGCTAATAAGATGCTCGTACTGATTTACACGTGTAAATCGAATACACTAAAAGATAGGACATATAATGTTAACTGACACGAGAATACTATGAATGCGCAACGGTAGCAATGCTCGACACTAAAAGAAGTACTTCCTCATCAACGAAACAGTCTGCTATGGTTGTGCGGCTCAGCAACAACCTAGACTAATAAATGCTGTGAATAATAATGCGCACATATCAAAGAGCATATAATTATTAAATACTAACAAGTGTCTACTCGATTAATAATGTCTAGCTGGGATACTCTAGGTAAGGAACTAGGTAAGACAGGCTCGCAGCCTAGCGATATCCTTAAGACTGCATCCTTTAAGTTATGTAAATTGACTAGGGGGGCTCTCTCGATAGATCCAAATCACAAGTATCTGGTTCTATCCTGGCGACCCTCTAAAGACAAGCAAAGAGGCAGCAAAGTGTAGAATTGGTACAGGCCAAAACCCTCAGTCAACACAATGCTGCACTCGTAAAGGACGCAACCGAAAAGACAACCCAGGCTACCACAGGACCGTCGAAGTCGTGTAGGTATAAGCAAACCGTACACACATCGGAGACAACGACTACAGTTACCTTATCCCAGTCTAGCATTAAATAAAAGAGCAGAAACACTAAATCAATAATGGAGACACACAAAGTTCTTAACCTATACTAACTAAGAACCCGCAAACCTATTCTAAGTACATGTAAATATCTCTGAGGACGGCGCATGCAATACAATGGGCCGGCTATGAAAATCGTATGCAGAACCCAAGGGGAGTGTTGTGCAGTTAATAAAGGTTAGAGTATGGAAAGAGAGAATTGAGTGAGAGAAACAGTGATAAAGGTGGTGATCGGGAAAGAGTATGCAAAGGGATGTTAGAAGCACGCGCGCCAAGCCTGTCCTGACAATGACAGCTCCTGGGGACCCTCATGGAGGAGGTAAGTTACACAGGAGACCGCAAAGGCACGATGGTTGGCCAATCACGGGCCAAGACGTCACAAGACAGCAGGCGTCATATGACACAGCAAGACACGCCGTCCAATGGCGAGCGAGAGGCAGGAATGCACCCGTACATACAGACACTTACTACCTCCTCGCTCTGAAAGTCTTTCTCATTCACACGCTGGTACTATTATCACTACTGTTGATATAAAATATAACCCGTTGTCACAGACGAAAACAAAGACCACCACTGGACTGTCTGTGACAATGCGATTACTAGGAAAGAAAGAACAACATTCTCTGATAACTGTAGCCCATTTCGATGTCCCTGGCGAGCGCTAGTGGCTAACGAGAGGCGATTCTGCCAACGCTGGTAGACGTCACTGTGGCAAAGCTGGGTTATTTTACTTTGATGTTATGTATTGCCGTCTTTCTGTTGATAATGTTAAAGGCGTTTGTTGCATCCACTAGCAGCACAGCTGCACAATCCACTTGCTCATATATTTTTCTTATGGCATGAATTGCTGCTTCTCCCCCTGCTTGGTGGCTGGCACGCACTTGGAGATTACCGGCCGCTGACCGCACATCGTCTTTCACCACTTCCATTATGCATTTTCCGATGATTCTTCTCAGCACTTCACCCACTCCTATTGGTCTGCACCCTGGATTCTTGTCTAATGGTATTAGGCGACAATCTGTGTAAGCCTCCAAATGATGACAATTTTGGGTGACCATCTTTCTTGCAAGAGCTGCCAGAGCCCTACATAAGTCTGTTGCTGCTAGTCCGAAGATTGCTCTACTCAGGATTGTCCTCTAGCCGTTTGCATCCAGTCCTGATGGGCCTGCACTGCCTTCTGTCCCTAGAGCCTTTTTCCAAATCATTTCGCCTGTGATTTGTTCGTATATGATGGTGTTCAGTGGTATATAATCCCCCTCTAGCCTCTAACTCTCGTGGATACTAGGTTGTGGATGTTTCTCTTTCAGCCTTTGGATGGTGTCTTTTGTGATAGGCAGCAGCCCACCAGCTGCCTCCCTTGTCAGGGACCGTATTGCAGGTGCCACTTTTCCTTGTCTCATCTGGTCGCCAAATCTCCTGGCCTCGTCTTCATTGTTTTCACTTTTTTGCCGCCGCCTGCCTTGTCTCCCTTGTAATGCTCTGGCTTCATTTAGTCCATGAGCCAGGCCAGATATCGGTACCACCTGGGGTGACTAAACACGAATGGTACTAAAATGTTTATAGAGTGACTGTAAGTACATTAAGATATGATAGCCTTCTCGCACTGGTAGCTTAGTCTAATTTTTTTGATGCAATAGGGGCGCTACCCAAAAATAAAGATTTTTAGCGTGACGCTCGGCGTTTTCCTCATTTTCTTTAAAATCCATCACACAATCATCGCGAAACTTTGAACACCTATGTAGAATTATATTCTCTACCAGAGTTGTTCCTAGGTATTTTTCAAATTTCCTCATATTTCGGAATATACTCTATATTTTGGGTTTTTTCCTCTAAATCTAGAATAAATCCTTAAATATGGGGAACATTGAAAAATATATTCTAACAGCTCTTGTAGCTTATTTGATTCTCTACAAGAATTATTCCGATGTGTATTTCAAGTTTCTCCATATTTAGGGGTTTATTTCATATTTGGGGATTTTTTGTTATATTTTGGGGATAATTTATTATTGGAAGGAGCAAACATATGTAGAGTGGTTTCCATGTAATGTGTTTGTTTGTTCATGGTTTAATGGTGATATTTTTTGCAGGTGTGTGTCGACTGTTTGACGGCAGGATGGAACCATCTGCGAGGAAGAGAGCACGGATCGACTGTATCATCCACTGCTCTGATGATGACAGCGATGCTCTGGTGTCACCACAGGATTTGGACTCCTGGAACACATTGCTCAGGGCTGCAGAAATCAGGCAGCATGATCCAGTCCTGGAAGCAGCCAAGGGCCTTGAAGAAGGAGGAATACCACACATACATTATCACCGTAAATGTCGTAGTCTCTTTACAATGAAGAAGTCACTGGATTCTATCCTTGCCAAGGGTGTCAAGATAGAATCAGCAAGCGTCGACCCCAGGAGGAGGGCATCAAGGGATGCCCCTAGTACTAGCAGGGTGTATGCCAAAGTATGTATCTTCTGCGAGAAGTCAAGCAAGTACATAAAAACAACAAAGACAAGGGAGCCACTCATACAGTGTGTTGAGCTACGAGCAGATGAGAAGATTCGCAGAGCAGCAATAAGGAAACTCAACCAGAGAATCCTTGGTTTAGTTAGCAGAGACCTTGTTGCTGCAGAGGGTCACTACCACAAGTCGTGCTACAAACTCTTCACAAAAGATGATTTCCCAGCGGCCGCCAGGTCGGGTGCAGGTGAAAATCAGGAAGAAAGCGAGGAAGCACGCTACGAAGAGGTTGAGACAGAAGCCCTCGAGGAACTCTGCTTGTATATAAGGACCAAATTATTCCCCAACCCAGAGGTACTGCCTATGACAAACCTCACATCTAGGCTTGAGAGATCCATGATGTCCCGTGGTATTATCCAACTGAAACCAGCGACAAAGAAACATGTTCGCCGAAAGATTGAAACCGAGTTTGGAGAATCACTACGCTTTGTCCCAGATGAGAAAGGAAAGCTTCTAATCTATCCACGCAGCCTCTCAATGGACGACCTTGCCCGGCAAGCACACAAAATGGCAAAAGACCTGCAAGAAGCAAGAGCAGCTAACTCTGAAGATGTCTTAACCAAAGCAGGAATGCAGCTGAGGAATGAGATCAATAAACAAGATGTGAGTCAGCCATGGCCTCCCGATACAGATCAGAATGTCATTCCTGCAGCAGTCACTCAATTCCTGCACACCCTGCTGACAGGAGAGTGTGAGTGTGAAACTCCCTCTGAAAGAGCTCAACGTCTTGCCACTTCCTTTGGCAGTGACTTGGTCTTTGCTGTTACCAGTGGCAAGACAAAACCACCCAAGCACGTACTGCTGACCAATGCTGTAAAGTCTTTGACAGGAAACACAGAACTGATCCGAACTCTGAATCGTCTTGGTCACTGTGTGTCTTACTCAATGTTTGAGGAGATCGATACAGCCCTTTGTATCCAGAAGCTGGAATGCTCAAAGGATGACATTCCACTGCCAGCAAACATCTACCCTGGTGTGTTCACAACCCTGGCCTGGGATAACATTGACCGACTTGAAGAGACCCTAAGTGGAGCAGGTACTTCTCATAGAGTCAATGGCATTGCTGTCCAGTCCAAGGTTGCAGGCTCTGTGCCAGAGAAAGTCCTGCCAGAGATTACCAAGTCCAAGATAAGAAGCATCACTCAGACATCATCAATGCTGCCAATATACAATGTTGGGCGGCGGGCAGGGCCACCTAGGATTGAGACTGCGTATGTCGACACTACCAAGGAAGTCCAGGATTCAAAGACAAAGAACCATATCTGGCTTCTTACTCGAATGTCAGACCATGAGGACCAGTCCATCAGCAGTTGGACTGGGTTCAACATCAAAATGCGCAGAGACATTGCAGTGGTTCAGGACACTGTAAGCTACCTGCCCACTATCAATGCTCCCGCAACAGAAATGTCCACCGTTAATGAAATCTTGGAACAAACGCATGCTATCATGCAGTCCTTACAGCTTAACAAGATTGTGTGCGTGTTTGATCAAGCACTCTATGCCAAAGCTGCCGAAGTTATCTGGAAACAAGAGAAGTTCAAGAACATTATCATCAGGATGGGCGTCTTCCACACAATCTGTAATCTCATCTCCACCATAGGAAAGAGGTTTCAAGATGCAGGTCTTAGAGATCTGTGTGTGGAATCAGGTATCATCGCAGAAGGATCAGTGTCAGGAGTGATGAACGGCAAGAGGTACAACAGAGCAGTGAGACTACACAAGCTCGTGTATGAAGCACTGATGAGGCTTGCATGGAAAGGCTTCCTTTCATGGCTAGAAGAAAACCATTCAAGGGACATACACCATCTAGATGAAACACTGAAGGACATCAACAGCTTTCACAGCAATGTGTCTCAGGGACTCTTTCAAGAGCTGATGGAGAGTGAATCATGCACACATATCATGAAGCTTTTCCAAGTTTATCTTGAGACCCTCAGAGATGAACACAACCTCTCAGCATTCTGGATGTCATACCTGGACATGGTTGAGATCATGCTGGACTTAATTCGAGCCTCCAGAGAAGGCAACTGGATGCTCCACCTAGGAGCAATCCGACAGATGATACCGTGGTGTTTTGCCTATGACAAAGTGAACTATGCCCGGTTCCTAACCTACTACTATGCCTTGATGTCTCGACTGCCCATTGAACACCCAGAGGTCCATGAACACTTCATGCAAGGTGGCTTTTCGGTCCAGATCGGTAGCAAGAATCCCTTTGGACGGATCCCTGTGGACCAGACAATCGAAGAGACGATCAACAAAGACACCCAGACACCAGGGGGCACAAAAGGCTTCAGCCTGAAAGGCGGAGCTGTCGCCAGGTACTACCTGACATCGGAGTATCGCAGCAGGTACTTAAGGCAGATCAGGACTATGGTAGTAGGCCAAAAGTATACTGACTTCAGCCACCCAGACCTACAGATGCCCAGGATTAGAAGAGATGAGGCCGATGTCCAATCTTTAGTTCAACTGATGGAGACCAGCTGGTTGAACCCCTTCAACGCAGAGCAAGAAGATCTTGTCAGTTTGTCAACTGCGACTATGGCACCACCAGAAGTTGTCAAAGACCTTCTAGGGGCCTACAGAATAGGAGAGGATGCATATCAAGCCTTCAAGGAAGAGCGCCTGGAGATCGATACGCCAACTATACAGTTTCATGACACGATGACGAAGACGAAACTGAGAACGTTCACTAACATCAGAATGAAGCCACGCTCACAAGACCATGCCAAGGAGGTTATCTTAAAGGCTGACAGGAACCTATTTGGCCAGATGATCCTTGTTGCCGAGAACAGAAAGCTCAAAATGAGTGATGTCTTGGCTCATCCCCTGGGGCCTTTGCCTTGGGCACTTGCCAGCGGTGATGGGTCTCTCCGCAAGACCAACAAGGCTGCCCTCGCAAAGGAGTTAGAGAGGAATGTTTCTCCTGCAGAAGTGATACCCGAGCCCTCTGCTACCATAATTGATGGGATGAGCCTGGTCCACAAACTGAAGGGAAACGACAAAACTTTTTCACAGCTTGCAGGTACAGCACTGAGTCACGCTGTTCATGAAGGTGCTAAGAGCAGGCGCATTGATGTTGTGTTTGATATCTACAAGGAGACATCCATCAAGGATGCAGAACGAGCCAAAAGAAGTGCAGGCACAGGAATTCATTTCAAGAACATTCAACCTGGGCACAACATCCAGCAGTGGAGAAAGTTACTCGGTAGTTCCTCCAACAAGGCAAGTCTTATCAAGTTCTTGGTAGAAGAATGGAAGGCACCACAGCACAGGGAGAAGCTCAAGGACAAGGAGCTGTATGTCACATGTGAGCAGCGCTGCTTCAAGATCACCAAAGAGCAGTGGGAAGAGGCTCCTGAGCTTAAGTCAACTCAAGAAGAAGCAGACACACGCCTTCTTCTCCATGCACTTCATGCAGCAGAATCTGGGAACAAGTCTGTCATCATCACTGCAGAAGATACAGATGTCATGGTGTTGTGTCTTGGCATGTGCCACAAGATCCCATCCCATCTGTTCCAGAAGTGCGGGACGAAGAACCGGGCAAGATTCCTGGATATCACCACACTGAGCCGCACACTGGGAGGCAGCGTGTGTGATTCATTGATTGGTATGCATGCCTTTACAGGCTGTGATACCGTCAGTGCATTCGCTGGCCGAGGGAAGATGACGACACTCAAGCAGGTGAAGATGGACAAGACATACCAGCATGCTTTTCACGAACTTGGACGCTCATGGGAAGTGTCTCCTGAACTCTTTGAGAAGCTACAGGAAATCACCTGCCACATGTACCTACCATCTACCCACACAACTAAGGTAAACAAGCTTCGGTATGAGCTGTTCTGTGCAAGACGTGGAGAGGTAGAGTCAAGTCAACTCCCTCCTTGTGAGGACTGCCTCTTCATGCATGCACTGCGTGCAAACTACCAGGCTGCGATCTGGAGGAGAAGTCTTCAGAGCCAGCCATTTGTTGCGAACCCAACAGACTGCGGTTGGATGACAGATGAGGACGGTAAGCTTGCCGTCAACTGGATGCGAGGCTCACCAGCACCAGATGCTGTTATGCAGCTACTGTCTTGCAAGTGTGTGCGGTCATGCGAACTCCCTAAGTGTACTTGCCTCAGCAATGGTCTAAAATGCACGGACATGTGCAGGTTACAGACATGTCAGAACAAGGCTATTGAAGAAGAGCCGGTGGCACAACAGTCAGATTCCGAGTCTGACGTAGATGATATTTAGGAGTAGTAATTTGCCATAATAGTATGTACAAGCCCATGGCATGCTTAGTGTGTATTTACAGGACTTGTATTAAATGTGACAATTACTATATGCATTTTGTTGACATTTAGGCATTCCTGTCCCCAAATTTGACATTTTAAAAAATTTCGGAATTTTCGGTAGGGTATGTCTATTCAAGAAGTGATAACGACCATTAAGCTACCAATGTGCAAGGGCTATCATATCAAAACATAAACTAGAGACATGTAGCAAGCTAAAAACACCTAAGAGAATTAGTCACCCCGGGTGGTACCGATATCCCAAAATTCGGGTCTTGGCTCATGGACTAATTGAGTAAGTCATCCATCTTGTTATCATTCCATAATTTCATTCTTCTTGTTAGCGCAGTCACATTTTCACCTTGATTTGATTTGTGGTGAGTTTTTTGCAAGAAGAGATGTGAAATGCTGAAAATTATCTTGAGAACATACGGGGCTAAAGATGTGTCACAGACATAGTTATAAATGAGCTTTGTCATATCGTTCAGCATGTTGGTGGTGGCACCGCATTTTGGTGGTTTGAAAAAGTTGTGTGCAGACCAATATACTATTTCTGAGTAACCTGCATCTATCCAAGTTCTAACTTCCTCTTCCCGTAATCCTTTCCAGAGTATGTTTCCACCTCTGCCTGCTTCATTTGGCCCCCTTGGAGGCCTGCCATCCTCTCTTGAGTCTCGGTTGTCCTCTCCCTCTCTTGTGTCTCTTGCGGGCTCCTCATTACTTTCCGCCACTTGGTGTGTTCTGGTTGTTTACTATGAAGAGGTCCGCAGGCCGTTTATAGGTGTTCTCTACATAGGTGGAAAAGCTGGGGCATTTTACCTTCATGTTATGTATTGCTGTCTTTCTGTTGATGGTGTTAAAGGCATTTGTTGCATCCACTAGCAGCACAGCTTCACAGTCCACTCGCTCATATATTTTTCTTATGGCATGAATTGCTGCCTCTCCCCCTGCTTGGTGGCCGGCACACACTTGGAGATTACCGGCCGCTGACCACACATCGTCCTTCACCAGATCCATTATGCATTTTCCGATGATTCTTCTCAGCACTTTGCCCATTCCAACTGGTCTGCACCCTGGATTCTTGTCTAATGGTATTAGGCGACAAGCTGTGAAAGCCTCCAAATGTTGACAATTTTGGGTGGCCATCTTTCTTCCAAGAGTTGCCAGGCCCTACATAAGTCTGTTGCTGCAAGTCGGAGGACTGCTCTGCTCAGGATTGTCCTCCAGCCATTTGCATCCAGCCCTGATGGGCCTGCACTACCTTGTGTCCTGAGAGCCTTTTTCCAAATCATTTCGCCTGTGATTTGTTCGTATATGACAGGGTTCGGTGGTATATAATCCCCCTCTAGCTTCTGACTCTCGTGGATACTAGGTTGTGGATGTTTCTCCTCCGACATTTGGATGGTGTCTCTTGTGATAGGCAGCAACCCACCAGCTGCCTCCTTTGTCAGGGACCGTATTGCAGGTGCCACTTTTCCTTGTCTCATCTGGTCGCCGAATCTCCTGGCCTCGTCTTCAGTGTTTTCCCTTTTTTTCCGCCGCCTGCCTTGTCTCGCTTGTAATGCTCTGGCTTCACTGAGTAATTCATCCATCTTGTTATCATTCCATAATTTCATTCTTCTTGTTAGCACAGTCACATTTTCACCTTGTTTCGATTTGCGGTGAGTTTTTTGCAAGAAGAGATTTGGAATGCTGAAAATTATCTTGAGAGCATACGGGGCTAAAGATGTGTCACAGACATAGTTATAAATGAGCTTTGTCATATCGTTCAGCATGTTGGTGGTGGCACCACATTTTGGTGGGTTGAAAAAGTTGTGTTCAGACCAATATACAATTTCTGAGTAAGCTGCATCTGTCCAAGTTCTAACTTCCTCTTCCCGTAATCCTTTCCAGAGTATGTTTCCACCTCTGCCTGCTTCTTCTGCGGGTCTACCTGGGGCCCTCTCCCTTTGTGGTTCGGCCACCATTTGGATATCCCGAGGCTCTTCATTGTCTGGTAAGTCCTCATTGTTTCCATCTGCTTCATTTGGCCCCATCGGAGGCCTGTCATCCTCTCTTGCAGCTCGGTTGTCATCTCCCTTCCTTGAGTCTCTTGCGGGCTCCTCATTACTTTCCGCTTCTTGGGGTTCTTCTACCTCTCTTGGGACCCTTGAGTCACTTGCTTCTCCCAATATTCTTTCGGGTTCCCTGCCACCATGACGGCCTCCCTCAGCTGCGTCCCGTTGCTCACTCTGGGAATTTGCTGCCGTCTCTCCACTCGTTCCTGCTCTACATAAAGGGTTACGACATTTGTCCTCCTCATTACAGTCCATTTGCATCGAGTACAATTGTGTTTGTTACGCTGGCCAGCTTGCCAGAATGAACTCGTAACTCGCTAGCGCTCGCCAGGGCAGTGATATGGGCTACAATAATCGTAGAACGATGTTCTTTCTTTCATAGAGTTCATGTTGTCACAGACAGATCAGTGGTGGTCTTTATTCTTGTCTGTGACACTTGGAAGTATTTTATATCATTGCTAGAATATAAGATGCATTGTGTGAAGCTGTAAAGAGAAAGAGAGCGAGCAGCGAGGTGGTAGTGTGTGCGTGTGTATGTACGTATGCCTCCCACGCTCGGAGGAGTCTCCCACGCCCGTGATTAGCTGGTGGGCCTGTCTGCGTCATAGGACGCTTGCTCTTCATGACGTAGTCGTCTGTGATTGGCGGCCGCTGTACTGGGACGCTGGTGCAGGCTCCTGCCCTCGTGTCTCCTTCAGAGCTTGGCGCAGCGTGCTTGGTCCTACATGTCCTTTGCAATCTGTCCCCCATATAACCCCCTGTACTACTTTCTCTCTCTCTGAACTTCTTCGTTTTCATACTTCTCTCTTTATTCAATTACTTATCCCTTCTGCTTCTGCATACAACTTCCTTAGTCGGGTAGTCGTATTACCAGCACCAGCTCTCACATTTATGTTTGCACTAGTTTTAGGGATTATTAGAGTCATAGTCATATGGTAGCCTAGTGTTGGGGTGCTTGTAATTATTGAGCTGTTGTTTCCCATTATTTAATGCTAGACAGTGGAAGGTATCTTTGGTCGTTGTCTGAGTTATGTATGTGGCAAGTCGGAGCCTGTACAGCGTCGACGAAGCTAGCTAGCCTGTAACCCGTGTGCATATTTTCCTTTGCGAGTGTAGCAGTATACAGGTGAAGGGCTTCTGCCTATACTTATCTGTATGCTTGCTACCTCATTTTGTTGACCTTGTGGAGCGCCAGGGCAAGACCAGATACTAGAGATCTGGACTTACCAAGAGAGCCTCCAAGTAACTTAACGTAACATAAGGGAAATCTGTTCAAGGGGAGACAGTAGGCTACGAGCATGCTTGCGCTCTTGCTAGTTTCCTAGTACCTTTTATGACACTGCTAGACTTTATTAGTGAGGAAGACAGCATTGTGTTTATTAACTTTCATTGTGTATGCTTTAGGAATTATTCATGCCTTATTTTAGCCTTGGTTGATGCATAGTGCACAACCCAGTTTGGCTGTTACGTTGGCTAAGGAAGTACTGTTTCCGAGTGGTTATTTTTAGTGCTGTCACAGAGTTGTTGCAGTCCCTTGTTATATATATATGTATTCTACTTATTGGTGTATTTAAGATACACGCTTTGGTGTCCTGCCCCTGCATTATTTCTGTTCTGTATTAACGAGCATCTTAGAGCATCAGACCTTTTCAGAAGATTCCTTATCTGATTGCTGTAGGACTAGACTTCCAGTGTTTTCATAGAGCATTGAAGAGTTTAGTGTTGAGTACTGACTCACACTAAAGTTAACGTAAGCAATTATTCCTTTATTAAATCTTATATAGTTTATTCAAGCATTGTTATTACTTAAGAGCATTTTCGTAACGTAAGTACTCCTGTTGTGAGTTGGCTTTGCCGTCACCGGAAAGCCTTTGTAGAAGTGCACTAAAACCCAGTTAATTGATACCCCGTTATCCAGTAGATTAACTCTGGAGGGTTTTAAGTGTTTTTGTTCACCGGCGTAATAGTTCGAGGGTTTGGAATTAGCGTACCGTTGTAATAGATATAACAAATGGCCGTTGTTGCAGATATAGCCTATCATCTAGTCCATTATTAAGTGCCCTCGTTTATTTCGTAGTGCCGGTCGTAACAAATGGCGACCTTACACCAGAATATAGTGAACTGAATATTGCATTTTTTGGGGGGAAAAATCTTATTGCCATTTGGGGTTGAATTTATTTCTCGCATTGTTGGCAGTAGACATTGTTTTGAGGATACATAGAACTTGTTGGAGTTATTGGTGACCTAGTATTGCACTCAAGAACATCTTCGAATATTTTTTGGTAAATAAAGCTACACAAGAGTTTGGCTACTTTTGTCTTGACTGAGAATTTTGTTGTTGACTCCATCATGTCACTGGACGGGTCTGAGTATAGTGAGGGCACAGTGCGAGAGGCAGGCGAGGAGGTGGAGAAGGTGGAGTTGTTAAGCGGCGTTCGGGTGGTGAACAATGATGAGGATGCTCGGATATTTTTGGAGGAGCCTGTGTCAACGGATTGTGTGTCGGTGCTAGACCGGTACGGACTGCAGTGTGTGGCCACGGTCTTAGGGTTTCCCGGTACTATCGGTTTGTCGAGAAGTGAGCTGGTTGTCTGTGTGCTGGGTGGGGTGCATGGGGGTTCGGGTGGAGCGGGAGCTGGGGCACCTTCGTCCCAGCCCCCATTCCACTCGACTCCTACCATGGCACCCCCTCGGGCTCCGGAGTTGAGTACGTTCCCGCAGGCCGATGCCCGCTGGCGGTTGGGTGTGCCTCTAGGTGATTCACGGGGTGGGTCCCCAATAGTAGCACCCCCTCCTCAGGGTTTGTCTTCCGAGATGTTGCTTCAGCTCGAGCTCGCCAAACTTCAGCAGGAGGCTGAACAGCGAAAACATTAGGCTGAACAGGGAAAGCATGAGGCTGAGCAGTGAAGGGCTGAGCTCGAGCAGCGGAAGCATGAGGCTGAGCTCAAGTTTGAGTCTGAAAGGTATTGTGCCGATGTTGACCTAGAGAAAACTCGTGTAGAGGTGACGAGGAACCGGGTCGTCCAGGGGGGTCGAGCCCATGACCAGTCCCTGTCGCATCTACTTAAGTTGATTCCAGTGTTTGATGAATTAGGAGTAAAAGAATTTTTTCTCCGGTTCGAGAAAAAGTGCCAGGAGCACCAATGGCCCGAGGAGAAGTGGGCAGCCCTTGTTTCTTCACGATTGACGGGGAAAACACTCAAGGCGTACGATGCTTTGCCCCTAGATTCCTGTGTGAATTACGAGTTGTTGAAAGAGGCTGTCTTGAGGGCGTATGAGCTACAGCCAGAGAGCTATAGGCTGAAGTTTAGGGCGGTTCCAAAAAGAAAGGAGAGTACTTTCCAGGAACACGCTAGAGAGCTGTCAGATGCATTTGAAAATTGATTAAGGTCGGAGAAGGCAACTACTTTTGATTCAGTAAAACAACTTGTGTTGCTGGAACAATTTTTTAAATGTACGGGCAGTGACTTGACTCTTAACCTTAAAGAAAAGCAACCAAAAACACTGCAGAAGGTGGCTGAGCTGGCTGACCTTAAGGTGTCATTGATTCGTGGGTGCGGGTCTGCACAGAAAGCTGAGGCAGGTAACCAGGGGCGTACCACTCCACCCCCCCGAATTGATGACACAACAACTAATTATCCATTCAAGAGTACTATTGTCAATTATGATCCCAAGTCGAAACCCTTCCCATTTAAGAAAGGCCAGGGCCCTTCCTCACCTCAGAGGAAGTCCAAGAGCGAAGTGGAGTGTTTCAAGTGTCATGAGAAGGGGCATATTGCGCGCTCATATCCGAGCACACCGCCTACAGCAGTGGTCACTAGTGAGCAACATTAGCGTTTCTTTGAGGTCTTCCGCGTTTGCCCGGGGTAAACAGTCGGTTGCGAAGTCATCGTCGGTGCAGAAGCAGCAGGAGGGCTCGTCACCCGTCCGAGATGTTTTTTGTGGTCATAGGGGGCACGGCACTGTGAGGTGGGCTGGTGTGAAGCATAGGCTTGAGTTGCTGTGTGATACGGGCGCTTCCCAGACACTTGTTAAGAATTTCACTGGCAAGCCTATTAACGCGGCTCGGGTTGTGGTGGTTCAAGGCATCAATGCTACGCGGTCTTACCCGCTGGTCAGAGTAGAGCTTGAGGTGGACGGTGTGACACAGGAGTTGGATGTGGGTGAGGTGGAGAAATTGCCAGTTGAAGGGGTCGATCTCCTTCTCGGCAATGACTTTGCGGTGCCCACTTCCGAGGTTCCACCCTTAGTCGTTGCCGAGAGGGCGGCCGACACGAGTAGGGAGGAGCAAGAGGGGCTCGAGAGATCTCAGTCCACTCAGGTGTCACAGCCTAGTTCCCAAGTTTATGACCAGCGGAGGAAGGGTCGGAAGGAGAAAGTCGAGTCTGGTGGTTGGGTTGAGAGTTTGGACCCAGCGACACTCCTTGGTGACTCGGTACTTGACCCAAAGATGAGCTCCGGAGTGGCCCCAGAACCTGTCCCCCCTAGTGACATGGTAGGGCGTGATGGCACTCCGCGACAGAGTAGTTCCCAGGGACAACAAGAAGATCTTAGTCTTGAGAGTTGTGGGAACGGGGCTATTGAACTCGAGGACGGGGAAGCATGTCATGTGAACCTGTTAAAGGAGTTTGTGAGGCAACCACCTGAGCAGCCTACTGTCCCTATGTTGGTCTGCAGCGGACAAGGTGGAGAAGGAGAGGGGGGCAGTGGGGCACAGGTGGAGGAGAGTTGGGATTGTCATGTCTCGGCGGAGCAGTGGGCGGGGGACACGAGTCAGGTGGCTGTGGAAGCGCTAGAGCAGCTGACTGAGCAGCAGTGTGCAGCGCTCCAGCACCGGCTCGGTTCATACCCCACTGTTTGTGCCGAGCACCCAGGCCTCACAACTCATGCGGTGCATGATGTTCCGCTGACAGGTCACTTGAGTGTGAGTAGACTGTTGGCCTCGTTGTTTCGGTGGTTCAAGGTGGGCGATGAGGCTTTGGCATGGTTGTCAGGTCAGGGTCGACCCATGGCTGCTAAGGGTGGTGGTCAGAATCAGGACATTGAGCAGATTGGTGAGGTTGGCTGTGGAGTGGATGTGCCCGGTCGTCGCATAGCCTCCCAATGCTGCTCTAGTAATATGCAACAGCCCTACCATAGACCGAGTGTATCTGGCCATGTCGCTGAAGGCGGTGATGCTGCGCAGGCAGATGTAGTCGCAAGGAATGCGGGGGTGCGCATGTACGGTATCGGCGGGGAAGCCTTAGCAATTATGAACTATGGGAGTGACTGCACAGGTGGTACAGCTTGTCCCTCTCATGACCTGGCTGTTCTAGGGACAAAGGTGGAGAAGGAGGGAGACTATAGTGTAGAAACTGTGGTCTCAGCTGGGTTGTGGGAGGGCAATGAGCATGTTGTTCTTCGAGAGAAGTTGTTTACTAGGCTGTGGCAGTACGTCCGCATGTTTGTTGATTCTCCAGGCCTGATGTAGAGGGTAGAACCCGACATGGAGGCTGGAGACAGTGCAAGGCTCAAAGTGGCTCCCTACCGTATAAATCCTGCTCGACGGCCTGTTGTAAAAGCAGAGCTGGACTACATATTGACGAAGGGTCTGAGGGATAAGAAATATCGTGAGTGGTCGTTGCCTGTATCTTTGCAACCTGTGTTAAGTGGCAAGATCCGTGTGTGTGTTGATTGCAAGAGTGTGTGTGCATTATCCCAGACAGACGCCTATACCTTACCCAGAGATGACGACCCCATGGACCGCATCGGGGCTGCATCGCTTATCACGAAGGTAGAACTAGTGAAAGGTTTTTGGCAGGTCCCGTTGCCGGAGAGAGCGAAGAGAAATACCAGTCTTGTGATGGACTGGGTAGTTTATCAGTGTCAGGTGTTGTTTTGCTGCCGGAACACAAGTTGGATGTGTGGCATGTTAAGGGCACTGATAATGTTGTGGCTGATTGTTTGTCACGGGAGGGAATGTCTTAAGGAGCACCCTCGCCGTTCAGCCAGTGTGTGTTTGAGAGTAGAGAAAAATTAGGCTTGCCCCTGTAGTACAAAGCCACCAAAAACACTATTAAAAATATAAAAACCTCACATAAAAACTCTTTCTTTTTTGATAGTATATAAGTGCAGTATATCACAGCAAGAATCTAAGACACTCTGAGTTGTTGTCTTAGTAGGCTAGGCTTGGTGAAGCTTGCTCGTTGAGCTTGATATAATTATTATGATGCTATTATTTTGGGGAAGTGTTGTGCAGATTTTTTTTTATAATGCAGTGTTTTATGTTTGTGATCGTGCCTTGTTTTCACAACTTGGGAGAGTAGCTTGGTGATACGGGGTTTGTGAGCATTCTGTCTGGTCAGATGTGGAGTTCACCTGAGGCTGAAGCATCCCACATCTTGGGCGGGGTGTTACGCTGGCCAGCTTGCCAGAATGCACTCGTGACTCGCTAGCGCTCGCCAGGGCAGTGATTTGGGCTACAATAATCGTAGAACGATGTTCTTTCTTTCATAGAGTTCATGTTGTCACAGACAGATCAGTGGTGGTCTTTATTTTTGTCTGTGACACTTGGAAGTATTTTATATCATTGCTAGAATATAAGATGCATTGTGTGAAGCTGTAAGGAGAAAGAGAGCGAGCAGCGAGGTGGTAGTGTGTGCGTGTGTATGTACGTATGCCTCCCGCGCTCGGAGGAGTCTCCTACGCCCGTGATTGGCCGGCGGGCCTGTCTGCGTCATAGGACGCTTGCTCTTCATGACGTAGTCGTCTGTGATTGGCGGCCGATGTCCTGGGACGGTGGTGCGGGCTCCTGCGCTCGTGTCTCCTTCAGAGCTTGGCGCAGCGTGCTTGGTCCTACATGTCCTTTGCAATCTGTCCCCCATATAACCCCCTGTACTACTTTCTCTTTCTCTGAACTTCTTCGTTTTCATACTTCTCTCTTTACTCAATTACTTATCCCTTCTGGTTCTTCATATGACTTCCAAAGTCGGCCAGTCGTATTACCAGCACCAGCTCTCACATTTATGTTTGCACTAGTTTTAGGGATTATTAGAGTCATATTCATATGGTAGCCTAGTGTTGGGGTGTTCTAATTATTGAGCTGTTCTTTCCCATTATTTAATGCTAGACAGTGGAAGGTATCTTTGGTCGTTGTCTGAGTTATGTATGTGGCAAGTCGGAGCCTGTACAGCGTCGACGAAGCTAGCTAGCCGGTAACCCGTGTGCATATTTTCCTTTGCGAGTGTAGCAGTATACAGGTGAAGGGCTTTTGCCTATACTTATCTGTATGCTTGCTACCTCATTTTGTTGACCTTTGTGGAGTGCCAGGGCAAGACCAGATACTAGAGATCTGGACTTTCCAAGAGAGCCTCCAAGTCACTTAACGTAACATAAGGGAAATCTGTTCAAGGGGAGACAGTAGGCTACGAGCATGCTTGCGCTCTGCCTAGTTTCCTAGTACCTTTTATGCCACTGCTAGACTTTATTAGTGAGGAAGACAGCATTGTGTTTATTAACTTTCATTGTGTATGCTTTAGGAATTATTCATGCCTTATTTTAGCCTTGGTTGATGCATAGTGCACAACCCAGTTTGGCTGTTATGTTGGTTAAGGAAGTACTGTTTCTGAGTGGTTATTATTAGGGCTGTCACAGAGTTGTTGCACTCCCTTGTTATACATATATGTATCCTACTTATTGGTGTATTTAAGATACACGCTTTGGTGTCCTGCCCCTGCATTATTTCTGTTCTGTATTAACGAGCATCTTAGAGCATCAGACCTTTTCAGAAGATTCCTTATCTGATTGCTGTAGGACTAGACTTCCAGTGTTTTCATAGAGCATTGAAGAGTTTAGTGTTGAGTACTGACTCACACTAAAGTTAACGTAAGCAATTATTCCTTTATTAAATCTTATAGTTTATTCAAGCATTGTTATTACTTAAGAGCATTTTCGTAACGTAAGTACTCCTGTTGTGAGTTGGCTTTGCCGTCACCGGAAAGCCTTTGTAGAAGTGCACTAAAACCCAGTTAATTGATACCCCGTTATCCAGTAGATTAACTCTGGAGGATTTTAAGTGTTTTTGTTCACCGGCGTAATAGTTCGAGGGTTTGGAATTAGCGTACCGTTGTTGCAGATATAGCCTATCATCTAGTCCATTATTAAGTGCCCTTGTTTATTTCGTAGTGCCGGTCGTAACATGTTCATGTTTGGTACATATGCATAATTTTTTGTTATTTTTTGACCTATGTGATAGAGCCTCGTCTGAGCTTTCCTTGTCCTCCATCTTATCCTTAGGCTATACCATTAATATATACACATTTCTGTCCGTTCCCCTATTAAGTCCTTAAAGAGTAGGTCTAGGATAACTGTAGGCAGGTTCACAGACCCTAACGAATATTCTAGGACACTATTAAGCAGTGCCTAATTCTTGTAACTAAGAAGACGCTTTCACTTTCGTGCCCAAAAATAAGAAAATTATCAAAGTAAACCTGGGTTAACCATTGATAGAGGAGCTAATATCTCCTATTATCTATTTGCAAAGTAAATAGTTATCTAGTCGGTTTATATCATCCTTGAGTTTTGGTTTTACAGCCTACATTTTTTGTTCTATGCACATCTTAAACAATCACTAAGCTAACTAACTATAAATTTACCTTATCGTCCGTACGTAACCTGTGTAGCAACAACAATATGTGTATACATATATTGTTGTACTACAGTGATTATTTCCTATTAGTATATTTGTTTGTCATATTTGATATTCCCCCTGACAGATCGGTGGGATGTATGTGTAAGATTATTGTGTTGTGTCTGTATAATTTGGTGTTACTACGTGACATACACAAACTAAGTAAGCGATTAAACAAGACAACAAGATAGAGAGAAAGAGCGTGAGTGAGAGAGTGAGAGTGAGTGAGTGTGAAAGATAGAGAGAGAGAGACTGTGTGTGTGTCATAGGGAAAGTAATCCTTAGAGCAGGTTTTCCATAGGGTTGGAAATGCTTTGAGCAAAGCTTATAGACCTATCGCCTAACGTAAGGGTCGAAATGGTTGTCCTATATAATCGCCACACTCACCTTGTGCATTTCCAAGTTACAAGGCCACACAGACCTTGCGGTCCCAGGTAGGTGGTCCGGCCTTAATACTACTAGATAGGGACAGTTTATAGTGGTGGAATGGGGCAGTAAAGTAAAGAAAGAGAGAGAGTGGGGGGGGGGGGACTAGTTATAGTAGTATTCACTGATGTTGAAAGTGATTAATTGAGCAGTGGAGATGAGAGAGAGAGAGAGAGAGAGAGAGAGAGAGAGAGAGAGAGAGAGAGAGAGAGAGAGAGAGAGAGAGAGAGAAAGGTGTCATATGGCTGTAAATGTTTTTTTTTTTTTTTAAAGACCTCCGTCTACGTATTGTGAAAAACCTGTTATCCTCCGGCAAATTGTGGGGTTGAGTGAGTGAAGGGGGGGGACAGTGAATGAAGGAGGATGCATGTTTTTCATAATACGTGTTGCTAGCCCCTTGGTCACTGGGTTTAGGTAGCAGGGGTGGTATAGGGCAGGACTGTAGGAGGGGGTAGGATAATGGGTAAGGGAGATATAGAGCACACACAATAAGTATTAAATATATTCCTCAGATGTTCAGAAATATCACCACAAGTAAATATTATGTTATAGGTAGCTTGATTGTAGCCCAATATTGATTGTCCTGTTTCACTATGACTTTGCCTTCCTTACTGTTCAGTCCTTTTTCTCTTGATGACTCCTGTTCCATCTTGTACATAGCACCTCTGGACGTGTGGATATCCTGGTTATGTGGATTATAAGTGAAAGGAAGACGGGGGGGGGGGGGGGGGGGTCGTGAGGGGGCGGGGTGAGGGGTTAGGTGGGTGGCGACCGTTGTTTTTTATGGCAGCGGTCAGAGGGGGTTGTTGTTGTTGTTGTTCCCCAAGGCCGAACAGCTCCAAGGCCCTGAGCAAGGCCAAGGCCACAACCGAGCACCCCCACAGAACCCCCCCTGCTGACCACAATAAAGCCTGGGTGACCGAAGCCACTCCATGGCGGGGAGCTGAGGAGGGTGCGGAAACGCCCGTGAAACCCAAGCCACACCCAGGGCCCTGTGCCCCTCAGCAATTATGAAGAGAAAGTTGAGGAGCAAAGGAAAAATGTGACACTTTGGCTTCCAATCTTGTTAGATTGGGAGGTCAATCCACGGAAGAGACGCCGTCACTTGAGATCTAGAAAATATATAAGTAATAGGAACAGTCAGAGTAAGCTATGGGTATGGCAGAGATCACTCAGCTCTCACTCTGATAGACCAGCCCATCACCACATGACTAGAACCCAATCCTCTCAGCATCAGCTAGGAAAGGCCCTACGAAGCCACCTTTGGCGGGGGGATAGCTCCCCTATTTCAACCACTTTCGGGGTTGGGCACCCGCCCAAGGTGTCGGCTGACACATCCAGATTTTCCCCTCTTACGCTGCTCTATACACCTACACACCCTACACCAGTAAACCTAACTTAAGCTTAACCTAACGCAACCTAATCTGAACTAACCTAACCATAACATTACCGAACAGAGGTCAATGTGTGGAGGACACAAATGATGTGGACAGAAACATTTGTTGGTCTATTAATTCATATATTTTTTAGTTTCCTCGCTAGACCTACATTAAGGTTAGAAAAAACACCCCATAGACCCCCTCTCAAGATAAGTTTTTACATTTTTCGGCAGAAATATTTCCCGGTCTTCCCTAAAATGAGAGGCTCGCTTTCGCTCGCCAGGAAAACATCAACACCTATAGGGCGCGAAAGGTCTTAATATTGAAACAAATGAGGCGAAAGGTCTCAAAATTGCCAAACTAACAGAGCGAACACCTTAAAATCTCAAAACTAATTTGCTAAACATGAGAGAGAAGGGGGTCCAGAGAAAGCGAGTAGAACCCCCTTAAATAACCTAACCACAAGGTAGCCATCAGACGTCAATGTGTGAAGGAAACAAACTGTGTGGACGGAAGGTCTTGTTGGCCTAATGTGTGGGTTGAGTTAAGGGGGTAGTGCTTGTTTTTTGGTCTATATATTTAATAATATATATTTTTGAGTTTCCTTGCTAGACCTCCATCAGGCTTATAAAAATACCCCCTAGACCACCTTTCAAGATAAATGTGTAACGGCCAAAGGCTGGTTCCTTCTAAAATTACAGGCTCGCTTTTGCTCGCCAGGAAAAAATCGACACCTAAATTTTTTTTTTTCTTCTATGTGATTGAGGGAGGCAAAAGGCAGAACTGCCTATAGCGAGTGCCTCCCCCATAGTTGAAAGAGTGACAGGGCCAAAATCAAGGGACGTTCGAGCCAAAATGCCTGGATACACAGAGTTTGAAGCAATTTAAGTCATAGGAGGAGGGAAAGACTGATTCTGGGAGAGAGTTCCAGAGCTCAGCTGTTGAGTAGAAGTAAGACTGAGAGTAACGTTTCACTCTCGGGTTGGAGAGTTGCACAGAGTAGGGGTGGGGTTGAGTTGCAAGACGGTTACCACGTGCCCTACGTAAAGGTGGTATACACTGGGAAAGCTCTGAGGAACACTGATTATTATAGTAGCGATAGAATAGTGAGAGAGATGCAACATTGCGGCGGAGAGAGAGAGATTGCAGAGTGTTGCTGAGTGGACGGGAGTTAATGATACGAAAGGCCTTCCTTTCAACTTTGTCTAGGAGAGCGGTGTGAGAGGAATCTCCCCACACATGTGAACAATACTCAATACAAGGACGCACTATGCCCCTGTACAGAGCAAGAAGCTGTGCAGAGGAAAAGAACTCCCTAAGGCGGTTGAGCACACCCAGCTTCTGGGAGGCTGCCTTAGCAAGACTGGTAATATGGTCATTCCAACTGAGAGCATAAGAAAAAGAGACACCAAGAATATTGAGAGAAGATGAAGGATTGATTTTTGTATTGTTGAAGAATAAGGGATAGTCCGCTGGGAGTTCCTTACGGGTAGATAGATGGAGAAATTGGGTTTTGGAAGCATTAAAGGTAACAAAGTTTTCTCTGCCCCAATTGGAGATAGTATTTAGATCAGAATTTAAGAGTTCTCTGGCTTCATTACGTATGTCGTTGAGGGATTACTGGCTGGGGCGTTCTGAAAAACTAATGGAGTAGTGTAAGATTGAGTCGTCTGCGTATGAATGGATGGGAATTGAAGTACAGTTGAGGAGATCGGTTATAAAAATTAGAAAGAGAATAGGAGATAGGACAAAGCCCTGAGGAACACCTGAGTTTATAGGGTGAGGAAGTTAACAATGGCCGTCCACAACCGCGGCTATGGAACGGCCGGAAAGGAAATTAGAGACAAAGGCACAGATGGAGGGATAGAAACCGAAGGAGGGTAGTTTAGAAATTAAAGATTTGTGCCAGACTCAATCGAAGGCTTTCGATATGTCTAGTGCAATAGAAAAAGTCTCACCGAAGTCCCGAAAGGAGGATGACCAAGAGTTAGTAAGATATGAAAGAAGATCAACAGTAGAGCGACTCTTAAGGAAGCCATACTGGCGATCTGAGAGCAGATTATGAGAAGAGAAATGCTTAAGAAATTTGGAAGCAAGATTAGTTTTAAAAACTTTAGAAAGACATGAGATGAGAGCAATTGGACGATAGTTGGAGGGTTGAGAGCGGTCACCCTTCTTTAGGACAGGTTGAATGTGAGCAAACTTCCAGCATGAAGGGAAGACGTTGGAGGATAGACAGAGACGAAAGAGTTTGCCTAGGCAGGGAGTCGGCACGGAAGCACAGTTTTTGAGAACAACAGGAGGAACACCGTCCGGACTGTACGCCTTATTAGTATTAAGCCCAGAGAGGGTAGAAAGTACATCTTTAGAAGAGATTAGGATATTAGGCATAAGTAAGAGAGAGGAGGGTGGAGAGGGAGGAATAGCACCGGAATGATCCAAGGTGAAGTTTCTAGCAAAAGTTTGAGCGAAGAGTTTAGCTTTATCAGAGGAAGAAGTGATGGTTGTGCCATCAGAATGGGAAAGGGGAGGGAAAGACGAGGAAGAGCAATTGGTGGAGAGATTTTTGGCTAGATGCCAGAAAGCTTGGGAAGAGCTAGAGTTGGATAGTTCAGTGCAATTATTATTGATGAAAGAGTGTTTGGCAAGTCGAAGAACAGATTTGGCTTGATTCCAGGCAGAAACATAGGAAGAATGAGAGTCTTGAGTTTTAAGGCGTCGGTACCGTTTGAATGTTTCCTCCTTATTGTGGACAGCAGTAGAACTGGCGTGAGTAAACCAAGATTTATTAGCATTAGTCTGAGAGAAAGAGAATGGAATGTATGCTTCCATGCCCGATAGGATTACCTCGGTAATGCGTTCAGCACTCTCCGAGGGTCCCCGGCCACGGAAGCAGAATTCATTCCATGGGAAATCAAAGAAGTACTGCCGGAGAGCCTCCCAGTCGGCAGCGCCAAAGTGCTACAAGCGCCGCCGGCTAGGAGGATCAGGGTGGCCGTACTGGGGAGATAGGACAGTTGACAGAGATAAGTTTATGGTCGGAGGAGCCCAAAGGAGAGAAAAGATCGACAGTATAAGAAGAAGGGTAAGAAGTTAGAAACAAGTCAAGAATCTTGGGCCGATCTCCGATGCGATCCGGGATACGGGGGGGTTGCTGAACTAACTGCTCTAGGTCATTTATGATAGAAAAGACGTAGGCTTGTTCACCAGCTGGGTCAGTAGCGTGAGAGGAGAGCCATTGGCGGAGGTGAACGTTGAAATCTCCTAAGATGGAGATTTCTGAGAAAGGAGAAATGGATAGAATGTGTTCCACTGTAGAGTGGAACACGAAAGGTCTTAAAATTGAAAAATAAATGAGGCGAAAGTACTCCAAATCGCCAAACTAACGGAACGAACATCTTAAAATCTCAAAACTATTATGCTAAACATGAGGGAGAAGTGGTCCAGAAAAAGCAACTACCTCTCCATTAAAGACCAGTAATACCAACACTGTCTGACTGGTTCTTAACGCCAAGGGGGAACAAGAGGAGTTTCTTGTTAATGAAGTCTCTGTAATGGCCAGATTATAGAAGGTATACGTGTCAGTCTTATGAGAGTTAACTGCTTGTTATTTGGTCTATATATTTATATATACATATATTTTTGAGTTTCCTCGCTAGACCTCCATCAAACTTAGAAAAACACCCATAGACCCCCTTTCAAGATAAATTTGTACATTTTTCGGTAGAAAAATGCCCCGGCCGAAGGCCGGTTCCTTAGAAGCTCGCTAGCGGTCGCCAGGAATAAATCGACACCTAAGGGGAACGAAAGGTTTTAATATTGACAACAAAATGAGGCGAAAGGTCTCAAAATCGCTAAACTAACGGAAAGAACGTCTTAAAACCTCAAAACTAATATGCTAAACATGAGGGAGAAGGGGGCCCAGAAAAAGCGAGTAATACCCCCCTTAAGAGAGTTAAAGGGGGTGACCTGCTTTTATCTCTTTCTAGGTTGTATCCATTCGGTCCCATTCAACCTACTCTTTTAAGACATTTATCCCCATCCAGGTGTCGATTTTTTCCTGGCAAGCGAAACTGAGCCAACATTTGATGTAGAATCCGACTTCATTGGAGAAATTTTTCTATCGAAAAATGTACAAATTTAGCCAGCTGTCTAACTCATTATCCAAAATATGGTGGTTCGCTATCGCTCGCCAAGTATAAATCGACACCTGGATGGGGATAGACGTCTTAAGACAGTATAGTGAATGGGGCCAAATGGATACAACCTGGAGAGAGAACAAAATAACAGGTGACCCCCCTTAATGGAGAGGAAAGTAGGCTGGGGAAACTCAACAAATACTGTATATCTACTATTATTTTTATGATGATAGAGGTTATTACTATAATAGAAAAGTAATCGAAAATAATAATTAAATTTGTATAAATGTTTATTTTCTAATAATCTCACTAAGTTGCCTCTTTTAACTTAGTTCATTATTGTTGTATTGTCTAACTAATAAACTACTTTTCAAACGATTCAATCATTTAAGGGGGTAGTATTTGTTTTTTAGGCTATATATTTATATATTTTTTTTTTCTTCGCTAGACCTCCAGCAAGTTTAGAAAAACTCACCCTAGACCCCTTTTCAAGATAAATTTGTACATTTTTGGTAGAAAAATGTCTCGGCCGAAGGCTGATTCCTTCACAAATTAGGAAAAAAATTACACCTAAAGGGCACGAAAGGCCTTAATATTTAATACAAAATGAGGCGAAATGTCTCAAAATAGCCAAACTACCGGAAAAACCATCTTTAACGCCTTACGAGCGGGCCCGTCAGTAACTTCTACTACCCGCCAAGCGGGTGGTTTTACCCTAAACGACCTTGGTTCCGTGCTCTTTTTCATGCATAAACAAGAGCCAGAGCGTAATACAATTATGTATCCCTGAAAGGGCGTAAATTGAGCTTTCCAATGACACCAGAACCATCCTTCTACGACCACGCGTTTTCTTGCAACGATCGTGCAAGACGAGTGCAAAATCCCTAAAATAAGGTAATTTCCTTACATAAGTCCCTGTGTAGCGAGGCAGTGAGTGTGGGTGTGTGTGGAGTAAACGTCAGTAGTCGCGCGGGACCCATGCCGAGCGGTCATGAGCCGACCTACGCTCCTCCACCCGCTCGTCTCTCTCTCAGAGTCATTATTGCTCCAAAATTGCACACGGACTTAAGTCGGTCCCTGCCACATAGTCCATGGTTCTCTAGCCCGACTTAAGTCCACCCCCGCCAGACAAGGGTTAAACCTCAAAACTAATACGCTAAACGTGAGGGTGAAGGGGGTTCAGAAAAAGCGAGTACTACCCCCTTAAAACGATATTGATAATGCTTTATTTGCACAATGATACGAGCACCTTATAAATTCAGTGCTTCAATGTCCTCGATCGCTATAATAATTCACGTAGAAAAACTGCACTACTTTCACTAAGACCGGTATCACACGAGCGCTTTTTCCCTCAACATTTATACTCAACACTGGTCTGGCAGCTTTTGTGGAATTTTTTATTATATTTCTATCACCTATATGTATCTATCATTAGTCAAGTTTCCGATACCAGTGCAAAATACTCCAGACATATTGCCAGAAAAATTTAGATTATCGAATGTTAACTATAAAATGTTCTGGTTCGGTACAATAAATTCCCGTGGAAAAACTGCACTACCTTCACCAAGACCTCATAAACCTTGTGTGTCTATTGGTGTGTGTCTCCAGTGCCAATTTGTGCTTTGGTCCCACAATACATCACTCACACACAAACACACAATACATCACGCTCTCTCTCTCACACACACTCACTCACACACACACACACACACACACACACACACACACACACACACACACACACACACTCTACATCACTCTCACACACAATACATCACTCTCTCACACACACACACACTACATCACTATCTCTCTCTCTCACACACACACACACAATGCATCACACACACACACACACACACACATACATTACCAGCCACTATATATTATTCTTTTAATTTTTCTTATTTACCCTTGTCTATCGGGGCCCGACTTAAGTCCATTAAGAGAACCATGGCCTAAAGGGCGGGGCCCGACTTAAGTCCAATGCGATGTTGAGCACATAATCGGCTCTGAGAGAGAGTCCGAGCGGTGGGAGGAGCGCGGGTGGGCTCTGACCGTTCGGCACGGACGTTGTCCCGCAACTGACTGTTTCATCACATCCCACCACATCCCTGATCCCGCAATAAAGGGTAAAAACAGACAAAATTACTGTATTTTAGGGATTTTTCCTTCGTGTTGCACGATCGTTGCAAGACAACCCGTGGTCGTACAAGGATGGTTCAGGTGTCATTGGAAAGCTCAATTATCGCCCTTTCACGGATACATAATTGTATTACGCTCTGGCTCTTCTTTATGCATGAAAAAGAGCATGGAATGAAGCTCGTTTTGGGTAAATCTGCCCGCTTGGCAGGTAGTAGAAGTTACAAACAGCCCCGCTCGTAGGGCGTTAAGGAACTAAATTCTGGAGCTGACCATATATAAAGTGATAATACTGAAAATATTACACTACCCCTGCTGCCTATTATCTGCTGATAATGATCTCTCTATCTCTCTCTCTTTTTTTGTTCTCTCTCTCTCTTTCTCTCTCTCTCACACACACACTCAGTCACTCTCTCATTCACACTCTCACACTCTCTCGCTCTCAGTAGGTAAGTGAATTTCCTTTTCAAAATATATATATTTTTTTTTATACTCTATACAAACTTTCCATGTGGCATTTCCTGACCCATAAGTTTACACTTCATCCTATTTTCCGGTATGGATTTTTAGCCGGAAAAACGGAGGGTGGGGAGAGAGCCTTTTACTTTGTTGTCCTATTCTTCTACTATAAACAGTCCCTGTCTAGTAGCATTAACCCGGCGAACGCGTTACCATTGTAATGTACATCATTGTCGAGACTCGTAAGCACCTCGACAATTTAGGTTAAGTAGATATTCTGAAAGTTTGAATTAGGCACCAGTATTAGACTAAGATATATATCTTTATAAAAGATATGTACTCTTTCGTATTAAGTTTCTATGCGTTTATTATCTATAATTATATCGGGTTATTACTATTAATCCGGTATACTCTTATAGTTAGTTAACACCCAAGAATCGGGGCCGTTTGTAACATCAACTACCTGCCAAGCGGGCATATTTACCGAAAACGAGCTACATTCCATGCTCTTTTTCACGCATACACAAGAGCCAGAGCGTAATACAATTATGTATCCTTGATAATAGAGCTTTCCAATGACACCTGAATCATCCTTGTACGACCATGGCTTATCCTGTAGCGAATGCCCAACCGAAGGGGAAAAACCCTAAAATAAGGTAATTTCCTCAGATTTGTCCTTGTCTCACGATGCCGGAGGTGTGGATATAGGCGGCGGTAGTCCCACAACCGGTCCAGTGGTGGTGCCGAACAGTCAGACCCCACCTATTGTCCTCCCAACGCACATACTCTCTCTCAGAGCCCCTAATGCGCTCAGAATGCCGCCCTTCATAATTATGAGGGTACCGCGTCATAGGCCATTTATATCTTGCCCATCATATGACGGTCACCATTATTTAAGGGTTAAATGACGCATTAATGAATATATATGTTCACATTTTGGAATCTGGCATTCCCAACCGTGAGAGCGTCAGACTCGCTCTGACGATCATCTCGACAACACCTCTTCCCAGTCGCTCTCACTGCAACCACCTTGTTCATGCTAAGTCATTCTAATTCTTAAGTATTAGTGGCCACTATAGCTTCTATCTATTCCTAACTCTATCCTTGACCTATCCATCACTATCAACATCTAAAGTAAGTTAACACCTTTAAGTTTTTAGGTAAATTAGACTTTGTTTACTCTCAAATTCTTATAAATTGGTCCTTCGAACTTCGAAACCTTTGCCATATACTAGCGTTTCGTCTTTTCTTTTTCATGCTATTTATTTTCTTTTCCTGATGTTTCCTTCCTCTTAGCGCCTGCTCCCGCTTCCTTAGTGTATTTACGTGCCTTGTGGCCGGCAATTTCGAGTCAGAACTTCGTTTTTGTCCTTACTATGAAGTACTTAATTACAATTGTTGACCACTGTGGCCTGGGAGAGCCTCGTTCGTTGCTAGCCTTTGAAGCTTTGAAACAACAAAACCGTAGAGGACGAGTAGCGAGAAACGGTGGTATTAAATTAGGCTAACCATCAATTTGCAATCCTAATTATCATATGTTTTCTAGGCTAACTAAATTTAATTAGGCCTATTAGTAATAAACATAAATTAATGGAGAATGCATGTGAATAGATGAGTGAACACATGGTCATTTGGGGGAAGGGGTCGGGGGCAAGTTGGACTACATAATAGTCAATCAGGCGCCTGGCCCAGGGAGACGATTAATATGAAGGGTGCGCCTGAAAGTGTGGTGGTAGGGCTTCGCTGCATGTCTGCCTGCCGAGATCGGAACCTCTCCGGGTGGTCGGGGGCTGGGATAATGCTGGAGGGACCTTGGTGACCCTGGTCTCTGGGTCTTCTCCTGGATAACATAGATGTGTGTGAATTTGGGTTTTGTTTTTGTGTTCATTGTTTTCTGTTGTGTTTTGTGTTGTCCCAATTCTTGCTCTGTCTTGAGTCGGCCACCCCCCCCCCCAAAAAAAAATAAATACAAATATATAAAAAATAAAATAAAATTAATAAAAATAAAAATTATACAAATACAATAAAAAAATAATAAAATAAAATACATATACAAAAAAAGTAGGAAAAGTAGGGAATGGGCCTGAGCATATACTGTAGATAGATAGAATAGATTTAACTTAAGCCCACTTAACGTAGCCCAACTAAAGGTTAATGTGAATCAAACTTAAAGGGGGATAAAATTAGTTGTACGGTGTTCTCGGCTGTTTGTGGCAGTTACCTGTCACAAACATATCTGGTACCAAGTAGATATTGGGCTAGCCTAGTTTGTTTCAATGTTTATAGAATAAATTGGCTTGTCTTATAACATTTAGCATCCCTTCCTTAGTGTACTTTAACAAATTGCTGCATTTAATGTAGGGTTAAATACTTTAATTTTGTGAGTGGAGATAATATAGGCATTCGTTAACTTTAATTATGTCTTATTTCCCTCATTATTTCATCACCGACGTCAATCGTTCACTAACTATTGCGTTTTGCGTCGTGGCTCCCTACAATTTGCCTATATTGACGTCATCTAATTTATTAGTGCGCTTAGTGTCCACATAGGAAAAATAATGTCTAACTTTTAAATTCTAATTCCTGTGTATTAACATCATGTTGACTTTATCCCAGTATAAACGACGAAAGGGGGGTATCAAGAGTGGTTTGACTAAAATCACTAAAGATATATAAATACTATTAGTTAATGCAGACAACGAAGTGTTACGTCCTGGGATATATAAACACTGGGCTCTTTCTATTGGACTAGGTATGCGGCAACAAGTAACAACGGAAAACGCTAGATCCAACCCTTATCTATAAACCCAGGCAACAAACCACCCTAAACCGTCAAGAGTCCTGCCTGGACAACGAGGTATCCTATGACTCGGGTACAGGGTGCACGCACTATAGACTGCTGATAGTCAAGCAGGCTATATAAAAGATCACACAATTAAGTTGACTTAAAGCTTCAAGGAAAAGATAGATAACGGAATTAAATTGCAGAAACAATTTAATAACAAACTAGAAGAAAGTACATTTAACGTTACGTTAATTAATACAACTAATCACCCCTGCGTGAAAGAAGGTGAAAGCAAACATTCCTCAAAACATCGTACAGGTAGACAAGATGCAGGTTTCTAAACTGCATGCGGCTACTGTAGGATCTGATGCTTAGCAAAGAAAGTACGTTAAGGATTTAGAGAACTCTTAACTCATAAGCAGGAATAAATACTAGTGATAGGCCATACAGTGTATAATGGCATAGGTATAATTAAATAAAGGCAGCAACTCACAACATAACCACATACAGGTGTGCTTCTCACTCTTAGTCAGGCAAGCCTGCTCGGACAGAGTCTCTAAGCCACACCCTGACTCACAATGCTCACAAGAACGGTAAAACTGTGGCACAATAACAAGCATGCAGAAATAATAAACCCCTAGCTGTTAATCTGCCAGGTGGCAGAGGTCTAGCCGGAAGGATATAGGCTTCGGATACCCGGGCTGAGCCACCTGCTCTAGCCTAGGGACGTTCCCAAGTCTGTGCGCCAAATTACTCTAATTGGAAGGGTGCTCGCTTGAGAGACTCAGATCCCAAGTATCTGACTCTCTCCTGGCGACCCTAAAACAAACGCAAGACGTGCTAGCGCAGTGCTGAGTGGACTAGGCAAGGGCCCTCACACAACACAACACTAGACACACAGGCACACAGACAAGAAAATGCCCCCAGACTCCCACGGGTATCCTAGTAAAGTCGTGCAGGTCCACAGGACTCGCACCAGCAGACTTTACTTAAAGGATCACAAAAAGCCTCCTCTCCGGTCTAGCCCCTGCTCACCTGCCACAAGAACACACTAGCAAGCATGAAACCACCAAATATGAGACAACAAAAAAGCTTCCTAGGTCTCATTAACAATTACATCTCTGCATAAGGCCCAAAATCCTATCTAATTATCTGAGAGCTCGTCGTTAATACAATAATAGATATAAGGTCTATCAAGGGGATGGGATAATTAAATAGATTGGTGAAGTAGTGGAAAGAAGGTATACAAAGTAAGAGAGAAAGTTTCTAAGTGGGGTTGAGAGGGATAGATATCAAGGGGGTCCGAAGGGTACGACAGTGAGGTGAGGTCTGAGTCTTGAATCTGTCTGGACCCCACCCTAGGCATGCGAAATACATCCCATGCTTGGCAACACTCAACACCGTTGCCGGGTCAAAATCCTCTACCCCTTGCGGGAGTCGAAACTAAGCCTAACGTAGCGATCAAATTGACAACATCAGGCTCGGCCCAAGCTAGTCTCTCCGCGCCCGTGCGAAGCAACGTCCCCCAGCCGGTCTCTCTCTCCCGCTCGTCTCCTCCCACTCTTGCTAGACTTACATCTTATATATTATAATGAAACAATCAACTATCGAGAATAAAATATACTAAGATGCGTTGGTTAAGAATAAGGGCAGCTTCAAGCTGTGAAACAACATAAGAATATCCCAGACATTAGTTACATTGTTGTAGGATATATACTTAGGAAAAGCCGGCCGGCCGGCTGCCGCCAGCCGGTTTCTAAACGGCTGGGCAGCCAACACTCGCGCATGCCCGCACGTGGCTACTATGCAGGAGCGTCACAGAAGCGATGGAAGCTAAATTGGCATCAGTATTGAGAGAACTCGATGATTTCAATACATGTTGCCGAGAAATGGAAACACTCTATGAAACCGACGAGGACTATTATGCGGACATAGAAGTAGTCATGGAATATCTAGAGGGTCTTGATCAAATTATCGTCCACCTTAAGGGTAAACAAAAATATAAGGAGCCAAATCGTCCTGCAATTAATAGAAATGCCAGTATAAGATTGCCGAAAATCACCCTTCCTGTGTTTGACAGTGATCCCACTCTGTGGATGGGATTTTGGGATATGTTCCACTGTAGGGTCCACAGCAATGAGGAGCTCAGTGACATACAAAAATTCACCTACTTAAAAGGGCAACTGAATGGTGAGGCGAAACAACTAATTGAAGGTTTCGCAATAGAAGGTGCCAGCTACCAAGCAGCTGTTGCCCTTCTACAGAAAACCTATGGGCACAGGGATAGAATTAAGGCGGCACACATAACTAACCTTACTACTTTAAATACTCCCTCTTACAATGTCGAGGAACTGAAAGGATGCTATGCTAATTTTGAAAGTACACTGAGGTCAATTGAGACCCTACAAATTACCCTTCATGAAGCTAGTGTTGTGATTCTTATGAATAAATTGCCATCCCCAAAAAGGGAGACTTTAAAAAATAACTTTAGGTGAAGATGGTCTGGACCTAGAAAGGTTTGTACAGGCTTACCAAACAGAGGTTTTAACATGGAAAGTGTGGCAGAACAGACTACACCGCACATACCAGTTGCTTCAGCATCCTTTGCGGTGCAGGAGGCCTCAGTGCGAAGTAAGGGTTGTAAATTGTGCGAAGGGGCACACGTATGGTTCAAGTGTCTCAAATACAAAAACCAGTGCTCTGAAAGTAAATCGCGCAAGACAACTCAACCTTTGCACCGGGTGCTTATCCTCAGACCACGGGAGCAATGGTTGTGTGAACCCTAACATCTGTAACTACAAATTCTGTCACAACAGACACTACCATATCCTCTGTCAGACCAGATTTCAATGGGACAGTGAGAATAAGGAGCAAAACCCTCAAAGACCAAGACGCAAACTATCACGATGTCTGTGTCTTCAAAGAAGACTAGTATTATCTTCCCAACTGTTATGCTACCAACAATAAAGGAACCAAGAGGAACAGTCAAGATGCGTACACTTCTGGATCAATGCTCACAGCGCACCTTCGTTCTAACTCCCGCTCTAGGCTCTATCCGATATGAAAAATTGGGTGTCGAAAAGCTAGAGATGCAAGGGTTTACCGGAACATGTGAGAGTAAAAAAGTATCCAATAGTGTCCTTCAAGTACAAGTTCCATGGCAGAAACTATCCTCTACAAGCAGTTGTGTTAGAAACTCTCCCGGATCATAAAGAATCAGAATGCCTAGAAGCCGACATGAAGGTGTTGCGAAGCAAAGGCTACAAATTAGCTGATCCTTTAACAACAAGTCTAGTGCCCAAGTAGAAGTAGTTACAATATTGAAAGTCGCGGTCACCCCGATGGATCTATACAGATCCTCAGAATCATGTAATCCATGTATTAATTAATTCAAGTGTTTGTTGGAACTGGACCATCTAGGAATTTCTCCGAACAAAGATTCAAGGAAAACAAGGCCGTGTTGGACATCTACAAGGAGACAGTAACATACTCTGTGCAGCAGTATGAGGTCAGATTGCCATGGAACCAACAAAAAGAGAAGCTGCCCTCTAATTATGGTCTAGCAGCAGGTCGCCTAAGGGGTCTTGAGAAGCAATTTAAACAAAATCCTGTATATTGTAGTCACTATGCCACCGTTATCCAAGATCAACTTCATCGTGGTTTTATTGAGGAGGTTCCTTTCGGTGTTACTGAAAACAGTCATTATTTGGCACATCACAGGGTCACCAAGACCAGCACAACGACCCCCGTTCGTATTGTGTACGACTGTTCCACTAGCATTGGTGAAAGAAGGCAGAGTCTTAACGACTGCCTCTACACCGGGCCATCACTAGTGCCAGATCTAGCAAAAATATTGCTGTGATTCAGGGTACACAAATTTGCCTGGATAAGTTACATCGAGAAATCCTTTCTCATGTTGAGACTTCATGAAGAAGATCGTGACTACACCCGATTTATGTGGCCAAAGGATCCCTTGGACTTATCTTCCCCCTTACTTTGTTACCGATTTAAGGTAGTGTTGTTCGGGGCGACATGCTCACAGTTTCTTAATGCCACGGTCTTGAAACAACTTTCCGTTATTGATAAGGATTCCAAAGTTGTGGAGGCTATTAAGGAAGGTTTGTACATTGACAACCTCCAAAGAACAGGCAGTGATGAAGAGACTGTCATTAACCCTTCCCGCACGGGCTCGCTATCCTAAGGACGTTGTTGAGGCCCGGGCGATTTGGCCGAAAAACGTCTACGCCTAGGCTACCGTATTTTTGTTATTTTAACTGGTAGAAAATTTACACGCATCTCTAAACGTACTGCTGTTTCCAATCTGTAGACTGGCATTAAGTAGAGCTCTCTAAGTCAACTGGTTCTGTAGTGATGACGATTTCCGTGGAGAGAGTTTACAGGCGATGTTAGCAATATGGGCAACTTTTCAACACAAAATTTGTTTTAGCAGACAACACAATAATAATGCTCCGATGTCTGCTTGCTGTTGGAGGTGCGCGCGTCGCCTCCAACAGGCTTTGTTTATATACGTCGGACGCGCGGCTTTCAAAACAAGCTTAATAGGCTTTCAAGCTTACGGATTTCAAGGGGACTCCCGTGCTCCTGCCCATCTGCCGCGGTGTCATTATAAAATGCCTCCCGCGCAGGAAGGGTTAAGAGTTACTGGGATGCTCAGAGAATTATGTCTCAAGCACATTTATATCTCAGAGAATGGGCTACCAATAGTCCTCAGCTGCGTGATCTTCAACAGATGGATGGTGTTGCTGCCAAAAATCAAGAAAGAGTGAAGACATTAGGTCTTTTGTGGTTACCTGACTCTGATTTGAAGACATTCAACGCTAGTCTCCCAGAGACCAATAAGGCTACAAAGAGAGAGTGCTTAAGATTGTCGGGGCAATTGTTCGATCCACTCGGCATACTACTGCCTGTAATAATAAGGTCCAGAATCTTTTTACAACATTTATGGAGATTAAAACTAGATTGGGACGATTGAAGGCTGTGCTACCAAATGTTCTAATTTTTTAAGGATCTGAGCCTCTGCTGTGACTTTACTTATCCTAGGAGGATGGTATTTTCTGAATCGGTAGAGCTTCATGTATTTAGCAATACAAGTTGTGTCGCATACGGCACCGCGATATATTTAGTGAGCCCGGAACATAGCAGTTTGGTCATCGCTAAATCAAAGGTTGCTCCCGAAAGGTCCATAACTTTACCAAAAATAGAGCTAACTGCTGTTTTGCTAGCCGCCAGATTAATCAAATTTGTGGAGTGCGTCTACCATAATATTGTAAAAGTAAAAAAATAAAATTTATGGTGCGACAGCCAGGTTACATTGCATTGGTTGCACAGTATGAAGAAGGTTCCAGTGTACGTCGCAAACCGAGTTGACGAGATAAAATCCTGTCTTCCAACTGTAGTGTTCCGGTATGTGACCTCAAAAGACAACCCTAGTGATTCATTTTGTTATCTAGAGGTGTTTCGTCAAAGCATCATAGTCTTCTGTGTTTTGGTGGGAGGGGCCCACGTGGCTCCGTAACAAAGACAAGTGGCCCGAAGATAGAATATCAGATGACCCAACGCCACAAGTAACTAGCCAAGTCATTGGGACGAATGATGAACAGGACATACAGTTATGGAACTGGGAAAAATATGGCAGGTATGAAAAATTAATTGGGGTAGTTGCATGGACTATTCGATACAAGAGCAATTTGAAGGCAAAAATTAAAGGAACGTCTCCCACAAACTGTACCCTCCTCAGCATTAAGGAACTAAAAGTAGCAGAAAAGATTGTAGCTCAAAGATGCTTCCCAAAGGAGTACAAGATGCTGTCTGGTGACAAGGGTACTCGCAATAATTTGATAAAACAATTAGCACTTGGCATGAAAGGAGGTTTAATTGTATGTGAAGGTAGATTGAAGTTAGCTGCTCTTCCGGATTTAATGAAATATCCGATACTACTCGCTTCTAAACACCCTTTCACTATGATGTTCATCAATATGTGCCATCGTGTCTGTTGTCACTATGGACTCAATCACGTGGTCGCATATATATGGCAAAGGTGGTGGATTCCTAAGATAAGACAAGCTGTAAAACATGTGACCAGTACGTGTATAACCTGTCGTAAAATACAGGGTAATACCTACACGACAGCTAGAGTACCTCCCCTGCCAGACATCAGGACTACTCCTAGAGATCCCTTCGAGGTCAAGGGGGTCGATTATACAGGAGCAATTTCTGTCCGGGACTCACACAACAGCAAGGCTTATATGCTATTATTTATGTGCGCTACTACCAGAGCTACTCACATTGAAGTAGTTAACAATATGACCTGTGACAGTTTAATCCATGCGTTCCGGAGGTTTTGTAGTAGAAAAGGATTTCCACAGATAATGTTAACCCCTTCCGTCACATATGAAGCTACCGCGTCCTATGACGGTTCCGCCCAAGACTATCAAATGATGCTACCGCATCATATGAACTTAGTGAAGTATCTCAATAATAAGTTATATGACGCTTCTGCGTCATTTTGAGCTCAGTGAGTTAAGTAAGTTAGATCTTTATCTGTCGATTGATGGCAACCCCAAATTTCTCCGACTCCTAACGGTCCCTCAGTGTGATATTGACTATTGTGGGGGAAACATCGGGCAGTCTGCCAACCCATCAGTAAGTTAACTATTCCTGTCTGAGGGGGTTAAGTGACAATGCTGCTACATTTGTAGGAGTTTCCAGACACCTGGAAGGGATTCACAGCGATCATAGTCTTCAGGCTCATATTACCGAAATCCGATGTGAATGGCATTTTATACCAGCACGTGGCCTTGGTTCGGAACTATTTGGGAGAGAGCAATAGGTATTGTGAAGGCTGGGCTTAAAAAGGTACTAGGTCGTGCTCTAGTCTCCTTTAAGGAACTAACTACTGTCTTATTGCATCTGGAGGCTACCGTGAATTATCGCCCTCTAACATATGCCTCAGGTGATCTAGAGGAGCTTATTCTTATTACTCCATCCATGCTGGTTAAGGGTCGTAGACTTTGTGACTTCCCAAAGAATGTGATTCAGCTAGATGAGCTGCAGGATCCTATTTACGATAGTAAAGCCGCAATACACACCAGGTACAATTTCATCAATAAATTAATCTGGGACCTATGGAAGCGTTGGTCTAGTGAATACTTGGCATCACTACGAGAAGCCTACAAAGAAAAAGGAGGCTCATCAATCAGTGTATGGCCAAAATTAAATGATATAGTTCTTATGCATGATGAGGGACCTCGTGTTCTTTTTGAAACTTGGTAAAGTAGTCAAACTCTATCTGGGACGAGATGATTTAGTTAGAGTGTCACGACCCCATCCCTATGTCAACAGCGGTTGCTTGACCATCCGCCGGTAACAATCCCATTAGAAAACTACCTCTTCGCCGAGCTGCTGTTAGTTCTTCAAAGCTCTGGAGATCTAACATCGCTGCGGGATTACTGTAGATATTGTATATATGGGTGGTGGGAATGTGTCGAGACTCGTAAGCACCTCGACAATTTAGGCTAAGTAGATATCCTGGAAGTTTGAATTAGGTGCCAGTATTAGACTAAACTATATATCTTCATGAAAGATATGTACTCTTTCATATTAAGTTTCTATGGGTATATTATCCATAATTATATTGAATTATTACTATTAATCCGGTATACTCTTATAGTTAGTTAAAGGACGCATTAATGAATAGATATGTTCACTGCGCATCCGTCATTTTGGAATCTGGCGTTCCCAACCGTGAGAGCGTCAGACTAGCTCTGACGACCATCTCAACAACACCTGGTGGTAGTGGTGGTGTCATGAAAGGCTACTGATCTTTTGGTATGTGCACCGCCCTTTGCATGTGCCTTACGTGCCTTCTTTGTTGCAGAACATCTGTGAGAAAAAGAATAGGTAAGAAGGCTTTTTGGTAGGCACACTGTCTCCCATGGCCGCTGTCGTGTCATCGTGATACCTGGGAGAAGGACGTGAGGGCTTCATGACAACTGCTTGATAACTGACTGTGTGGGAGCAAACAGAGTGTGTATTGTGGTGGTATCAGAGTTGTCATATAAACCTAGTCCATACACCAATTTGTAGCCGTGTACAGTTTTTGTACGCGTTTGAAATCCCAGCTTCCGGAAGGACCGTCGCTGCCCACCAGAAAAACCTTTCATAAGGACCGGTGCAGCTGCCGGGTTAAGGCCGGACCACCTAGTAGGGACCGCAAGGTCTGTGTGGTGTAAGTATCTGTATAACTCTGTGTAACTGTAACACTCTCTCTCTCACATACATACTCACTCACTAACACACACTCTCTCTCTCCCTCTCAGGTAGTCATAAATTGGTACAAGAAGAAGCATTATTCACGCTCGTAAATCCCCATCTTCACCAGGTCTTCCCTTCTCTCTCTACATCTCTGACGGTGAACATATCTCACTCTTGTTTTCATCTCTACTCTCTCTCTCTCATCTCAGATGGTTGTAAATTGGTTCAATAAGAAGCATTATTCACGGTTGTAATTTAACTCCTTTACTCTAAATCTCTCTGGTTAAATGTATTTAACCTTGTTTTCATCTCTCTCTCTCTCTCTCTCTCTCATCATCTTTGGTACACTTTACTCTCAGTATTAGATTAACAACACATACTTGCTTATTTCATCATGGTTCCTTCTTGATATGGGGTTGTCAAGACCTATTGAAGTGCTATTTTTTATTTTCCTTGTAACTCCATTAACTATTCCCCTCTCTCTCTCTCTCTCTCAGGTGGTCATAAATTGTTGAAACAGTAACCGTTATTCTTGTATTGTTACCCCTGGTCCTCACCATGACCCGTGACAGGTTCTCCCCTCTTTCTCTCCATCTTGTCTGCTGGTACAGTTGCCCAAAGAAGTGATGTCGCGGCACCAAGTATAATTATTTCTATCAATAATTGGTATCAGTGCTTTGTAAGCATTAATTCATCGTTTCGAGTGAGATATACAAACATGTTCCAATCTTTACACACCCTATTCAACATCAGACAGACATTAATACACCACACATAGAGCAAAACGTAAGGACAGCGACGAAACGACTTATTTGGCCAACTGTACAACGTATTTCACTCAATAGTAGCGCTTTTAACTCGTTTTGTAATGGTGACGTCTGTTTCATTATATTCTGGCAACTATTAGACAATTTTTGTCAGCTTAGAAAGGACGTCTACCAATTCAAAGGCTACAGAGTCTCTCAATTAATTATTTTAGGTACCATATATTCTTCCTCAGCTTAATAACATCATCTAAATGTTTCTGAAATCAAATATAAAGACGTCTTTGGTACAGAAGGAGTTAAATTCTAACCCTACCCGTAATTGTATGCAAGTACTATTTGTAGGATAGAATTTAACGTGTCAGTTGGTTGTATTTGTTAACTCATATGATTAGTTTTGTTTTCTTCTTTCATTTGCACATATATTCTGCAAAGCAAATTATTTCCCCTTCCACCAAACTAAACTTTTGTTCTAAGAAGTGTATTTTCATGTCTTGCTTTTCATCTCATTTATGCCACCTAATACATTTTAGGATTGCTACCTCCTTCACTCAAGTTCTGATATCTGTATCTAACATGTTGGTCTTAATAACAAAATCATCGCTCTCTCTCTCTCAGGAATTATATTGAAACAAGAACGGAGGATATCTTTAAATATGACTACAGGGATTTGAAGAATAAAATATCTCAGAAAGGAATAATAAAGGAGAAATATGAGGGAGAGACATGTGAGGTACCCGACCATAACGACACACAGGAGGACATGTATATGGTTCAGGGTTCATTATGCGCCAATTCTGAATATATGTGGTGTGACAATACCACTTTATTCCGCCAATATGCTTAGTGTTATGGTTTAGATGTTTATGTTCTGGGTGTGGTGTCCTGAGTTCGAATCCCGGGAGGACCATAATATTATGAACATAAAAAAATCAAAGTCTGCAGAAAGCCGATCAGCCCACACAAGGCAGATCCCTGTCAGACCCAACCTCAATTACAAGGCCTATTTATAGACTTACCTCACTAATACCTTGAGGACTGATCTCACCAAAACTGTCAGAGATCAACACAAGATTACAGGGGTCTGCAGAGCGCCGATTGGCCCACACCCAGCAGATCCCCCCTCATACCCAACCCATCTCGTCCTATCTAATGTTATCTTAAAGCTCCCTATCATTCTCGATCCTACCATATCACTCGGTAGCCTATTCCACATGTCTACAACTCTGTTACCAAACCAATATTTGCCTATATCTTTTCTGAAACGAAATTGATCTAATTTGAAACCATTTGTTTGAGTTCTTTCGCTATCAATTAGCTTCAGTACATTTTGCATGTCCCCTTTATTAATCCCACTAACCCTCTTAAACACTTCTATCATATCCCCTCTAACTCTGTATCTTTCTAACGAAAGTAAGCCTAATTTTATCAACCATTGTTCATGTTAGATTTCTAATATTATGAATAATTGTTGTCATTCTTCGCTGTACTCTCTCCAACAAATCTATGTCCATTCTGTAATAAGGACACCAAAATTGGACAGCATAATCCATATGAGGTATCATTAATGATAAGTAAAGTTTTAAGAAAACATCGGCAGTTCTGTTACTCAGTACTCACACTCCTTGAGATGAACCCGAGAATCCTGTTTGCCTTGTTACGAACGCTTATACACTGTGTTCTAGGCTTCATATCGTTGCTAACAAACACACCCAAATCTTTCTCGCAGTCTGAGTTTTCTAATTCCGTATTAGCTAGTTTATATTTTGCATTAATATTTGTCTTCCCTATCTTTAATACCTTACATTTGTCAATGCTAAAATTAATCTGCCAATTTACTGACCATTCGTGTTAGGTATCAAAATCCCTTTGGAGGCACTCTATGTCGCTATCTGAATCTATTATTCTCCCCATTTGGTATCGTCTGCTAATTTACTTATCCTACTAGATATACCTAAATCAAGGTAATTTATGTATATAACAAACAACAGAGGACCCAATGCAGATCGCTGGGGGACACCATTTAGCTTTCATTAGTGTATGCAAGTGCATTGGGGTTTGTAATTGATGATTAATGTTAAGAACGGAGTGTTACTTAATTATTTACCGGGACATACTGTGCAAGCACTGGGCTTAGATTATCGTCGAGGCTGAATTCAGATAAAGTTGAAATTTTGAAGCTGTTCGACCAGAATTTCTAACGCACATTTCCGAATACAGTGTTCGTGTAACATCCCCTTCAAAATGGCAAAGATATGTGTGAATTATGAAGATTACAATAATACTTGAATGACTGGAGAAAGTTTGTGAAGGAGGACATTAAAAAGGCTTAGTACCATATTAACCCATACAGTACCAGGATGTCTTTGTCATCATATTGTGGTAACTATTAGACGTATTATTCAGCGTTGGAAGGACCTCTAACAATAATAAGACTTCTAACTATATCACCCAACCCATTTAACTACCACAGACCCTTCCCAAGCTGCATAATATCGTCTAAATATAGGTAGAATAATATATAACACATATCACTTGGGGGAATTATTAATCCAAATGTTTATATGTTTATTTTGTGAACATTATAGCTCAAATTTGGCGAAGCTAATATTCTAAAAGTTGATTGATGAATGGTGCCTGATTGATGAATGGTGCCTGATTGATGAATGGTGCCTGATTGATGAATGGTGCCTGATTGATGAATGGTGCCTGATTGATGAATGGTGCCTGATTGATGAATGGTGCCTGATTGATGAATGGTGCCTGATTGATGAATGGTGCCTGATTGATGAATGGTGCCTGATTGATGAATGGTGCCTGATTGATGAATGGTGCCTGATTGATGAATGGTGCCTGATTGATGAATGGTGCCTGATTGATGAATGGTGCCTGATTGATGAATGGTGCCTGATTGATGAATGGTGCCTGATTGATGAATGGTGCCTGATTGATGAATGGTGCCTGATTGATGAATGGTGCCTGATTGATTTGTTTTCTTGTTTTCATAATCACGGGATTGTAAACTTCACATTAAGGGGGGTGACCTGCCTTTTTTTTCTCCTCTTCTCCCTCTCTCTGGGTTGTATCCATTCGGCCTACTGTTTTAAGAAATGTTTCCCCATCCAGGTGTCAGTTTTTTCTTGGCGAACGATAGCGAGCCATCTTTGTATGAAGAAATCCGGCTTCGCCGGAGAAATTTTTCTAACGAAAAATGTACTAATTTAGCCTGCTGTCAAAAACATATTTTCAAATATGCTGGCTCGCTACCGCTCACCAGGAAAAAAATCACACCTGGATGGGGACACACGTCTTAAAACAGTAAGCTGAATGGGACCTAATGGATACAAGCCAGAGAAAGAGAGAAAAGGAGAGCAAAACAGCAGGTCACCCCACTTAATCCCCAGATTATCAAATGAAGCTTTGTGATTTCTGTTGCTAAATTTTCTTCTCACAAGATATTCATCCTTTATTATCTCCGCCAATGAAGCTGTCTGGTTCATCATAACTTGTCAGAGGTTGTGGCTTCTGGTCATTACCCGGGATATTGACTACTGCCTCACTCTTGTTCCTTAGGCTTCTCCCGTCCTTCCCTGTGTCTGGTTCACCATAACTTGTCAGAGGTTGTGGCTTCTGGTCATTACACGGAATATTGACTACTGCCTCACTCTTGGTCATGGTATATCTCTTGTTATTACCTCTGCCAATCAAGTTGCAGGAGGTTATGCTTTAGCCTCCATTTGCCTGTAAGGTTCGAGTCCACGGACTGCCACATGTGTTTGTAAATTTCATTAATCGATTTTAGGAGTATTGTTGGTTGTTGGAAGGAACATAATAAATCATTATATCTCCCAAAGTTATGAGCCGATGTTCACGTAATTTGGTGGACAGATTGGATACTAGCCAAATAATAATCATGATCAATTTAGGAGGCGATCTGGAGATTTTCACGCAATTTGGTAGGCAGATAGGATAAACACAAAGGAAGAAGTGATTCAATTTAGTCGGCCATCCAGATTATATCCTGGAACCCTGATCCCGAAAAAAATGTAGGCCTATAATTTGAATGGCAAAGAAACAGCCTGCGTAGGCGGAGGTATGCTATCTAACGAGTGCCCCTTTAGTTAATTAATACATGCCATGTGTTGCTTAATGTGCATAACCAGAATGTAGTCACAACATCTATTATGAATTAGGTGGAAGGGAAACAAATGAAAGAGTTTGAAATCATTATGAATTCTCTAAAATGATGGGTTCTGCGTAGCCCGAAACATTGGAGAAATAAATAATTCAAGCTCTTTCCTGTGTTTCCCTCCCTCCTAATGCATCCACTTGTCATGATGGATCAGCCACATCTTTTATTATGACCAGCCATCGTCTTCGCTGTAAGGTGGGTGACAATATTGGTGATAGTTTATTGACATGTTGGTGTAGCTAGCATACTGCAGAAATGCGGGAACGTTACAATCACCTCTGAAAAAAAAATTCACGTGGACTCGAACGCTCGATCTTCTGAACCTCTTCCGCCTACTGGTCTACCCTTCCTCTTTCATGGATCTCAAGGTTAGCTACAGATTCAGTGAAAATATTTCCTTTCTTTCCACTCTGTTTCCTACCTTCTTATTCTTCTCTTTCTTCTTCTTTTTCTTCTTACCTTTCTTCTTCCCTTTCTTCTTGTTCTTCCATTTATTCTTCTTCTTGTTCTTCTTCTTTTTCTTTTTCTTCCATTTACATATCCTTGCCACACCCTAAAGTATTTCTCCTTCCAGCCAATTCTCTATTCCTCAGAAATGTGGTTTTCGCATCTCATTTGTGGGATCTAATGCCATTTAGGATTGCTTCCGTGTTCACGCGAATTTCATGTTCCATAATATCTTTCACATCGTATTTTTTGCTTTCTCACTATTACCCTCTCTTTCTCTGTGTTTATATTACTCTCTCTCTCTCTCTCTCTCTCTCTCTCTCTCTCCGATAATATTACCTGTGTTTATTATTCCTAAGGGGTAGAGGAGAAACGGATATACATTAAATAACTAAACCTGGAAAGATGAATTGGCCTAGGGTATAAAAAATTTACTGGGTCGGCGGTTGACTTACTTGTTATTATGTACTGTATATGTCGGCTATCTGGGGTAGTCCCAGCAATATCTATGAAGTACTTCTAGTATTAAAGGAACTTAGCTGTGATGCAAAGAGTGTAGATTAGGTGATGGACATATTGGTAGGCGAATATTAGGGAAGTTCTGGTGTGATGTGGCAGCAACTGGTATTTTGCTGTTAGCGGTAACAAGTCTGTGTGAAGTGTGTGTGAGATTCCCTTTTGTTGTGACAATATAAAATATATTTAAGAGTTTTATATCGTCCCCGTGATTAAAAAATAAGGGAAAATAAACTAAGAAATAATTGGTGTAACCACAGTAATATTTATCCACAAAGATAAATAAAGTTATGCGTATAAACAAAAAGGAACCAGCTGTCGTGAACCTGGGAAATTCAAACTATGGTATCTATACCAGTATTCACGACATACTCCGCCACCAGCTATACAAAGTATTTACAATTGTCCCGTCCCGATCATGGATCGCCATAATTGGGAGGAGCCCAAAGCAGCCTGACGTGACGGCCTCTGAGGGGGATCACCTCGGTCCGCTCCAGTAGCAGGAAGGATATTATCAGAGTTCGGCTTGCTGTAGCCATCCACTACCTCTAAATCTATCTCTAGTGGGTATAGCTTAACCACCGGTCTGGTGGTCAAACCGGCTCCTGTTTTTACCTGAACTACCCTACATACGTGGTCAGGACCACGAATAAGTTTCATTATCCGACCTATACGCCAAAAAAGTCGGGGGTCGTCATCATGTAATAGAACGACGTCCCCAACTTGCAGCGATGCTATCCCTCTTTTTACCATTAACCCTTCCTCCCCGGGCTGTCTTACCTAATGACGGTCGCCCCTACCCTGGCGATATGGCTGAAAAACGTCTAGGCCTAGGCTACCGTATTTATGTTTATTTTCACTGCTAGAACTTTCCCACTCATCTATAATCGTAGTGCAGTTTTCAATCTGTATTTTGGCATTAAGTAGAGCTCTTTAAGTCAACTAGTTCAGTTGTGATGACGATTTCAGTGGAGCCAATATTGCAGAGATGTTGCCAATATGGGGGCTTTTTAGACACTAATTTCATCATGACGTCAGAACAATAACATTGAGGAGTCTTCTCCTTCTTGTTTTCAGAGGTGCGGTGACGAACGCTTGGGTTTGTTGACATACGTCGTACGCACAGCGTTCGGACCAAGCTTAATTAGGCTATTAAGCTCATGCCTTAGATAAGGCATACCGGGTAGCGGCCCTTCTTTCGTGCTGTCCTTACCTAAGGCAGACCGGGTAGGAAGGGTTAAGTAACTATGTTGCTCCCTGAGTGATATTAAATAATCAGTGCTCCACCTTTACCACAGGTCATGTGAGAGTTTTGTTATATATTGGAAGCGTTGATTGACGGAATCGTTGTTACGCCACATCGTGATCTTGAGATCTTCATCCGTGACTTCTCGCCTTGGAAAGCTTCTGATCCGCCTCCCATGAACCAGTTATGAAGGAGTGATGGGTAGAGGATTTTCAAGATCACTGTACGTCTAGCCAAGCAGGCGATCATTGACTGTGGCCTCGAGCTCCAGTAATACCGTATTCAGTTCCTCTGAAGTAACCAATGCTCGACCCAGTACCTTCTTCAAGCCAGCCTTCAGGATGAAGATGACCCGTTCCCATATGGCACCGAACCAGGGCGCCCTGGCCGGTATAAACCGCCACTCGCACTTGACAGACCAGCGTCGCCAGATATCTTTCGACAGTTTGCGAATATATTGATATCTGGCTGAAATGACATCTTTATTTATGTAGTCTGGATCTTCCAACCCATCCTCCACTTCATTATCATCAGGAAGATCCCGCAACCGATGACCAACACAGAGGGTGTTATTGGGGTAAGATCCCCTAGGTCGCCGGAAGCATAATCTATATTTTATTAATTTCACCACAACACCAAACACTCCCAATGAAATTAATTAAAGTATATATGATCCGCCAGGATTCGAACCCGGGTTATCACACATAGATTTTTGCCACCTTAACCATTACACCACCAAGACGGTTAAAGGTTTATGCACACGCCTACGACTTATTAAGGGACAACCATTGATAGTGGCCTCAATTTCCAACAGTAGAGTAGTCAATTCCTCCAAGGAAATTAAGACACGTCCCAACACCTTCTTCAATCCCGCCTTGACAATGCCGATGGCCCTTTCCCATATAGCGCCGAACCACGGCGCCCTAGCCGGGATAAACCGCCACTCACATTGAACACTGCCAAGGTGGGACTGAACTTTAGTGTGATTACAAATGTCCGATAAGTATCCAGAGGCCCCAACAAAAGTGCTGGCATTGTCACTTAAAATGATCCGGGGAAATCCCTGTCGACTACAGAACCTCCTGAATGCGTGGAGGAAACTGTCACAAGTGAGATTGGTGACTATTTCGATGTGAATCGCTCCGGTGACCGCGCAAGTAAATAAAAGCATGTAAGCCTTTATGGTCGGCGAGTCCTTGATCGGGATTGCTCCGCTATAGTCCACCCCAGTGACCTTATACGGGTCTCCAGGGGTGGTTCGCAGGGCTGGTAAAGGTGGCAGTCCTGCATAGTCGTAGGGCATACCTTTAACCCGACGACATTTCAGACATTTACCCAGTACGCTTTTCACCACCTGCCTGAGTTTAGGCACGCACCATTTTTGACGAACGTAGGTAACCACGTGACCGACCCCGTAATGGCAACAGAGCCGATGGCACCGATCAATTATCAGGTGGGTCAAGGGATGTTTGGAGGGCAGAAGTTTAGGATACTTGCATGATTCTGAGATAGCCGCTAACCTCAATCTGCCTCCACAATGAATTATACCTCCATTCAGGTGTAGTCCTAACTGGTTGATTAAGTTATTTCTGGACTGTTTACCCTTCACCATTATTTCAAGTTCCTGCGAATAGGTCTCTTTTTGGCATAATTTGTGTAAAACATTATCTGCAGCTCTAATTTCTTGTACGTTGAGATGAGCACTACCTGTGGGGGGCAGGCTATTTCTTTTTACCTTCAAATTATTTACGAAACGTATCACCCATGCTATGACACGCTGCAATCTTTCATAGCTGCTATATTTGTGCCAGTCCCATAACTGTGCCGTCTTGGGGCACCGTGCCTACAATTTTGGTCATGATACCAGCGGGCTGCTGTTGGAGATCTATATTCTCTGGCCATCCATTGGGTTTCGGAAGCCAAGTAGGCCCATTCCACCACAACGCAGAAGAACTAACATTTAGCAGACACGCCTCGAGATACCATATCACTCTGGTTCTCTTTAGTCGACACATACCGGAAATAAGCAGTCGGGACTAGGGCATGTATCTCGTCGATGCGGTTAGTGACATTCACTGGCAGTTTCTTTTGACTGTGAATCCAGTGTAGCGTAATTTGACTGTCACTCCACACATAGGTTTCAGAGATATGAAGTTAATCATTCTGGCGGCTAGCAGAACTGCAGTCAATTCCAATTTAGGGATGGAAAGGGACTTGATGGGGGCCCACCTTAGCCTTTGCCATGACCAAGTGGCTACCCTCTGGACTGACTAGATATATAGCAGTCCCGTAAGCGACACTGCTTGCGTCAGCAAATGCATGCAGGGAAACAGTCTTTCTGAAACAGATCCCCCTAGAGAACTCAATACAACTACAGAGAACCATGTCATCCACTATCCCCCGCCATTCCACTTGCAGGTCCACAGAGAGATCATCGTCCCAACCCAATTTCAGTCTCCACGATTGTTGGAGAAAGATTCGAGACCTTATTGATACTGGCAACACAACACCCAAAGGATCAAAGAGTTTGGCAGCAAACCTTAAACACTCATGCTTTGTAACCTGTTCAAAAGGAGCATACTGAACTCCAAAGGAAAGAGAATCTGAGTCAGTTTTCCACACCAGGCCAAGTTATCTCACCAAATCCTGTTATTCCGCAGCAACACCATCCTTCTGCAACACCTTTCTCAAGACGGGACTATTTGTGGCCCATTGGCGCATGAATAAATGGGCATTATCCATTACTTCACGGCCATATCGTAAGCATTGACGAGGGAACTTTCATTATCCCCCGTACCTTGGAGGTTATCGATATATAGCCCGTCCCTAATTTCCTGCACCAACTCCGGGTCTGCATCAACAAGAGAAAGATGCTTAAGGATAGTCGCGTTAAGGAGAAATTGAGGACAGGTAGCACCGAAAAGGACAACCCTGAACCGATAACAGATTAGAGGAGAATCTAATTGTAGAGGATCTTTCGGCCACATAAACTTAGTGTAATCCCTGTCATCTTCATGAAGTTTCAACATAAAAAAAACCCTCTCGATGTCACTGACCCACGCATACTGATGCAGACGGAATCGTAACATAACCTGAGCAAGGTCCGGTACTAAAGAGGGTCCGGTATGTCGACAGTCGTTTAGACTGGGTTTGTGTTTGACAACTTTAGCAGAACAGTCAAACACAATACGTACCGGTGTAGTCTTACTCTGTTTTACGACCCTGTGATGCGCCAGATAATGACATGAGACAGAGTCATCGAAAGGAACCTCCTCGATGAAACCCTGCGACAGTTGATCAGAAATTACCTGTGAATATTGGTCACAAAACTTTGGCTCAGCTATAAATCTCTTTTGTAGACCTCGTAATCTCCCAACAGCCAAACCTTTATTGGTGGGCAACTGTTCTTTTAATTCCATCCAGGGCAGACATACCTGATATTGTTGATTCTCAGGATCGTAGGTAACCACATGTCTCCTCATAACTGATCAAAGCTTGCCGTTCGGCTTGCGAATGTTCTTTGGGTGATATGCCAATGTGGTCTAAATCCCACAAAGCATTCAGTTCTTCTTTGCACGGGAACTGTCCAGTAGACATATATTGGTCCACTGGAGTTACTGCCACTTTTAGAATTGTTACAACCTCAGTATTGGAGCTGGATGTGGATGCCGCATAAGAACCACTCAGTGCATATCCGAATTTGGTTGGAAGTAAAACCAAATTACCTACCCGTTTATAATCAGGTCACACTATGTTGTAGTAATAGTCGGCACCAATTAGTACCTCCAGCTGTGCTGTCTCTGTGACGCATGAATCGGCCAATTTAATGCCATGGTGATTTAAACTAGTCATTTCAGCACTAAGACTAGAATCACCTTTATGGATAAAAAACACTATCTGAGGAAGAGCACTTTATTGACAACGTTTCGCAGATAGCTTCATCAGGTCACTCTGCGAAACGTTGCCAATAAAGTGCTCTTCCTCAGATGGTGTTTTTTATCCATTCTGTCTACTTTTCAAGTACCACTCAACACTCACCTTTATGTTCAGGAAGTTCCTCGACCACAGTTGCTTCGAGACGATGGAACCTACCCCGATGTAAATATTTCAGTGCTACAATAGTATACTCACGAGGGGTTTGAGTTCCGGTGAAACCATTAAGCCGTAATTCTTCCGTCCCCACGGTTTTGTATGAAAGGGACGGTAGTACGGATTTTTTCACGAAGGTCCTCTGTGAGCATTGGTCTAGTAGCGATCTGACTTTTATACTTTTCCTGTGTCTACCCTTTACAGGCAGCTGAACTGTGGGTAGGATTACAGTTGTCTTATTCATACTTACAGACATTGTTGTTGAGGTTGTAGGTGTTGACTCTTCCCTAGTAGTACCTCCACTTGCTGGTCTTGCCTCTCTCTGTTTTGGGCACAGGGAGTGAAAGTGCTTACCCTGGCAATACCTACAGTTTTTGATGTTAGGGTTAGTGCACCCATTACTACCATGATCACTGGAGAGACATCCCGCACAGAGTCGTAGTTGCCGAGCTCTTTTGATTTTGAGCGGTCTCGTTTTATGCTTAAAGCATTTGTACCAGGGATGGTTATTCCCACCGCACAGTTTATATGGGAACCGGCTACTACCACTCTGTGTTGCGAATGCAGCCGTAGCTACAGGCATATTCATTCCTGGGGAGTCCTGGCCAACCATGTTATACAATTCTGCCTGAAAACACTGTGTGAAAGTCTTGTAATCTAGGCTTTGCTCACCCATCTCCCTCCTAATGGTCTCCTTAACTGGTGATGGCAATTTATTCAGCAATATAACCACACAGAACTCTTCCAGACTCACCTGTTGACTAGTCATGATCTCATGGCACTTTCCATGGTGGTGTAGGAAGCCTTTAGTTCTACGGCCTGACATTTAGGGGCGACAAGGTTATGGAAATGCATGATATGTGCCGCTTTTACCCTGTCGGGATGCCCGAAGGTTTCTTGAAGCAAGTCTAAGGCAGGGGTGTAACTTGCACCCTCAACCGTGAAACCTTCTATCAATTTATAGGCATCCCCCTTTAACTGACCCTTTAAGTATGTTAACTTTTGAATTGCACTTAAGTCAGTCTTTTCATGCACCACACATCGAAACATGTCCCAAAACCCAGTCCATAATGTGCAGTCGCCAGCGAAGGTGGGTAGGATCAGGTGTGGCAATTTAACTCCCGATCCTTTTTTGTTGTCGGAATGAGTTTGCCCTTCCGCATTACCCAATTTCTCCTTTAACCTGACGATTATCCCATAGATCTCAAATAAGTAAATGGTATCCGCTTGGTTCTCCTGAAAATATTCAGAGTCTGAGGGATATAGCGGACACAAGACCTCTTGATTGGCCTCAAACTTGGTCACTTGGGTCTGCACGCTATGCAGTTTTGCCTCGACTTCTATCCGAGATGCGGTTTTCAAGAACTCCTCTAAATTTTCTGTCAGGACAGTCAATGAACCTTTAAGACCTGCCCTACGGTGTTTGCCCTGGGCTAGAGCTTCCATATTGTCACCTTCAGTCCAAAACAAATGGACAATGCAAAGCCCAGGCCTTTACGACAGTTTATTCGAAACAGGAAAATCTTCCGCCGATCAAACTCGGGTTCTAACGTGAGCGACTAATGACAGATAATGAAAGAGTGAGAACAAACGCGAGTAACATCAAATGCGCGAGGGAAAACAAATTGCAATACTTTTCATACCGATCAAACTCGGGTTCTAACACTAAATGCGAGCAACGAACGGCAAGAAAAAAAAAGGAAAAAACAAAGGATATATTAACCCTCTCACGTTCTTGACGCACTTTTGATCCTATTAGGGATACTTTAAAGCCTTCGTTACCATCAGGGGTATTCAGAAACCTTTAGTTTAGTTACTTCAACCTCTGCAGTTGTCTTTGAGTTAGCTGTGGGCAGAAAACTAATTTTGGAGAAGTAATTATATGAGTGAGAGAACTCTATTTCTTATTGCTAATATGGCAACCTCTGCATCATATGGTCGTGAGAGGATTAACAAGACATGATGATAAATAGCCGATCAAACTCGGGTTCGGACCTAACACTAAACGTGAGCGACGGGATAAATGGCAAACTATCAGAAAATGGGTGGCATTAGGACTGTAGAATTAAATGTACGCGCCCGCCGAGTGCCGAAATCATTAAAAGTTAAAACCCAAAATACAACCCTTCAAAATTTAGAATTTAGATGCCGCAACGTGAATTGACAAGTTAGGCTATCACAGAGATTTTGAAAAATAGGGTTAAATTAGATGCATCAAGATTTACTAATAATTTAGAAAAGCCAATAAATATCTTTAAATTTAGACTTAGTTAGGCTTAATAAGAAAGAACAAATTTTTAATGAACTTAATTTTAAATGTAGTTAAGCCTAATCAGAAAAACAAGACTTATTGAACTTTCAAATTAGTCAATCAGAAAAAATGCAGTTTATGGGTTAGTTAAATTTAGTGCATATTCTATACCATCCGGTCCCACGCTCCAGTGCTATACAAGGTACTTATTCTAGCCCCTGGGGCGGCAAGAGATTTGATTGTGTAGTGTGGGTGGTAGATAGACTTATCTATGTACAGTTCGCGCACATAGAAATGGCCAATTATGACCACCTTTTTGATGAGGCCAGGGTAAATTTACCCACGAGGTAAAGCTAACCTTCTTGCGGATATTTTCTCCATCAACTCAACCTTAGATGAAATAAATCAAGATGTCCCTGTACTTAATTTTAATTCGCCTGAAATTCCCTCACTTAACCCACTGAGCCCCAGCTAGTTATTAAAAAATGTACCACCAGGGCCCAGCAGGTTTTGATTTTTTTTTCCAGAAACAATAGCGAATGGGTTAGGAATGAAGGAAAACCAAACAAAAAATTGGTCAAAAAGTGCAAAAAATGGTCCTACAGAGCCCCCCAAAACGGATTTTACAAGAGTAAAAAATTTAAGGCAATTTCCCCAAAAAAACATGTTTTTGCGCGCTCACGCGCACGCGGTTGGACTTTGAGTTTTCAACCATCGGCATGGGTGCATGGGATACTTACACAGTTCCCATACAAATCTGAGCCCTCTAGGTGCCATAGGACCGGAGTAATTAGGACCGGACCGGCCAGGACGCAAACGTTGCGTCGCTGGGATCTGGTGATCGAACATTGCCGACGCAACACGTGCGACGCTGGGATCCAGCGGGTTAAGATCCAAACCAGACATGTCAAAACTATTTTGCAGAATCTCTCAGTAGATAAGGCTCCTGGTCCAGATGAAATTCCTCCAATAGTACTTAAGAATTGCTCCTTGGTGCTCGCTCCTGTATTGGCAAAACTTTTCCGTCTGTGTTATCATACCTCATGCTTCCCAGTACCCTGGAAAGAAGCAAACATCCATCCAGTTCCTAAAAAAGGTGCCTCTTCAGATCCATCAAACTACAGACCAATAGCTATAACTTCCAGTCTTGGTAAAGTCTTTGAAATTATATTAAATAATCACATAATTAAGCATCTTGAGAATAATATATTAATCAGTGATAGGCTATATGGTTTTAGTCGATGTCATTCAACTGCAGACATTCTTTGCCTTCTTACGCATCAAATCAACCAAGCTACAGACCATCATGGTGAAACACATACAATAGCACTGGATATATCAAAGGCATTTGATAGAGTCTGGCATCAATCCTTATTGTCGAATATGTCACACTACGGCCTAGCATCATTAGTTCCACTAATTTCTTCTTATCTTCATAACAGAAAAATATGTGTAATGGTAGATGGCATTTATTCTCAATTTCACTCAATAAATGCTGGTGTTCCCCAGGGATCAGTTTTGGCCCCAACTCTGGTCCTCATTCATATCAATGATCTCATATCTACCACTCATAATCCAATACATTCCTCCGCAGATGACTCAACACTCCACAGTTCCTTCACATTTACCAATTCTTTCACCCAACCCGATCTTATAAATTAAAAAATAAACACTGCAATTTCTCTGAACCAGGACCTTTCTAGAATTAATGAATGGGGACAAAAGAATCTAGTTTCCTTTAATGCACAGAAAACCAAGTACATTCAATTTTCTAACCGACAGAATCTCACTGACTCCCATATATTTTTTAATGATGTAAATATTCCCACTTCCCCTAGTATTGACATTCTCGGTGTAACATTAACTACTAACTTGAGCTGGACACATTATGTTAGAAGCATTACTAAGAATGCCTCTAAAAAACTGGGACTACTTTACAGAGTTCGAGAATTCTTCACTGACGAGCAGTTGGCCGTAATATATAAAAGTCATATGCGTTCTCAGATGGATTACTGTTCACCTCTGTGGAGTGGTTGCATTGAGGCAGTTGGACAAAATTCAAAATAAAGCTATTAGATTAATCAATAACCCTGTAATCACACAGGACCTTCCTACATTATCCATACGAAGAAACGTTGCATCCCTTGCATTATTCTACAGATATTTTCACAGCAATTGTTCCGAGGAACTTGCTTCAATTGTGCCGCCTCTCCACATCTTTCCCCGTAGAACTAGGGCAGCTGAGAGCGCCTATGAATTTACACTTTCTCCTCCACAATGCAGAACTTCTGCTTATCAGAATTCATTTATCCCCAGAGCTACTACTCTTTGGAATTCACTTCCCTCGAATTGCTTTCCACAAACTTACAATCTACAAATGTTTAAATCCAGTTGTTACAAATATTTTATGAATGGAGGATGCCTTTAGGCACATGGACCTTTTTGTTTTCTGTGTTTTTCCTTCCTCCGTTCATTGTCTCTTAAAAAAAAAAAAAAAAAAAAAAAAAAAAAAAAATAGCCCTCTCTTGCTCAAAACCTTCCCCTGCTGCCCCGTGCTTAAAAAAGCCATGTGCCATGTTGGCAAATCAGGAAAACCCTCGCGGCCGAAAAAGAAGAACAAAATCGCGGGAGAGTAGCCATCAAATGCACTGATAAGTAAACAAAGAAGGCCCGGCCAACGAACACACTAGGACGGGTGAAGGACCATATATTATATGGATATTCGTGGTTAGGATTATTTAGTGGACTGTATATAAATACCATACAATAAATTATATCACCTGAATACTGGAACTAGTGCTGTCAGACCTAGTTGACTTGTTGAGCCGTGACGATGTTACAAGATGGTGTGTGGGAAATTTGAGTGTTAGCTAATAGACTAGAGTTGATGAATAAAGAAGGGGGCCACTATACTTAATGATTGATGGGAATGATGATTAATGATCTATGGATTAGTATGGATAGATGGAGAATTGATGAGCTAAGTACTATCACTAATGGGGCGAAAGGTGAGGTGAAAACACGAGAGTGTAGGCTGACGGTCTGGTAGTTGTGGTGGCTAGAGAGAGAGTGAGTGCGGGGCCCTCATATTTCGCGGGAGGTGTGCCGCTATCACGCATGCGCAAATGGGTAGGTATATTTTTTCCCACCCAATTATAATTACCTAAGTTCATAGGAATGATAGATTACCCAATATCCAATACAGAACATAATTATTTATTCTATATAATTATTGATCCCACAAACTTAATCCTAGAAACTTAATGTAATACTTAAAGTAAGACTGTCCATATCAGAGTTTGGACACTACCTCTACAGCGTATCATGCCTCCCTCCATATAGAGGCCTAACTGCTTCACTATATTGCTTAGTGTGCCCTGTCCTTTTGACAAATAGTGGTGTTCCTCAGAGTAAGCTTCTCTCTGAGCTACCTTAATCATGGCTGACTCTGCTGCTCATAATTCCGGCACCGTCAAGTATGCCGGTTTTGCCTGATAGTTCCCTTGTGTCTTCTCTCTAAGAGTCCAAATAAACCTAAGGACCCATGCCATTACATGCCATGACTTCATATATGAGCCATACCGGTCCCAATTCAATATGGCAGTAGGGGCAACCTGTACCGGCAATGACATGGTTCCTTCTTGACTCATGTCACAACCCACAGTGGTGTCCCCTCCTATTGAGCCCCCTATTGAGCCATGATCAGGCCATAGCATTTGATGAGGTAGTCATGTGGGCCCTCCCCACCAAAGCGAAGAAGCAACTAAGGACACATATGAAATCCCTCTGGTGACTAAATCACTGGGGTTGTCCTGCGTGGACACATAATGAAAATGAGTGCTGGGGACTAATGACTTTATCTCATCAACTCTATTCTGAACATAGATAGGCAAAATCTTCTTACTAGACAACCAGCATAGGGTTATCTGGCTGTCCGACCGAAGGTATATATTCTCTATAATCAGCTCGTCCACGTAGGCCTCACATATATAACATGCGAGACGAGCTGCGAGAAGAACAGCAGTCAATTCCATCTTAGGTATGGTGAGGGACTTAACCCTTATTTAGCGGCGAGCAACATAAGTCGAGTTAAATAAAGCTGGACTATGTGGCGGCGCTCGACATAACTCGAGTGGCAATTTCAGCACGTAATGTGGCTGAGAGAGAGAGACAAGTGGTGGCAGGAGACTAGCGAGCGTATGACTGCTCCAGACCACCGCGGCGAACCTACTGACACAAATCTCAGCTCCCTCCTCCCTCTCTCACTCGCTACATACTCAATTATGTACTGAAAGTACCGAATTACCTGCTTTTTGCACTCGCGTTGCACGGTTATTGCAAGAAAACTATCCATCATACAAGGATCGTTATGGTGTCATTCGAAAGCTCTGTTTATGCCCTTTCAGGGATAGGTACTTGTTTTACGTTCTGGGTCTTATTTAGGCATGAAAATGATCACGTAAACAGCCCTATTTTGGCTAAAAACACCCCGCTGTGCGGTACACATAAATAAACCGCATAGGCCGCTCGTAGGGTGTTAATAGGCGCCACTTTAGCTTTGGCCATTACTAACCTACTCTCCTCTTCACCAACCGCATAGGCCGCTACACCATATGCTACTGAGCTAGCGTCATTAAATAGGTGCAGCGTAACCCTCTTAGAATTAGTGACCTGACGGGGAAACATGATACCTGTACTATCTATCATATCGTCATAAATACCCTGCCAGTTAGCTCTCATGTCATCTGGAATGGGTACATCCCACCCACACTCTAATCTCCACAATTCCTGTACGAACCTCCGCGCCCGGATGGTTAGCGGTAGCAACACTCCTAGAGGATCAAACACACTCGCGGTTAGACTTAGAGCCTCGCGTTTCGTAATCAATGGAGGGCTACTTCCGCGGCAATTAACCTGTAACATATCCTTATCAGTTAGCCACGCAACGCCAAGTACCTTAATCCCGTCTTGTTTTGCGGAAGCTATACCCTTCAGGTGCAACAGTTCCCGCAAACTCTCATTATTTGTGACCCACTCACGTAAAGACAGGTTAGCGCTGGAAAATATTCTACGGACATCCCAACATTGTTGTTGTAAATCACTTACAACATCACCAGTCCCCTGAAAGTTATCAATATACAACCCCCTTTTTAGCTTATTAACTACCTCACTGTTCTCCTGTATCATAGACAGGTGTTTTTGAACGGTAGCATTAAGGAGGAACTGGGAACAGGTGGCCCTGAACAGAACTGCACGGAACCGGTAGACAATGTAAGGACTTGCAACATCCAAGGGATCAGTGGGCCACAGAAACCTAGTAGCATCCCTATCCTTCTCACTCAACCCCACCACAAGAAATGCTTTCTCAATATCACTCACCCAGGCAAATTGATGACATCTAAAGCGTAGAAATACCTGGATGAGGTCAGCCACTAGCGATGGACCTGTATGGAGACAGTCATTCAGACTGAACGCCCTCTCGTCCATCCTAGCCGAACAGTGAAACACTATCCGTACAGGCGTAGCAACACTATCTTTAGTAATACCATGGTGAGCTAAATAGTGAATGGGATGACCAGCTTGATTCCTGTGTTCTACCCTTTCAATAAACCCCCTTTCTATCTGCTCATCCAGAACCTTTGTATACAGTTGTCAGTAGTTGGGATCTTTTATAAATTTATGTTGCAATCCTCCCATTCTGCCCAGGGCTAACTTAAAGTTATCAGGTAATTTATCTATGTTATCTCTCCACGGCAGTTCCACTATATACTGTCCCTGTGCTTCGAAATACTGTACCGTTTCAGAAAATCTATTCAATCTCTCTCCCCACCCTTACCAGTCTCATTAGGACTTATACCAATATGGTCCAAGTCCCATAGAGCTGTCAAATCCTTTAATTCTGGAGATTTCCTGCCAATATCTTCCTGTATCTCCACTAAAGGGTCTACTGCTAAGTAAAGAACAGTGACTAACTCTACATGGGTCTCTTATATATCTGACTGATAAGTGCCACTCAGTGCATAACCATAAATTGTGGGTAACATAACTATACTTCCTTCCCTGACATAGCCTGAATGTACAAAGTGGTAATCAAAGTCCACGCCAATCAGTAACCCTATCATATCTCCATCAGTGATACCTGGATCGGCTAACTTGTAACCCCGAGCCTTGATAGCATTTACCTCCATCCCTGATCCTCTCCCTGGTTTGTATACTGGTAACTCCTCCACCACAACGGCCCTCAATTTATGCACCCTTCTTCTGTGATGATAGGATAACTCTACTATGTCATACTCAGTACTACCAAGTGAGCCAGTAAATCCCTGGAGCCTTAGCTGTTCCTTACCGACCCTAATGTTATCAAGCTGCGACAAAAGCAGAGCGCCAGATGAAGGTATGTTGCGAACATTGGTCCAACAAAGCTCTTACTTTACTGGTATGACCGTTCCTGTCGGTCAAGGGAATCTGAATGTTAGGTAACAACACTGCATTACGGCCCGAAGCCATATCCATGGTCACTGTTGGCTCAGGGGCCACTGGTTGTCCAGTTTGTTCAAGGCGTGGCGTCGGACACAAATAATTAAAATGTTTCTGTTGCCAGAATCAGCACGGCCTAATTTTAGGGTTAGTACACCCCTGGCTGCCATGATCTGACAACAGGCACCCGACGCACAATTTCAACTGCCTTGCTCTATTGGCCTTGGCGGGACTGTTCTTGTATTTAGCACACTGCCCAAAAATGTCCTGTCTTTAAACACAACTTACATCCATACTTCTGCTTGGTATCGGGTTTCTGATACACCACATAATTATGCTGCTGTGGCGGTCGCCCCAAACTGTTCTAGTGGATTATGTCTACTTTCTAGATTGCACACTTCAGTCTTAAACACACAAACATATTCATCCACATCCAGCCAGTTGTCTTTTAATTCACGCTTAATCACCTCAGAGAGTGCACTAGGAAGTGTATTATGCAACAGTACTGCACACATTTCACTTACTGTTACATCCATAGAGCGTAATGACTCTAATGCACACTCAAATGATGCGGACAAATCTGTCAGAGCACTGACCTCCTGGCTAGGATGCGGGAGATTACACAGTTTCGCTATGTGAGCTGCTTTGATGCGATCCTTTTGACCATAACTGGTTTTTAGAATATTGACCGCTGGTTCATAACTTGCAGCGACCAAACTAAACCCACCAACAATTTGTAGAGCCTCACCACTAGGTTGTCCCTTTAGATACGTAAATTTCTGAATGTCAGTTAAGTCTGTTTCGGAATGAACACTACAATCAAAGAGCTCCAAGAAACCCAACCACTGTGTTGGATCCCCGTAAAAAACTGGCAACTTCAGGGAGGGTAGCTTAATACCCTTCTATTTCATTCTTGCTGCGCTGTCATGAGATCTACCAGTAGTGGTTGTGTGGAGAGCACTATCTAACTCAGCTAACTGACTGTTTACTTGATTAACATACTGCATATCATTCACAATTTCCTCCTCTAACTGATCATATGAATATTGTTACGCTGGCCAGCTTGCCAGAATGTGCTCGTACTCGCTAGTGCTCGCCAGGGCTGTGAAATGGGCTATAACAATCGTAGAACGATATTCTTTCTTTCTTAGTATTCATGTTGTCACAGCCAGATCAGTGGTGGTCTTTATTCTTGTCTGTGACACTTGAAAGTATTTTATATCAGTGATAAAGTATAAGATATGTAGTGTGAAGTTAAGGATAGAGAGAACGAAGGAGGCAGCGTGGTGGTATTATGTGCGTGTGTATGTACGTGTGCCTTCCTCGCTCGGGCGGGGGTTCCCACGCTCTTGATTGGCCAGCTGGCCTGGCTGCATCATTGGACGCTTGCTCTTCATGACGTAGTGGTCTGTGATTGGGTGCCGCTGTTTTAGTGTTGGTGCTGGGGGGCTCCTGCCCGCGTGTCTCCTTCGAGCTTGGCATGGTGTGCTTGGTCCTAGACGTCCCTTGCAATCTGTCTCCAATCTAACCCCCTGTACTACTGTTTCTCTCTCTGAACTTCTTCTTTTCCATTACTTCTCATCTTTATTCAATTACTTATCCCTTCTGGTTCTGCATACGACTTCCATAGTCGGCCAGTCGTATTACCAGCACCAGTTCTCACATATATGTTTTGCACTAGCTTTAGGGATTATTAGTCATAGTCACATGGAGTCATATTATCATTGGGTGCTTCTAATTATTGAGTTGTTCTTTGTTACTATTTATTGCTAGACAGTGGAGGGTATCTTTAGTCATTGTCTGAGTTATGTACATGGCAAGTCAGAGCCTGTACGAATTCGACGGAGCTAGGTGCCTGTAACCCTTGTGCATATTTTTCCTTTGCGAGTGTAGCAGTATACAAGCGAAGGGCTTTTGCCTACACTTACTTGTATGCTTGCTACCTCATTTTGTTGACCTTTGTGGAGCGCCAGGGTAAGACCAGATACTTGTGATCTGGACTTACCAAGAGAGCCTCCTAGTCACTTAACGTAACATAAGGGAAATCTGTTCAAGGGGAGACAGTAGGCTACGAGCATGCTTGCGCTCTGCCTAGCCTCCTGGTACCTTTTATGCCGCTGGTAGACTTTATTAGTAATAGAGACAGCATTGTGTTTATTAACTTTAACTGTGTATGCTTTAGGAATTATTCACGTATTATTTTAGCATAGGTTGATGCATGGTGCACAACCCAGTATGGCTGTTACTTTTGCAAGAGAAGTACTGTTTTGAGTGGCTATTATTAATGCTGTCACAGAGTTGTTGCACTCCCTTGTTTTATATATATGTATCTTACTTATTGGTGTATTTAAGATACACGCTTTCAGAAGATTCCATATCTGTTTGTTGTAGGACTAGACTTCCAGTGTTTTCATAGAGCATTGAAGAGTTTAGTGTTGAGTACAGACTCACACTAAAGTTAACGTAAGCATATACTCCTTTATTAACCCTTAAAAAGCGGCTCACCACTTAAGTCGAGTTAAATAAAGCTGGACTATGTGGCGGCGCTCGACATAACTCGAGTGGCAATTTCAGCACGTAATGTGGCTGAGAGAGAGAGACAAGTGGTGGCAGGAGACTAGCGAGCGTATGACTGCTCCAGACCACCGCGGCGAACCTACTGACACAAATCTCAGCTCCCTCCTCCCTCTCTCACTCGCTACATACTCAATTATGTACCGAAAGTACCGAATTACCTGCTTTTTGCACTCGCGTTGCACGGTTATTGCAAGAAAACTATCCATCATACAAGGATCGTTATGGTGTCATTCGAAAGCTCTGTTTATGCCCTTTCAGGGATAGATACTTGTTTTACGTTCTGGGTCTTATTTAGGCATGAAAATGATCACATAAACAGCCCTATTTTGGCTAAAAACACCCCGCTGGGCGGTACACATAAATAAACCGCATAGGCCGCTCGTAAGGTGTTAAATCTTGTTATAGTTTATTTAAGCATTGTTATTACTTGAGAGCATTTTATTAACGTAAAGTACTCCTGTTGTGAGTAGGCTTTGCCGTCACCGGAAAGCCTTTGTAGAAGTGCACTAAACCCCAGTTAATTGATACCCCATTTTCCAGTAGATTAACTCTGGAGGGTTTAAGTGTTTTGTTCACCGGCGTAATAGTTCGAGGGTTTGGAATTAGCGTACCGTTGTTGCAGATATAGCCTATCATCTAGTCCAATATTAAGTGCCCTTGTTTATTTCGTAGTGCCGGTCGTAACAATATAAGCTATACAACTCTACGTTATACGACTCTATATCAGCTAGGGCCTTTTCTACAGTGATTTTCACACCCCTTACATCATGCAGTACAGCAGCATGTTCAATAAAATGAGACAGATTAGAGGTAAGTTTAGTAATCCCTCCCTTCTTGGCGGCCCTGAACCGCCGCAATGACTTTACTTTCTCCTTCATTATTAAAAAATGTACGGTAACTAAAGCTAAAGGAACAACAATACTAATCATCACTGTAGGCTAACCTATTCTAAGCCTAGGCTAACCTACTTACATTGATGACGACAGCAACCAAGCAAATTGGAGCATGCAGATCGCGTGTCCCCTGTGAGTTTACAAATGATAAAAGAAAAAGGAAATTTACATATATCATATTACTCTACTTTACAATATTTACTTTACTATATTAAATTTTAACAAATTACAGAGTTAATGCCTGAGAAAGAAAGGAAAAGAAAGAGAAAGAAGGATCAAGACTCCTCTGAAGGAGGAACAGCCGCAGCCGTCGTCGTAGTCTTGAGATCTAGCCTATTGCGTCGACTGCTTCTCCTCGGCTCTGTCCTTCTTCTCAAAGAAGGCACGCGCTCTGTCCAGTAGCCTATCTAATACCTTCCGGCTCCCTGGCACATCTAAATGCACTCCGTCCCACAAGTCGGTCTTACTCATTCACATGGCAAAGTACCTCTGTTTGGTGAATGGGAGATTTCTCCGCAAGCCAAGGTTCACACCATTGTTGGCCATATTATATTCCTCGGGGATCATACCCCTTCCTAGACTCCAGACTGACCACCAGACAGTGACCCCCAGTCCTTTGCTCGATCTCTTCAGCTAGAGACTGGAGTCCGAGGGCCACCTGCTGAAGGTCAGTCTGCAGGGTCAAATCGTTGCCCCCGAGGATCAGGAATGTAAGATCCGGCTTGTAGGTTAGGAGCGCATCCCAGGCCGAGGTTTGTCTGACAGTGTCCACCCTTGCCCCTGGTCTATATATCTGCTTAACAAAAAAAGCAGGGCACTGCACTGGACGGTCCAGCGGAAAATCCCGGACATACGAATGGCCGAAGAGGACCACCTTTCTCAAGGGCACAGGGTAACCACTGGACGATGGCTCAAACTCTTGGCCGACGCCCCATGCCCTTGCAGCTTTCCCCGGTGCGCCCCTCGACATTTGTCCACTGGATAGCCCAGTTCTACACAAAGGCAGACAGGTCAGGCCTAATACCCCCCCCCAATTCCTATCAATATATAACAGATGGCCCAGTATCCTGGTCACACGGCACCAATTATATCCTGTTTATTATTCCTAGGGGGTAGAGGAGAAACGGATATAAATTAAATAACTAAACCTGGAAAGGTGATTTGGCCTAGGCTATACAAATGTTACCGGGTCGGCGGTTGACATACTTGTTATTATGTATATGTCGGCTATCTGGGATAGTCCCAGTAATATCTATGAAGTACTTCTAGTATTAAAGGAACTTAGCTGTGATGCAAAGAGTGTACATTAGGTAATGGACATGTTGGTAGGCGAATATCAGGGAAGTTCTGGTGTTATGTGGCAGCAACTGGTGGTTTGTTGTTAGCGGGAACAAGTCTGTGTGAAGTGTGTGTGAGATTCCCTTTTGTCGTGACAATATAAAATATATTTAAGGGTTTTATATCGTCCCCCGTGATTAAATAATAAGGGAAAATAAACTAAGATATGATTGGTGTAACCACAGTAATATTTATCCACAAAGATAAATAAAGTTATGCGTATAAACAAAAAGGAACCAGCTGTCGTGAACCCGGGAAATTCAAACTACGGTATCTATACCAGGATTCACGACATTTATAATGTTCTCTAATCAAGCGGCGTAGCCAGGGTTTTCTCAACAGGGGGCACCTGGAGAGGCACCACTATCATGGGAGGGGCACCTGATACTCAGGGCCAGGTAGAGACTTCATTGGGCCCTAGTGCTGTGGGCCCCTATAAATAGATAGGCGAGCGAAGCGTTCCAATGAAGTTGGGGGATTGGGGGGGGGGGGGGGGGGTTGCTGTGAGCTCCCCTCCAAGAATGTTTTTTAATTTCACTACAAAATACTTAATCTGAAGCCATATTTTGTGTTTTATAAGTAGCACATTATCAAACTAATGATTCTAAGGAACTCCTCTTTGATTTGATTTTTAGCTTTGACTATATGGTTAATTATTAGCCTATATTGTATTAAGCTCAACTATCACTAACTCATTTTACATAACCAATTTGGTATATAAATACTGTAAACACAATCCTCTCAGAGCTTTATTAAACACGTGTACTGTATATGGTATATCTACAGTTATACTACCCCTCCCCCACCACCTCTGCTCTTCAAAACACGCCCCTTAGCGTGTTTTTGGATGTTTTAGCAGATGCGGAAACTGACAAAAACACGGAATTTGCTTATATTAACGTCACCAATGTTCCCATAGATTTATAGTTTTCTGTGTTAATTTTAATCAAAAATATAATGTTTGGAAGTTATTACAAGCCTCTGAAAAAACGTTTTCCCCCTCTCCCGCCCATGACCTATTTTCATCATCATAATTATATATTGACAGCAGGGGCCAAACAACAAGTACGCAGCGGCCCAACCGACTCTACAATCGCGCTAAGAAGTCATGACTCGCTTTTTCTAAGGATCGGACAATAGTTCCCAAATCTGGCTACCGCTGGCAACTCTCCACTGCCCCATGGAGCCCGGTCGTTTCCTAATTTTAAACTATAGGTCTTTGGATATTCCCAATAATTGGCCTACTTAGAAAATTAACCTATTTATGCCCTCCAATTTTGATTTATGTTGAAGTTTGAATAAATATAAGTAATGTTTGTTTACAATTTCTTTATAGAATAATGAGAGTAATTAATTTACATGCACTATCTAGCATGTTGCACTCCCAGACCCGTAGGAACGGTAGCATATTCAGCGACCGAGTCAGTCATTGTCAGGATATGAGAGGGAGTATATCTCTTTGCGTTTATATTCACCTTTGTCCTTTTACACTTGCCTTTCCATCATCCGTTTTTATATAGGTCTCCCTATGGGTTATTATACATTCTAAAAGTAAAAATTCATCGTTTGTCTATACAAATTACAAGCTGTTCTCGAGTATTCAAGCTTTCTTCCAAAATATACTGGAGACCGCTTGTTTTTCAGGCAGACTGTTGTCCCACATAGAGAATTAAATGTGGAAAAAACAATCTGTTATATGTTTATTTACGTGATTTATTGACACTTATGATTTGAATATTAATTTTATCTGTTGGTTTTAATTTGATGAGATACTTTTCTCCCAGTATTGTTGGTTTAAAAAGTAATACAAGCATTAAGAGACTTGCTCCACATTTTAATCCTGAATCTAGTAAGCGAAATACTATGAGTTTCAAATTTTTTCGTCCGGGTTAGTCTCAACTTTCGTATTATTTGGTTTGCTTTCACATAATGAGATAAATATATTGCAACAATTCTTGTATATGTTGTTTTTGGTATCGTTTCCTTCAATACAGTTCTCCCCGGTGTGTAATATATGAATACAGTAGAGCCTCAATAGTTGCCAGATAGCACTTTCTGAACAAAAGGTACTGGGAATCGAGTCATGACTTCTTAGCGCGATTGTACACCCAGGTAAACAAACCTCACTTTGCCGAAGGTTTGTAATATTTCAATGTATCTATTTCAAGTCAAATATACATTTCCGGGCATCAATAACCCCTTATTGGCGGCGCGCAACATAAGTCGAGTTAAATAAATTTGGACTATGTGGCGGCGCGCGACATAGGTCGTGTGGCAATTTCAGCACCCTAGTTTTGGTAAAAACACCCCGCTGGTGGCTACATATTATATACCGCCTAGGCCGCTCTTAAGGTGTTAAACCATACTAGGTCTACTACTAATAATATTAACCTATTAGTACCAACAGAATAGTGACAAAATAGTGGTAGTATAACTGTAGATTTATCCTGCATATTTGTGGACAGAAATTTAAAAATGAATAGCCAGAATAAAGATTTAACAACGAACACAAATGTTATTAACCCTGATAGTCCGGTAGCCATGGCGCTGCACCTTGTTGTGTCGGATAAATTTTTTTTTTTTTTGCTGTTTCTTGTAGCTTGGGGGTACCTCTTCAAAATACAGGAGGGTGCCCAGTGGGCACCCTTGGGCATTTTGAGATATTAACCCCATAAACACCAAAATCACAAAGGAAACGTGATTTATTATATTGCATGCAAAATACTTAAATCAAATGCCTCTAACCTGTTATCTACAATGAATTATTAATAAAGCAGTTCCCGTATTCCATATAATACAGTATTTTCTGCCCTCTAGCCATTTATGAAACTTATTAACTTATTTTGACATCACTTTGGTGAGAATCACACTGGGAAATATATGTGTATTAACTCATGTTTACATTTTCTTTACAGATTTGGTTATGGATCCAGTGCCCGAGGAGTGTTACTTCAGTTGGAAGTTCAACTGCCAAGCAAAGAAAGAAAAATTGAAACCTGTAAAAGCAGTCAGAATAAGGAACATTATCCAGTGTAGTAAGATATATGGCGATGAAAAACACTTTGAGCTTCAAGAATCATTAGATGATAACAATGAAATGATATTGAAATGTCATAAAAGTTGTGTGTCATGTTACACCTCAACGGTACACATTGAACGGCACAAACGTAAGAGGGGCGCAGAACCTGATTCCAATGTCCCTTTCAAGGTGCTCACATTCGGGAGGTTCAGCTGAATGTTTTGATTTTAAAAGGCACTGTTTTCTGTGGTGAGTTTTGCAATCTTAATGCTGACAAGAAACACCCATCTAGATGGAGGGAGGCATATCTATTCAGAGAAATGGACATCAAGGCATCTCTCTTGAATGTTTGTGGGAAGCGAAATGATGATGTTGCGCAAAGTGTCCAACTCCGTCTTCAGGGGGCACTGAGTGATCTGCCTGCTGCAGATGCTCGGTACCATGCTGACTGTCGACAAAGATTTCTCTCCTTTCGGTCATTCCTAGGGCAGGCTCCTACTTGTAGAATCACCGAGGACACTGATGAAGATCACCCCTTTGCATCAGTTGTAGAGAAGATGACAGCTGATCGATCAAGAATGTGGAATTCTATTGAACTGCTTGCAGCCTATACAGAGCTTAATGGGGATAGGCTTTCAAGGAGGACCCTCACTCAGAAACTGCAGCAGACATTTGACAGTGAGCTCATAGTGCTATCCTCACCTGGCATTGCTGATATCATTGTTTTTCGTAGTTGTGCCTCGCAGACTCTCAGACTTGTGAATGTAGACGAGGATGACTCGGAGAGTATTGCAATGAAAGCTAGCAAGCAAATCATTCAGGATGTGAAAAACATGGACATGGACAAGGGACACTACAACATTAGCATTAGTAAGGACATTATCAAAGAATCAGTGAGTGACTTCCTGTTGATGCTGTTGGCAAAAGTGTCTCCCAGACTAGATAATACCCTCCCTGCACTGCTCATAGGCTCAATTGTCACAAGTACTCTCAAGTCCCAGGCAACTTGTTTACAAGTAGACCTAGCAGAAAAGATGGTGGAGTCAAAGAAACTCATCAACAGCATGTACTCCTATGGTGTGTGCTGTTCATACACAGAGTATCGCAGGTTCAAGAAATCTGCATCTCAGGCAGCCATAGCAGATCTGAAGTTATCTGGCATATGTAATGCTGGAGATGGCTTAGTTCAGGCTATTGTTGATAACTTCGATGCTGATATATCCTCGCAGAATGGGAAGCAGTCCACACATTCTCTGGCTGTCCTTCTCACACAGTACTCCCAGACCCCAGAAAAGGGTGAGGAGCAAACAAATCCAAAGATCAACAGGATCCCTAAAGATTCACCAGATGTTCCACATGACGTAGACATCCACTGATACCAGGGACCCAAACAGCCTCCAATGGCACCAGATGGAGCCACAAAGGTCGTCTGCTCCCTGAAGTCACTCACTCAACAAGCAGTTGCGGTTAGCAGAGCTTCACAGGCCGACATCAGTTTTCTACAGGACGTTCTTACTCAAGACAACTGCCCAGAATTCCATGGATACAATACAAAACAAAGCAGGGAGCAGGGCCATCTCCCTCAGGCCAAGACAAAAGTGCTCTATTTACCCCTGATTGACATGAAGCCATCGGATCCTGATACGATGATGACCGCCATGACCAGAGTCCAAGAGCTCACATCTGAAACTGGACAGGATTTCAGTGTGCTGACATGCGACCAGCAGCTGCATCGGGTTGCAGTGCAAGTGAAATGGGCCCACCCGGAGAAGTTCAAATACATGCATTTACGTCTCGGAGGGATGCACGCACTGATGAGTTTTGTTGGAGCAGTTGGTTCACTGATGGCTGAAAGTGGGCTCTCCACTGTCCTGTCAGAAGTCTTTGGAGGGGTTGCTAAGATGTTGGCTGGGAAGAAGTTCCCTCAGAATGTACGAGCCCTACGAATGATGGCGGTGGAGGTGTTAAGGAGCCTGATCGCAGATGGCAACTTTCAGACAGCTGATGACCTGAGGAGAGCCTTGGGTCACATAGCCAGCCAGAGCAGGACAGCCAAACTTTGGGTTGAGGTGTTGGTGAAGCCAGTGTTGCTGATGATGTCCTACATCCAGGCCGAACGTGAGGGTGACTGGCTCCTCCATCTGAACACATTCCGGAAGATGCTTCCCTACTACTTTGCAGCCGGCCATGTCAACTACGCCAGGTATGGCCTCTACTACCTACGCTCCATGGAATAACTTCCTCCACATGTCCAAAGCTATTTTATCCAGGGACAACATGTCACGAGACACATCAGCGGAATATGGAATGGCCTGTGGAGTGACCAGTTCATCGAGTCCACCTTCATGAGGTATGGTAACAGTGCGGGAGGGATCATTGGCATAACCCTGAAGACAGAGGCACTGAAGATCTGGGCACTGAGCCGCCACATCTGCTGCAAGATCGAGTCAGATATGAAGGAGATGGAAGAGGAGACAAATACATCCAAAGTTCAGCTATATCACAAGGAAGAGAGTAAAGCCAGGGTTATAGCAGATGCCAAGGACAGGGCTGGACTTCGCCAGACGCTGGATACCTGCCTCCATCGTTTGGAACCACATGATCATCCATCAGAAAGCATCGTGAACATCACAAGTGGGAAGATAGCCCCAGCATCTGTTAATGTAGACAATGCTGTACTGATTGGAGAGACAATGTTGAAAGATTTTGAAGTGACCTGGCCAGAGGGATTTTACAGTACCATCCCAAAGAAAGCAAAGACAATGGCAATAACTATGAAATCCATCCAAGTTGACGACTCCAAAATGTATGACCTGAATGTCATCTACTCAAGAGTCATCGCACTGTTCTCTAGTGACCGCAGTGTTGATGTGAAGGATGTTCTCGCCTACGAGCTGGCACCAGTTCCAACTAACATGTTCACAGAGGAAGGAATGCGGCTGTGTAAATTAAAGTCCACACTGAAGAAGTCACTCCAGGTGGAAGTCTCGAAGAGAAAAGTAAATGACGCAGATATCACAGTCATTGATGGATCTGCACTTCTTTGGACCATCCACTGGCCAGCAGATGGCACTGTAGCTGATTTCATAGAAAATGTTAAGGCACGGCTAACTTCATACCTCTTAAAGAGTGACGTCTACCTTATCTTTGACAGATACTACGAGTTCAGTATCAAGTCCGTCACCAGAGATGTCAGAGAGACAGTGGGCACCAAAATCATCATCTCCTCCTGTCAACCAAACTACCAGCCCAGAAAGTTGTCCTGTCATCCATTGAAAACAAAAAACAGATGAACAAATTACTGTGTGAGGAACTGAGCAAAGACAGGCTATTTCATCTACGGAGCACAAAGAAGCACAAGTTGGTGGTGACAGGTGAGGACCCATGTCCCATCGAGATCAGGATGGAAGAAAGACGGGACAGATATGATCTAGAAAATCAGCAGGAAGAAGCTGACACCATCATCGTCCAACTAAGTCCTGAGGTGTGCTGGAGAAGCCCATCACATCACTGTGGTTTCTGATGACACAGATGTGTTTGTCCTCCTCCTTCACCATTACCATCAGACAGGACTGGATGTACCACTAATCATGGATTCCCCCCGCAAGGACAGAACAATAGTGGACATCAAGTCAACACTGGCCAAGCAGACACAAATTGTCGAACACCTTTTACCAGCCCATGCCATATCAGGATGTGACACTGTAGCATCGTACTATGGGTTGGGAAAAGGCTCTGTCATCAAAGCCCTGAAAGCTGGTTATGACCTATCAGCCATTGGCAACATGGATGCACCATTCCAGCAAGTCCTTGAACAAGCCACTGCCTTCATTCATCTCAGCCTGTTATGGCATAACAGAGAGCACGGACATGTCCCACACAAGGCTACTTGTCTGGGGAAAAAAGAATGGGAAAGGACATAATATTATGTCTGCACCAAATCTGGCTGCTCTACCACCAACAAAGGAAGCATTCCTTGAAAATGTTAAGAGGGCCCACTTCCAAGCGTACTTGTGGCGAAATCTCGATGTGAATCAGCTACCAGCACTGGACCCAGAGGAATTTGGATGGGAAAAAGACACCTGTAACAGGGCACTGATCCCAATCCACCTACCAGAAGATGCCAAACTTGTCCCAGACTACATCCTGAAGATGATCCGGTGTGGCTGCAAGAGTGAGACCCCTTGTGCTTCCAAGAAGTGCAGCTGTAAAGAACATGGTTTGCCATGCACGATGTTCTGTGCATGTTTCAGGGTAGGATGCTCAAGACCCTAAGTTTTGGGCATGAAGGGATTAATCTTCATAACAGAAAAATACGTGTAATGGTAGATGGCATTTATTCTCAATTTCACTCAATAAATGCTGGTGTTCCCCAGGGATCAGTTTTGGCCCCAATTCTGTTCCTCATTCATATCAATGATCTCATATCTACCACTCATAATCCAATACATTCCTACGCAGATGACTCAACACTCCACAGTTCCTTCACATTTACCAATTCTTTCACCCAACCCGATCTTATAAATTAAAAAATAAACACTGCAATTTCTCTGAACCAGGACCTTTCTAGAATTGATGGATGGGGACAAAAGAATATAGTTTCCTTTAATGCACAGAAAACCAAATACATTCAATTTTCTAACCGACAGAATCTCACTGACTCCCATAATTTTTTTAATTATGTAAATATTCCCAATTCCTCTAGTATTGACATTCTTGGTGTAAGATTAACAACTAACTTGAGCTGGACACATTATGTTAGAAGCATTGCTAAGAATGCCTCTAAAAAACTGGGACTCCTGTACAGAGTTCGAGAATTCTTCACTGACGAGCAGTTGGCCATGATATATAAAAGTCATGTGCGTTCTCAGATGGATTACTGTTCACCTCTGTGGGGTGGAAGTGGAGTGGTTGCATTGAGGCAGTTGGACAAAATTCAAAATAAAGCTATTAGATTAATCAATAACCCTGCAATCACACAGGACCTTCCTACATTATCCATACGAAGAAACGTTGCATCCCTTGCATTATTCTACAGATATTTTCACAGCAATTGTTCCGAGGAACTTGCTTCAATTGTGCCGCCTCTCCACATCTTTCCGCGTAGAACTAGGGCAGCTGAGAGCGCCCATGAATTTACACTTCCTCCTCCACAATGCAGAACTTCTGCTTATCAGAATTCATTTATCCCCAGAGCTACTACTCTTTGGAATTCACTTCCCTCGAATTGCTTTCCACAAACTTACAATCTGCAAATGTTTAAATCCAGTTGTTACAAACATTTTATGAATGGAGGATGCCTTTAGGCACATGGACCTTTTTGTTTTATCTGTGTTTTTCCTTCCTCCGTTCATTGTCTCTTTAAAAAAAAAAAAAAAAAAAAATATCTCAAAATGCCCAAGGGTGCCCACTGGGCACCCTCCTGTAATTTGAAGAGGTTACAAGAAACAGCAAAACAAACAAAAAACATTTATCCGACAAAAGAAGGTTCATCAATAAATCAGGCTATGGCTCCCGGACTATGAAGGGAATTTAGGGAAATGACTCAAAGACATAAGTACTAGGCTACAGCCTAGCCTGCCACCCCAAACATCATAATTCTCCATTTTCCCGTATTTATGTAAAACAAGGAAGAGTTGAAGGGAGAGCTTTATTGATTCACTTAAGTTATGCAAATAGTAATGTACAACACTTGCAGGATTAGGCTATAGGGCTATATTGTATTTATATGGTGTACTGTATAATCTCTATAATCTAATTTTTATTAATTTCACCACACCACCAAACACCTCCAATTAATTAAGGTTTAGTGACATTATTGTGTTTACACAATGCCTGCAAATTATTTTAGAGTTGAATAGATAATAAGACATCATGATAATCGTACAAGAAATGCCACAAACTAGAAACATTTCTTACCTAAAGTGTCCTCCCTCGTCCCTCTCTTCACCACGCAGCAATCAGCTAAGCGATTATATCAGGTCAGGTGAAGGTATTGAGGGATAAGCCTTTACAACGGCACCTCGTATCTACATTATACTTTTCCTATTTTTCTGAAGAGTGTAGGGAGGGGAGAAGGTGTGTTGGAGAGAGAAGAAGCTGTTGGAGTGGCTTTGTTATGTGTATTATTAGTCCGTATACGTCGTCGAGGTGTCCCCCGACTGGGTGTAAGCATGTGAAGAAAAACAAACTTTTCCTAGTATTCATTTGTGAAATAATTGTCTTTTATAGTAATATTTTGTTTTGTTTCTGCCTTAAATTAGCTGAATATGTGTAAGCTTTATATATTAAGAATATGTGTAAGCTTTATATATTAAGAATATGTGTAAGCTTTATATATTAAGAATATGTGTAAGCTTTATATATTAAGAATATGTGTAAGCTTTATATATTAAGAATATGTGTAAGCTTTATATATTAAGAATATGTGTAAGCTTTATATATTAAGAATAAGAAATAGTTCAGATGTAATATTACTATTCAATTTTCCAATCTAAGGATTTTTTTTTTTATAGTAATACTTTGTTATCTTCTATCTATCTCTATCTATTGCCTGACACCGTGATCCCCGAAGGGGTGGACACGAACGAACCGCCCCCATGCACCTCTGTCCCCAGTCAGTCGATGCCCCTCCTCCCAACCAGCACCGCCTTCGTTCATATACTTCCTGTTATCTTTCTGCCTTAAATTAACTGAACATGTTTAAACTTTATATATTAAGAATAGGAAATAGTCCAGATAAGCCCTATAACATTACTATTCAATTTCCCAATGTAAGGATTGTTTTTTTTATAGTAATATTTTGTTTTCATTCTGCCTTAAATTAACTGAAAATGTTTAAACTTTATATAATATGAATAAGAAATAGTTCAGATATAACATTACTATTCGATTGTCTAATCTAGGATGGATGAAAAATCAAAGCTCCAACATTATATGAAAACGAAAGAAAACGAGCCTCCAACCGATGATTAAGGCGGTAACTATCATAATTGTATACACCTTTACAAATGTTCACTGTTACTGCTGTTGGTGAAGTGATAATTTTAAATGGAGATACATATGTTCTTCAATAATTGTAATTGTTGTTTTAGGTGGTGGTGCCTTCTATCCAGGAGTTCCTAACTTCTTATTAAATACAAATTAACAAAAACAAATTAGGTGTACATGTAGGGCTGTGGTGTCTGGTGGGGGCACAGGTTTCTCATGGGGGGGGGGGGGGGGCACGTGCCCCCTTGTGCCCCCCCTTAGCTACGCCACTGCTCTAAGCCTCTAATAAAACTGTCCCTCCTACATTTATCTTGTATTATTTTAATCATTATTCCTTATATGTGCTTCATTATGGTCGGATATCTTACGTTTGTCTTCCCCTCATATTATTTATGCTTCATTATTCCTTTCTGGGAGATTTATACCTTGAGATTCCTGCCTCCATTTATCAAGATATTCTCCGCTACCATTATATATTACTGCCTGAGAGAGAGAGAGAGAGAGAGAGAGAGAGAGAGAGAGAGAGAGAGAGAGAGAGCGAGAGAGAGAGAGAGAGAGAGATGAACAATTAAAACAAAGACATAAACAGTGAGGTGACTAGAGTGTGTGTGTCTGTGTATGTGTCAGAGCGTTCCAGTTGAAATATCCAATTACAGTGAGTGTCTAAAACCACCTGGAAAATATCACTATGGAAAACTGTATTCAGTATAACCTGCTTCTGGAGGTAGCTTACCGTAAATTACAATAGTGAAGAGCAATATATCAAGTTAAGCAGGTGTCACACAAACGGTTTTTCCGTCAATGTCTACAGGCAATTGTAGTCTTGCATCTTCACAGTTCAAGCTATATCATAAATCAACCACCTATCATAATTTATCTTCAGTCTAGCTTCCGATTCCAATGTGAAAAGGCCTAAACATATTACGAAAACACCAGAAAATGCGCTCGTGTAACACTGGCTTTTTAATGATAGTTTGTTATATGTGTAACTGTTGAAATGTATGTATTGTGTTGACAATAGAGTTGCCTGTCCTGGAATAATAAACAATTGGGTATCTTTCAGCTGCTTGGAATAGAGCCATGGATTTTGAATATAAAAACTAAATAAGTATATAAGCAACATTAGGCTATTCATTATATTGTGTTTATGCCGTATGAAACTCCAAATATATATATATATATATATGTATATATATATATATATATATATATATATATATATATATATTGTCATTCCCAAATGAGTTTAGCCTGTATCCTTTGTGAGTGAGTTACAATCACGAGGCCTATCGTGCAGGGGGGCCTGTGAGAGGTTAGCTTGCTAATATGTCTTTCCTCTGCTGCCACCGAGTTGTTGGCAGTTGTCAAATGTTACCCTTGTGTTGTGACCATGTGAGTGATTGAATAAGTATTATTATTTAGTTATCTAGCCTTGTGTGATTAACCCTTAATTAGCGGCTCACCACATAAGTCGAGTTAAATAAAGCTGGACTATGTGGCGGCGCTCGACATAAATCGAGTGGCAATTTCAGCACGTAATGTTGCTGAGAGAGAGAGACAAGTGGTGGCAGGAGAGTAGCGAGCGTATGACTGCTCCAGACCACCGCGGCGAACATACTGACACGAATACCAGCTCCCTCCTCCCTCTCTCACTCGCTATATAAGGAATTATATCGGGAAAGTGGCTAATTACATGCTTTTTGCACTCGCGTTGCACGGTTATTGCAAGAAAACTAGCCATCATAAAAGGATCGTTATGGTGTCATTCGAAAGCTCTGTTTATGCCCTTTCAGGGATAGGTACTTGTTTTACGTTCTGGGTCTTATTTAGGCATGAAAATGATCACGTAAACAGCCCTATTTTGGCTAAAAACACCCCGCTGGGCGGTACATATAAATAAACCGCATAGGCCGCTCGTAAGGTGTTAATGCAGTTGATCATAAGTTCACACAATGATGACTTATATTTATTTTGATTACTTTTGTTGTTAATGAGAGCGCAGGCTGCCTGAGATAGTTGGGTATTCTGGCGGTGCGTGGCGCTCCCCCTCTCTCCCTCTGTCTGGCCGTGGGAACCAGAGCGAGTGCGGGAGCTTCACTTCAGTCTCGCCCCTCGATATTGCAACATCCTTGTCTGACGGTGTTGGCTAGCTTCTTGTTTTCCCTTTACATACCACATATTTCTGTTGTTTCCTTGTTTGATTGAAGCATAGCAGGGGCTGGAGTCATATTGAGCATATTGTTTTTGATTTAACATCTTTAGTTTAATATTAATCACGGCATTCTTTGGCAATCTAAGTCTATAAGCTTCACACTGTTTTCCTTGCCTCTCTTTCCCATTGTTTAACTGCATTGCATATTAGTAGTACATGTATTGGTCCATTATTATTGAAGTTGACATTCACAGTGGTTTGGAGGTATGCTAAAGGGTAACATATCCCAACCTACTGGAATGTCAACTCTTGTGTTCCATGTCTTAGGTTAGTGCTTCAGACTCCCCCCCATGTGTGTGTTTTATATTATTCCTGATTCCTAAGCGATTGGGCATACTATGAAGTGTCTGGGAGTCTGTCAGTGTTATGTTTCCTCAGTTAGGTGCAGTCTAGAAGAGAAGTACTCTTAAATACTATACGCATTATCTACCAGACTCGGGGGCAATCAACATTTTTGTGTCTCCTTGTTGCTGCTTTAATAGAGCCAAGAGGAAGATAACCATTTTTCCTAGAGAACGTGCGTGTCTTGGTGTTTGAGTCAGATATTAAGAGCGTGTCTGTTGCAGGGTTAGGGTGCTGTGGGCTAGGCTATTTGAGCATCTGTTTCCCCCCAGTCTCCCGTCATAACAATATATATATATATATATGTTGTTACGACTGGGGTTCAAATATATCAGGGCTCTTATTCATTGGACTAGTAATGGCATAAATGTTACAACGGAAAGCGCTAGCTCCAACCTCTGAAGTATATTCCCAGTGAACAAAGAACACAAATACTCTACAGAGTTCTATATGCAATAATAGGCTATCAAACTCTCAATAAATGTGCGTCTACTCTAGGCTTAATGTTATGTGAAAACAGCCTATTACTACCTATAACCGAAGGTGCTTGGTTATGATATGCAAAGTAAGGTGGTAAGAGAAGTTACAGCTTACGTTACTTTAATCAATAAATGTCAGGCACTCCTGCATGAAAGAAAGTGCACTAAAGTCCTTCAACACTAACAAGGAATCTTCTTTAAATGTTAGATGCTATAAAGATGCTCGTATCGGAAATGGAACCCAAAAAGGCAGGCAGCGGAACAATGCTCGTGCAGGCTATGCACACAAAAAGGCAGAATATATAATGCCGTCGGAGCCAAGAATATCCTAAATACTACAACACTAATAATAATCGCCACGACAATGCAGTATTCCTATCAACAAAAAGAGCCTAAGTCGTTTGTGTCTCAATACATCAAACTAGGCTGCGAAATGCTTGTGTAATCATAAATGGGTATGCATAAAAAGAGTAATTAGGTTAATATACTTAATGTCTACTGTGACTGATAAAGTCTAGCTAGAGTCAATGATACGAGATACTGGTGCGCATGGCATGCTGCATATCCTAGTGCAAATCTCAAGTCTGTGCGTCAAATATTACGTTATAAGGAAGGGTAGCTCTCTTGAGAAACCTTAATACCGAAGTATTAAGCGTTCTCCTGGCGTACCTCAAAGACAAACAATCGAGACTAGGACAGTGCAGAATGGTATAGGCAAAAAACCCTCATTCGTGCATGCTCTACTCTCAATGGCACACAGACTAGAATTTACTCAATCAACTCCAGTTCTCAGGTATATCGTGCCGCTTTTAACTGAAGCCAGCACTCATAGGAAACAATACCTATAATATCAGACTCCTAGTCTAGCATTATCTAATCCAGCAGAACACTAATAATTAAAGGATGCAGTACTTAAACAATATAAATGCCAACCAATGCTTCGTGATCCACTTATCTTAACAACTAACATACATGGGTTATATCAGACCTTAACGCACAATACAACTGGCCAGCATGAAGCTGATTTTGCAGAGTTAACCAGAGGGGATATAATATTAATAAAAGGTGGTGAAAGATATGAAAAAAGAGAGAGGTAGGCAGAGGAAACGATTCTCAGGTACGAGCGGGGTACAGGTAGCAAAGGAAAAAGATGGGTGCGTTCTAGAAACCAGATCTGAGGGAGAGAGTGGCGAGGAACTGTATATATACTCGCACCAGCTCGAGCCGCGTGGGAAAAAAGCGGTTACAAGTCCTCTAACCACTAACAAGAGAGCTTGCAGCATGGTAAGGACCTCTCTCCACCAACCCCCGCGAACGAGGCAGCCAGCCGTGACATCATCGAGCGTGACAAAAACACTACGCGCTCCCTCTCACTCTGTTCTACTCTCTCTCTCTCCCAGATCCCATCATTACTAGTTAATGATAAAACATATACTTTACAATTAAATATATAAAGCCTTGACATGGGCGAAAACAAAGAGTCTTTCTGGACTGCCCATGACACAAGCTTTCATATGAAATAAAGCACACTCTAATACACAAACTGTAGCCCCATCCACTGCC